>CM060912.1:131663992-132263992 GCA_030737875.1 Allium sativum
GAAGTCAAAGCCATTAGTTTCAAATACACATGGAGACGTAGGGGTTTAGCCAATAATATTGACAAAGTATTCGTCAATTTATTAAATTTACAGAAATTTAATGAGTTGAAAGTCATTTCCTTATCACAAATGTCTAGCGACCATAACCCTTTGTTGTTGGATTTTGATGTATCTAGTTTTCATAAGGGATTTCCTTTCCGTTATTCTAATGACTGGCTATTCAAAGATGGATATAGGGATGTATTACTAGAGGCTTGCAATCAGAAGTATGGGGTTGTCCGTGTTATACTTTTCAACAAAAATTAAATGCTTGTAAGAAGGAATTGAAAGTATGGAATAAATGTAGACCAAAAGATGATACTCTGTTGCAAGAAGCTGAGCTAAATTTAATGAACTGGAAATTGCGATGGATAATGATCCTGAAAATTTAGAGTTGTATGATCAAATGTTAGAAGCTAAGCATGCCTTCACAGTACAAAAGCAAATAAAATTCTGGAACTACAAAAAAAAAAAAAGCTAAAGTAGCATGGCTGTAAGAGGGTGATATTAATTCTAAATTCTTTCATTCGAAGATGCCATCTAGAAGGCATACTAATTATTTGAAGGCATTGATAAACTCTGAAGGCGATTTCATTTACAAGGCAGAGGAAATTGAAGTAGCAACTATTCAATATTTTCAAGACTTATTTAATGGGCACATGGTATGCAAGTTTCCTAATTTTCAATCCTTATCTACTATCAATACTCATGGTAAACAGGTACTTCTAAACTCAATTTCCTTAGAAGAAATCAAGTCTGCTATTGATTTTGTGTCTGATGATGCAAGTCCTGGTCCGGATGGGCTTAATGCAATTTTTTTTTAAATTGCATTGGGATGAGATAAAAGTTGATATTCAATTAGCTATGCAAGACATTTTTTATTCGGGCAAGCTACCTAAAGGAATAAATCACACGCTTCTTACCCTTATGCTTAAGGTAGATAGGCCTTCTTCGATTGCTCAATACCGTCCCATTGCATTGTAATATGTACTACAAGATATTTAGTAAAATCTTATGCAATCGTATTAAATGGTTCCTCCCACATTTAGTGTCTTCTAATCAGTGTGCTTTCATCCCGTCGAGATATGTTGGAGACAATATTCTCCTAGCTCATGAACTAATGAGAGAGATTTTAAAAGGCAAGGGGTTAATAAATTTTGCGTTAAAGTTGATCTCCATAAAGCTTATGACATGATTAATCGTGAATTTATATGTCACATTATGTTCAAAATGGGATTTCCTTTGCATTTTATAAATGTGATTTATGAATGCATCTCGTCTCCTACATTTTTGATTTTAATTCAGGGAATTCCGAGAGGATTTATAACTTCAAATCATGGTATTCGGCAAGGGGATCATTTATCATCCCATCTCTTCGCTATTGCTATGGAGTTCTTCACTTATGATTTGAATGAGATGGAATTAACAAGCCAGTTTGATCCAGTATTTAGGTTTGATCATGTCATTACACATTTAATCTATGCAGATGATCTAGTGGTTTTTAGTAAGGCGTCTCTTCAAAGTGCTGCAGCTCTTAAAACTGTTTTTGATAGATTGAAGACATTTAGTGGTTTGACTGTAAGTTCACTCAAGACTAAAATTTATTTTAGCTTGCATGCAAGATTGGTGAATGAAATAGTGGACATTTTGGGTTTTCAGACTGGTCACCTTCCTGTTAAATACTTAGGTGTCCCATTATCTTCAAATTATTTACACTATAATGACTGTCAAACTCTTTTACATAAGATACAATGTAAAATCCAAGCGTGGGATGCAAATTTTCTTAGTTTTGTGGGTCATGCAGAAGTTATTCAATCTGTTATTACACCAATGGTATTATATTGGATTTTTGTATACAATTGCCTGAATCAACTATTCAAAAGCTTCATACAATTTGTGTTGATTTCTTTTGGGGTGGGACGTCTCATAAAGTGAAGTGGAGTCAATTGTGTAAGCCAAAAGATGAGGGAGGGATCAGATTAAAATTGTTTGATGATTTGAAGAAAGCGGCTTGTATTAAACTTATTTGGAAGTTGTTATCACAGAATTCTTTATGGAGTTTTTGGATGCAGTCTAGATATTGTAAGGGCAAGGAGTTTTGGTATATGAGTAGGGATAATAATGCTTCATGTACTATGAAAGAAATTTTAAGGCTTCGAACACAGGGTAAACAATTGTTTAACAAGGTCATTTGTAATGGAAATTCGACACTTCTCTGGTTTGAGTCGTGGTTGAATATTAGATGTCTTGTTGATATTATTGGCTTCTCTAGATTTAATGCTATTGGAAGAGCAAATGAACTGGTCTCATCTATCATTCAAAATGGAAGGTTCAATGCATCCCTTCATCCTGCTACCAGAGAAGTACTGCAGTTCATTGGTGAAGTCTCTATATGGCATAATTCAGATATTGATTTTTATGAATGTGGAGAGAATGGAGAATTTACTTTTAAGAAAGCTTGGAATAATGTAAGAGAGAAACAACTTGTTGTTAGACAGTATAAAGTTATTTGGAATTTGAAGAACTCTCATCTTATGTCATTTATCACCTATCTGGCTTCTCTGGATCATTTGAATACGAAAGTTAGATTGAGAAATTATGGTATTCTGACGGAAAGTAATTGTGTACTATGTGGTTTATGTGAAGAAATTGTGCAACACCTATTCTATGAATGTGAATTTTCACATTTCATATGGTCCGCTTTGTTGGTTAAATTGGGGTGCAATTATTATAGGATTGGCTCTTTGATGCAGGAAGTAGAAAGGATAATGCTTGGATTCAAAAGCAAAGATCAATGCTTTGACATTGCATGTGCATCTGTTACTGTTTCGGTTTATCATTTGTGGCAAAAACGAAATGCAAGGATTTTTAATCATAAGATAATGTCGAAAGAACTGAGATTGAAAAGGATTGAAAAAGACATATGTTATTTAGTAAATGGTAATGGGAGTAAAACTAAGAGGAGTGATGTGAATATGGAGTTTTTACATAGATGCGGTGTTGAGTTGAACGATACAGGTTGAAGATTTGTGCTGAAGTGAGTGCTTAGAGGAATGTTACATAGTGGAGCATATAGAGGTTGCGTGGGTTATACTGTTATTGATTTATCTGGTTATAATTTTACTTGTATTTAATGTGAATATATGGCGTTTATATGTACTCTTTTCCCTTACGTCACACCCACTTAGGTTAGGGGGGCATAAGGTTTTGATAAGGCATATAAACAAAGTATATGATTGGTGTTTCGTAATAAAGTGTACCAATTTTCAACAATATATATATATATATATATATATATATATATATATGAGGAGCGTTCCGGGGCATCCCGGTTGGTTCGTGAGTTACGGTTATCCCAATCCAATAAGAATTTGTAGATAATCAATCCACATATGTATTATCATCTGTCAAAAATTTGAGTTCGTTTCGACATTTGTAACATTTTCAAAATCTTAACTTGATTATTTACCTTTTAGACATTTATCGGGAATGACCTCAAATTTTGGATAGATGATAATACATATGTGGATTGAACATCTACAAATTCTTGTTGGATTTGGATAACAGTAACTCAAGAATCGGTACAGATGCTAAAGGGGGGCTAAAAAACAGGGGGGCCCTGGAATGCTTTTCTCTCTCTCTCTCTCTCTATATATATACATATATATATATATTTATATATATGTGTGTGTGTGTTTGTGTATGTGTATGTGTAGATTCCGCTACACCTCTTAGGCTACATCTTTATTTTCCCTGAATTCCAGCAACTCATTCCGATTTTAATATTAATTCTTTCTCTCTCTTTCCACTACACTATATTACTTAATTCAATCGGAGAGAGAAACAATGAATATTAAAATCAGAATGAGTGGTTGAAATTCAGGGGAAGATAAAAGTATAGCCTAAGAGGTGTAGCCGAACATTTCCTTATATATATTTTTTGAAAATTGGTACGCTCTATTAAAAACCAATCATATGCTTTCCTTATATGTTTCGTCAAAACCTTGTAACCTCACTACTGGGTACCTTCCAAGAGAAAAGAGTACATATAAGTTCTACATTTTAACATTACATCGATATACATTTTACAATATATACAAATGATCACAAATCGAATACATAAATAAGAGAAAACAAAAGAAATGAAACAGAGACAAGCCCAACTCCACCACGACCCACCTTCTACCAAATTCAAATCACCTCTTCCAAAAATCCCGCTAGCCAGTTTCATTAAGCTTTACCCCAACGTTGAAGCAAGCTGAAGTTCGAATCGGATCTGGAAGTCCTACTTCCATTGCTACGAACCAGGTAATTAATTTCTCTCTCTATCTGTGCAAGCTTTGAAGAGCAATGCGTTAAACGATTTGAAAAAACTCTAGCATTCCTCTCTTGCCAAATAAAATAAGTAGATGTAGTAAAAGCACCGAACGCAATACCATGAATTTGGTCCTTTTGCCTGAAAGTAGATAAGAGTAAATTAGCCTTGTCCTTATAACATGGTAAAACATTCAGGATGTAAGTTTAATTTTAGCTTTATTGAACCCCAAATGTAAACCGAGTAATTGCACGTGAAGAAAAGATGTTGAGAAGTTTCTTCATGTTGATTACAGAGGGAACATAAGGTGCTTGAAAGAAATCCAAAACGATGAAGTCTGGACTTTACACTAAGTCGATCCATTGCCCAAGATAGGAGACGAAGGCCATTCGTTTACTATTTTTTTTATTCTATATAACTTTGTAGATAGACTTTACATCTCCTCTATTTCTGATCTTATCCCATGCTGTATGAAATGAGAACTCACCACCATCACACCACTCATATTTATCTTCATGTCTACAGGGGAATATAGAAATGGTTTGAAACTCTTGAATGACTTCCCTAGTTGTTGGGTGGAGAGAAGGATCTAAACTGAACTGTCGAATGACCACGTTAACAGTATCATGATAATAACCCACTGCCTAAAACGTATGAAATCCCAGAATATCAACAAGGCACTTACAATTGAGCAAAGACTCAAACTAAAGAGAGGTATGCCTACCATCTGCTAATGCTTTAATGAATAGTTGTTTAGAAGATGTTCTTAACCTCAACAATGCTTTCCACGTCGAAGAAGCATTGTTATCTATGTGCATACTCCAAAACTCTTTGTTATGGCAATATCTTCTATTTAACCATTTGCTCCAAAAAATTTGTTTAGAGAAATAATTCCATATAAGTTTTATGTAAGCAACCTTCTTAAGATCGGTTAGTAGCTTTAGACCAACCCCCTTCCTTTTTCGGTCTGCACAATAAATGCCAAGCCACTTTGTGCTTAGATTCTCCCCAAAAGAAACCTACATAGATTACTTGTATTTATCTAGAGTATATTTAGGGATTTGATCAACAAAATTCTAGTAAAGAATGGTAGGAGTTATTACAGAGTGAATTAATTCATCCCTCCCTGCTAAACTCAACATTTCTGCTTGCCATTCCTCAATTTTACTATGCACTTGATGAATTTGAGAATTGCATTCTGAGCAGTTTAGATAATTTGAGGATAGAGGGACACCCAAATATTTAATAAGCAAGTGACCAACTATAGGATAACATATCATTGATCTGGTGTGTGTGTCGACTTGACTAACTAAAGAAAATTTTAGTTTTGTTAACATTTACAATTAGGCCTGCATAAGTACTGATCTTTTGAAAAATTAACTGTAGAGTAGTGGCATTCATTAGTGTAGATTTTCCAAAGACCATCAAATCATCTATGTACAAGGAGTGAGTAATAATTGGGTCGAAATTGAACACGAGCAAAATAATTGGTAGCAACTTCCTCCACCATTAAATAAGAAAAAGATTGCATGGTCACGGCAAATAGATATAGTGAAAGAGGATCACCCTGGCGTATACCACGAGTAGAAGATATATTTACTTTAGGAACCCCTTGGAATAGAATTGAAAATGTGGATGTGGAGATACATTCATAGATAACATTCATAAAATGAACTGGAATTCCCATACGAGGCAATAAATAGCAAAGAAATTCTCTATTTACCATGTTATATGTTTTCTGCATTTTTAAAATCGCATAGGAGTTCATATGCCAATGATATATTGTCACCTACATTTCTTCCAGGAATAAATGCGCACTAATTTTCTGCAATGAGATGACTTAAAAAGGGCTTTATTTTGTTACACATTGTCTTAGAAAAAAAATCTTGTAGTAAACATTACAACAAGAAATAGGTTTATAATGTGTTATGTTGGTGGGTTTGTCAATCTTGGGGAATAAAGTAATGATGGTGTGATTACTGCCTCAAGGAAGTTTAGCAGAATTAAATATATCAGTCATAGCCTATAATGACTCATGCTTTAAAACATCCCAGTGTAGCTTACAAAACTTAGAATTCATACTGTCAAGTCCTGAACTTGAATCATCATGAATTAAGAGAGCTGCCTTTTGCACCTCTAACATAGAAATCCCTTGTAGTAAAAATGCCTGACCATTTGAATTGATTGAGTATGTTGCATGAAATTTAGGGAAATTCACGTTCATCTCACCGTTAAACAAGGAGTGATAATATTCAATAGTTTGCTGCTCCATGTCTAAATCTTTTTGCATCAACTGGCCATCAACAATTATCAATTCCCTGATGTTATTTCTAAATTTCCTTGAAGTCATTTTGAGTAGAAAAATTTAGAATTAGTGTCACCCTCTTGCAGCCAAGCAACTTTTGCTTCTTGTTTCGAACCCCGAAATTTAAGAGTTTTCTGCATATGCAATTGTTGTTTGGCTTCTAACATTAGTTCATATAAATGCATGTCAGTTGGGTCATTGTCCACTGCTTCCTCCAAATCTTTCAAATTAGCTTCCAACTGTATTACAGACTCATCATGTTTAATTCTATGTTTATTCTAGTTTTAAGCTCATGCTTTCATGCCAACAATTTGGATAAGAATTGATAACTAGGAAATCCCCATGTAGTTGCAGATAATCCCTTAGAAATATAGTATTCATAACTGTCAAGAAAATGCTAGTCATTGCAATATTTAAACGGATACCCTTTCTACTTAGTTATAGGAATATGATAAGACACCAAAGGCTTATGACCACTCGTCATTTGTGAGAGAGATAAAGCTTTAATATTCATAAATTTCTGGATAAAAGAATTATTGGCTAATATCTTTTCAATATGTGTAGCTAAGCCATTCCTTCACCATGTAAAATTAAAACCAAGACGAAATAAATAAACAAGAAAATACCACAAAAGTAAGGTTTGTTAATGGCGACTGTGTCATTTCCCTTTTCTTCTTCTTCCACATCTTTTACCTTTGATTCTGCTTTACCTCCTCTTCCCACTCGCCCTACATCACCTATTCCCCTAGATCCACCACCGTCTTCAATCAATTCCCCTTTAGCAATCCCCACTATGATTAATCTTGGATCGAACTCCTCTATTCCAGATCCAGGAAATACTTCTGGTAATCTTTCAATTTTAGAGATTAATCACAATTCTGCTAACTTCGTCGAAAGCATCTTTTCCATCCTTTACGAAGATTGATTATGCATGTTTGTTTAGTATACTTCTCGTAATGCAGGGTTTTTTAAACCATAACACTTTTAAATCGCATGTGATGGCAAACTGAAGAAGATGCCGAATAATATTAAAGAGGAAGGCATAAGGTATTAAAGCAACCACTTGATCCACTTTTTCTTGGATGGTTCGCTCTCTTACCCCTCTATGGTAAAAAATTTGCTACGATACTGGAAACTAGATGGCGATGTAGATATTAAGTCTGATGGTATTCATTTCTATTTTAATTTTTCAAATGAATCTGATAGAGATAGAATTCTTAAATCTGACCCAATTTTTATTAGAGGTTGTATGTTCATTATTAAAAAATGGGATCCTACTATTGGAAACTCTCAAGCATAGATTTGGGAAGTACTAGTATGGGTTCACTTTTACATAATTCCAATATCCCTTTGGACATTATTAGGCATTAATTGGCTTGCCTGTCATGTAGGGACGTTAATTTGTTTGATAGCAACACTGGAAAACTACAGAGATTTAGTTATGCTAAGGCTTTGGTTGAGATTTCATGTGATTTTGAACTTCCTGAAATAATAGTTGCTGATGAACTAGGTGATAACTATCCTCCAATAAAGTTATCATATGACTAGAAGCCTTGGATTTGTTCAATTTGCAAAGTTTTTGGCCACGATACATCCAATTGTGATTTTAGACCTAAAGATGAGATGCATAAAGGGAGCAGGTTGAGGATTACTATATAGATTCACATGTTAGAGCAAATGATTTTGGTGGGCAGTATAAGAAAAGGGCTAATACTCAGGAAATGCAGAGAAATTGGAATACAGTTAATACAAAGCCTAAAAGGTTCTGGAGGAAGAAAGAGGTGAATATGGAGAATGTAGCTAGTGATTCGAATGTGGGGAAAGCAAATCACTTTGATGTTTTAGCTCCTGAAGTTAATGAAAACAATAATGGGGAAGAAGCAATATTAAATGAACATGTACCTGAGACTAGTAATGTAAGTGGGTCTGGTACAAATGAGGAGGTTGGTAAGAGCAAAGGAGTTAGTGTTGATAATGGTATTGGACGCAATGTAAATGTTACTGAAGTTAGTGGAGGTGTTGATCTTAGGACAGGGGTTAGTAATATTGATGGTTTTAATGACATAGGTTTACGAATTGGTGATACGCAGTCTGGAACTACATGTACAATATCTTGTGAAGCTAACGGCAGTGTCAATGATAAAAGCACTAGTGATAAGGGATACAATGGAAAGGAAGTTAGTTTGGATTTTGGACTGGGAGAGTTGTTTGATTGTAAGGGTTACAATTTGCAGTCTAATTAGAAGGGGAAGCAGGTATTTCTTGCATTACATGGTAATTTGGTGACTATGTCATGTGCCTCAACGTCAAGTCCTCAAATTGATGTTTCTTCTTCTATTAATCTGGTATCTAATTCAAGTAAAGCTCCTACTTCTAATGGCTCTGGCCATACATCTACAACATTAACCAGGCCAGAGAGGCTCAAAGGAAAGTTTTGGGTTGTCTCAGATGATGGAAATGATCATAGAGTTGATAATTTAACTTCAAAGAGCAATGATATTGTTGCTAGTAAGGCTACTTCTAACACTGCTTTTAATTCTATTGCTACTAGTAAATCACGATATTCGAATTTATCTCCTCCTTCGCACATTATCTTGCCTCCACCACCTTCTATTCTACACCACCATCTTCTACTCCTTCCAAAACAGCTTCTAAAAATGCCAAGAGGCATGCTAGAAGAAGAAAAGATGCAGAATGAAATGATGATTTGGATGATGGGGTTGAGTATGGGTTAGAAGACTTCCTGCCACATAGTTTTTCTAAGAAAACTTCTTCTCGACATACTAGGAGTAATCCTGTCTGATATTGAGCTCTGGTTTTCTTGTTAGCTTGATTAGCAATACATTTTGGGTTTTCTAATTAGTTGTGCTGGTAGTTTAGTTTGTAATAGTATTGCAAAGGCACTGTTTGGTTTTTCGAGCAATGATTGGCTTCATCCTCAGCTCGTAAGCACTGATTGGATTAGTGTTGTTGTCAAGCATAATGATTTTACTTTGATGAAGTGAGTTTAGTGTGGAATTGGGTTTGTATTAAGAATGAGCATGATTGTTGTTATTTCATAAGCTGTTTTTGGTGCAATTGGCTTCACATTCTACTAGAAGGATTCAAGAAAATTATCCTACTATTTGTAACAATTTTGTGGAAGTTTTGGTCTTCAAGGTTATTGCTATGATACATAATAAGAAGCTGTTCTTTTGTCTGAAGTATGGAAGACATGCAGTATTGAGTTTTTTCCGAGTCTCAATTGTACATATATCTTTGTTGTTTTCTTAATACTGTAGTGTTGTGTATCATGAGTGTGTTGTATAGCTATTGTAACGACCCGTAATCTACGCATCATACGATGGTAGTATATTTATTTCTTTCGCATACGGAGTTGTATGCTCATGTAACTTTAGGAGATGACTATTGGGGTGATTTTTAAATGACCGTTTTGCCACTAACTGATCTTGTTTTGGCCATAACTTTTGATTGGAAAGAGGTTTTGATCTGAAACCACTTCCATTGGCTCCGAATGATGGTTTACCTTTCCGTAGAGTGGTCACATTAGCCAAACGGACTCACCGTTTGGGAGATATGGATGAAACAATTTTCAGAAGGTGAAAAACTGCTTAACCGGGCCAAATAGGGTGACTAGTGAATGGGCCCATAATCCATTTCGGGATTAGGGTTATGGGGAGGCTGAAATGAGTTAGGTTTTCGTTCTATTTCAGTTTTCTAGCCGCCACTTACCTCTTAGAAACCCTAACAATGTCCTCCAACCTTAAAAACACCTCCAAATCACATTCTAACCAAGGATTAGGCTTAGCAACATCAAATCAAGGCGGATTAGCACAAGAAACGAGGTAGAGATGCTGTGTTGCATTGGTATTCACGCCCAAACAGTAGAGTTTCAGTTCTAAAGGTTTTATTTGTGGCCAAGGTGAGTGATTTGCATAGTTCGTCACTAATTATGGTTAATTAAGGGTAATTAGTGTTGATTAGCGAATTTGTACACTAATAAATTCTGGAAAAATATTTATAAATTCTTAAATGATGTTTTAGACCTCTGTTAGAAACTTGGGTTAATTTGGTTAAGTTTTGATAACCCTATCATTAACTATGCTAGAACATGCTTAAAGGAAAATATGGGATTTTGGGTATGTTTGATCCATTTTACATGCTATGATTGTTTTTTTGCTGTTTGTGGATGATTATACATGTTGCTATGACTGTATGGTATGCTTTGTGATTGCCTAGAAGTGTTAGATTGGTCAAAAAAGCCGTCGAACGGCATAAAACAGCTGCTGGAAAAGTTGCAAGAAAATGTGTAGGGTTTCGGATCGGATCGGGATAGAGGCTCGATCGGATGTGGACTGGCATAGAAACCGAACCGGATCAGAACTTCGCACTAAAGAAGACTTGGCGAGAAGGAAGGTCATTTTCTTAGAGTTGGAGTTAGGCAGAGGATCGGATCGGAGGGACAAAAAGGGGATCGGATCGGAGCTACGGCGTGGGATCGGATCGGCTACCGAACCGAACCGGAGTTGGCATCTTCTGAGGCGTGCAAATGAAAGAGACAACAGGAAAGGTTGGATTGGCTTGGAACTTGACACTATAAGGAGGACCTTGGCACTTTACCACTGGAACGGACCGAGCCACATGTGAGAAGCTGAACCGAACCGCATGAAGGAGATGAACCCGAACCGAACTGAGCATGGGTGACCGAACCGAACAAAGCGTGTACTTCTATTTCTACATGACGAATCTTCTGAAGGCCAACTCCAATTAGACCAAAGCCCGAGATGCAAAGGAGTTCCAAATGAGGAGCTTTGACTCAGGATCCAGATGGGAACTAATGAGTGAGCTTCATGATTGGGCTTTGTTGCGGGACGTGTGCTAAGGGGTTGTCGATGTCTATAACTTTGTATCGCTATATGCAGGGAGTACGTGAACGGATTCAGGGCCACAGTGGCCAAGGTGTAACACCCCGTGTATTCTATAACTGTGGAATTAACAAATTAAAGTATAATTAATTTGAAATAAAAGAACTAAGGGAAACGGGATACGCCATTGCGTTCGTCTCGGAAAAATACGCGAAATAGAGTCCGAGTTTTCGAAAAACGGAGTCCGTATGAAGAAGATATGGCCTTCGGAAGTTTCTGAATTAAGTTTAAAATTCGAACAGAATAAAACAGTTTAAAAATTAAAACCGGGCCCAATTGGCCAAGGCGGGAAAACTCCTGCCTAAGACACCCAGGTCGACTGGGCTGTCGACCTCTTCTAACCAGGTCGACAGGGCTGTCGACAGGGCTGTCGACCTGGTCCAGACCCAGGTCGAACCCAGTCCACCCTGGCTGGCCTATTCTATGTTGGTCGATTTTCTGTGGTCTGCTTTGTCATTAGGGCTAGGTGGCAGGCTCTAATTGGTCCCTCTTGCGAATGAATGGCTACGATCAATCCAAGCAATATCGATGGTCCTAATCAGTTCATAAACTCTATAAAAATGACCCTAGACTCTACCTAGGTTTCCTACACAATTCTCTAGCCTCCATTGCTCTCTTCTTCTAATAAAAAAATAAAAATGGCGTCGCTGCTCTGCTGGAATTGAAACTAGAAGATAATCAACATCAGCCTAAGCAACTCAATTCAAACTAGAGATTAAAGTTTCTGCAAAGATTCTACAGCAAGTTAAAGTTCTTTCTTTAATCTAATCAAGGCAAGTACAGTTATTTTCCGCTATAAACGTTAATAATAATTTTGATATGTTTTTGATTCTGAATCTGAGATTGTATATATATTTTCTTCTGTCAGATCTGTTTTTCTGTATCCCTTTTCTTCTTTTCTGTTTTTATAGCCAGGCTACCACGAGCCTGTGCCTAATCTCATAAGAGATGAACGTATGAACGCAAATTTTGGGATGAATGATGCGAAATTTGACAAGACTAAATTGAATGTATGACTTTAGGTCTGAGGCATAAAATATATTGGACATATGCATAAATTTGACTATGAACATATAATTTATGCATGTTGTATGCATAGCTATGTTGTAATTTAGAACTGTAATTAATGAGCATATGTTGTAAACATAGATTTGGATCTATGCATATTCTATGATAGAAGAAAAGAGGAACCATTGTAAGATTACATATGATTTGAGACTTTGGACAAAATGCATATAAAAGTCAAGATCTGATTTTTAGAAGATATGATTTAAAGATTTATATTGTTGGGTATAGTTTGCATAATGATTCATGACATGAAAAGAAGAAGGATATGGAAAGTTAGGTGTAAAGATTTACATTAATTAGGATATCTATTATTTAGATTACACCTAAATAGGGATTTTTGGATATATGGCATGCATTGAAATTAATGGTTATAATTGGTATAATTTATATGTGAATCTGCTGTAAGATGCTAGTTTAACAAAAATTGGAAAATATGTTATATGGCAAATTATGTCCATATTCTGTGCTATGTAACTTTATGCAAACATGGAGTATATGTTGTGAATCATGACAATTATGTAAGCATATGAATTTAGGTCAATTTATGATTGGGCAAGGCATGTAAATAGAACTTTTAGAAATATTAAATTTGCTAAATCTGCTAATTTGTCTAGTTGCCTAAACTACTAGTTTTGTTATATTGCCTAGACTGCTAATTAGATTGAAATGCCTAATCTGTTAAATTTGTCGGTTGAAATGCCTAACCTGTTATATGCCAAAATCTTCTAAGTTGCTAAATCTGTTAAATCCGTTATGTCATATAAAATCTGTTATCTGCTATGTTGATATAATCATCCTGTGATTGATATAATCTGAATTGGCATATATATATTGGGCACGCGCATAAACGGTAAATTATTAATTAATTGGCCGCAAAGATAAACATGGCTAACTCGAGGTTAGAATGAGTTTGCGGCGTAAATCTGCCCGGAACCGCCCGGCACATCCAGTGGCCACAAACAATAGGTTCTAATGTGAGAAGTTAGTCATAACATGCGTAAGACACGAGGTTAGGTCTGGCTTGTGGCAGAAGTCTGCCCGGAACCGCCCGGCATATCCAGCGGCCACAAGCTACCGACCTAATGTGAGAGGTCTGTGCATTAATAATTAATTAATGCAAATCTAAGATATGAATGACGTCTAAAACGTATTGGGGAAAAATAGGGTTAAACCAAAGGGATTAACAAATGTAGTAAAACCCATCCATGAATTTGTAGGCCCAATACAAAGTTAGACAAATCTGAAAAATCTGTACATCTGACCCGTTAGTCTGAAAACTTGTTAACTTAATTTGTGAATTAGTAAATCTGAACTCTGTATGTCTGAACTTGTAAACAAGTTAATCTGAAATCTGTTAGTCTGGGGACACAAGGTTAGGAGGGGAATTACTTGTGTCATCTGTTGTTTGGGACCCATATTAGTCAGTAACCCTTTCTGGTATCAAAACTTTGACCCAACAATAAGTAGGGTCCGGGCACGCTTACTGAACTAATTATAAGAGGTTCATTCTGATAATGGCGAGGGGTGTCGATGGTGCGTTCCAACCGGGTCATGTGCGTGCATGGATCCCGGTCTGCCTCTAAGGATGTAAGACGCCGTGACATCTGTAAATAGGTCTGTGCCAATTGGTTGTCACTTTAGGGAGTGATACACCCTACTGTGGGGCCGACACAGGATATTTATGTATTAGGGAGCCGATCGCTTGGGGTAGGGTTTTAGGGTACGCTTAGTTCTGTCTGTTTCTGTTGGTACCGTCTGTTTCTGTTGGGTGGTAACACTTGTCTGTTTCTGTGTGGTACCGTCTGTTCGGGTGGTAAAGGCCCATTACTAGTGTACACCTAATTCCACATTCTGTTTCCATAGAGATAAATCTGTTTCTGCTTCTGTCTGTTTCTGATCGGGTAGTAAAGGCCCATTATTAGCATTCTGTTTCTGTTAAAGTATTCTATACCCATTCCTGCTTCAATTTAGACATTAGGGAGACACCTAATTCTGCTATACTAGTATTAGTGCAGGGAAGTGTAAAAATAGTTTATATCATTCTGTTTTTCTGTTATATCTGCTACACCTGTTATAGTTATCTCACATCCAGTTTTATGTTCATATCATATTATTATTATATGTTCATATGCTGAAAGTCACTGGACTTGCCAGACTTTTTGTCTGACCCTTGTTGTTTCGCCTCCTTTCTTCCGTTTCCCCCCCAGGTTATCCAAGGAGGGAAATACTTTAGCTTGATCCGGATTTCTCTTTGCTTGAAGTGCTTAAAGTATGGCTCGGCTCTGTATAGCTTCCGTTCCATGGGGATTATGATTTTAAACTATGCATTTTGAAGGCTTTTGTACAAGACTGATATTTTGTACTTGAATTCTGAAATTGAAAGGAAGTAACCATATTAATTTTCTGTTTCCGCTGTAATAAAGTTAAAATTTTTCAAGTACTGTTTTATCTGTCTTGTAAGTTTCTGTTCTGTTTACTAAAATGCTCCACCAAAGTTAAGGCATTCCCTTTGTGAGTGACCTTAACGGAGGTGGAGTGTTACACAAGGTACGACTAAAGAGCTATAGACCAATGAAGTGGGTTCATTTGTAAAGGTTTGGTCATGACTCCATGTGGTAAGCTTGGTAGTAGCAGTAGTTGTACAAGTTGAACTCCGTCACTACTTCAATGGGTCTAGTGATTGAAGTGGTAGATATCGTATGCTTTACGCACTGAGTGAGAGATGTGAGGATGGTTGCTTTGCTTGACTTGTTTGCCTTCACTATGACATACACAACCCACCCCGTACCTGTACACCATTTGTTTTGTGGCACCTCAGAGTATTGTACGGTATGTAGTGCTAACTCTTTGGTTGCAGGTCCAGGTTCAGGTATGGTTTAGTATACCTATTATTGTTCTGTTTAGCTGCTTATCGCTCATACCAGACTTTTTGTCTGACCCAGAGTTTTATGTCTCTTCTTATTACTCTAGGTGCTCTCATGAGCAGACTAGAGACATGTTAGCTGGTGATGCACGAGTAGCCGTACCGGAGACGAGCAGGAGGCTTCCATGTATGATACATATATAGATATTCTCCATGTGTCGCTGCTGGTAACTACTTTGGGCATTAGTAGTGCACTCTTCCTTTCTTTTGTTTAGAGACAATAATTTGAAAAGTTGTAATAAGCTGTATTTAATTTTCCGCTACTCTGATGTTGATGTTGGTTTTAGTTATCTGCTTATGCACTGTCTCGCATGTTTTATGTCAAGTACATTATTATTATATTTTGCTCCATGCACTGTGAGACATTCTACAGGTTCTCGATTAGTTCATTCTCTTCTTTCCTTTCTTTGGCGACCGTTCTGTGCTAGTTGGACATGTGTACAACGCACTTTCGAAGGAAATGCCGGCTGGTGCGGGGCGGGCCGTCACACTTGGTATCAGAGCTCTAGGTTGCGTAGTTAACCTAGGGAAGTCATCAGGGAGAGATAGTATACGTATATGAGAGTGTATATTTGTGATTATTTTGGTTTTCAAGCTATTTATATATACTATTAGCATAGCTAAGGATGATGTCGCACTGCGCTAGCACCATTATGGAGATGGTTAATCGTTTTCTCTTTATAGATTAAACGATGAGCCGATACGCAAGAGGTTCTGGTAGAGGAGCCAATAATGGGAATGCTGCTGACATGAGGACGATGTTTACTGACCTCATGAGAGAGATACTTAGGGATGTGCAGAGGGCAGCTCCCAATGATGGTAATGGTGGTGGCCCAATAGTGCAGGCGCTTAGGGCCGATTTCGCCAAGCTGAATACGGATTACACTAGTCTTGGTGGGAAGCCGTTCCGCGGAACGGAGTCGGCTACAAATGTTCAGGATTGGTTGGATAGCTGCGAACGTATATTCGAAGATTTGGGTATCTAGGATGCGATGAAAAGAAGGTTAGCATCCCGTCAGCTGCAAGGACGGGCGATGAATTGGTGGAATGCTATAAAGGCAGCTACTCCCGAGGATCAGATTACTTGGGAGTAGTTTAAGGTTTGCTTTAGCGATAAGTTCATCCCAACTGCCCAGAAGTTAGTGTTGTTTAGGAAATTCTTGGAGTTCAAGCAGAATGGCAGAGCTGTCTCGGAGTATATTGCAGAATTCGATACTTTATCGAAGTATTGACTATCCCTCATTGACACTCCCGAGAAGAAGAATGAGAAGTTCATAACTGGCTTGGATCAGTACTTGGGGGAGAGGCTTATCAACCACATCGACGGGACTTTTGAATCGATTGTGGGGAAAGCATTGAGATCCGAGAGTCTTTACCCTAAGTCAAAGACTGAGGTTGCATCTGCAGAGGAGCCAAAACCACAAGTAAGTGGTGGAGGCAAGAGTGGTCTTCAGAATAAGAGGAAGTAGAACCAGAATAAGGATGGCCAGAAAAAAATAAGAAAGATGTTGAGTGCTTTAGCTGTGGTAAGAAGGGCCATTATGTTAGTAATTGTCGGGCCAAGCTAGTGGATAGAAAGTGCTTCAACTGTGGCCAAGTGGGACATCACAAGGACATGTGTCCGCAACCCCCTAAAGAAAAGCAGGTGGTGAAAGCATATGCCCTTAATGCTATTCCTTCTTCGTCGAATGCCCCAACTGCGGTGGAGAAAGTAAAGAATGTTGTTGTTCAAGGTATGCTTTCTGTTTATGATGTTCCTGTTAGAGTTTTGTTTGATACCGGAGCTTCCAGTTCTTTCATATCTAGTGACCTGGTAGATAGGTTGGGATTGGAGCCCGAGATTGTCGATATACCTTTAGTAGTGATGAACCCGATTGGTGGTTCGACAAACATTAACATGATTTGTCGTAATGTGGTCTTATCGAGTCATGGATGTATGTTTGTTTGTGATTTCTTTGTTTTGGGCTTTACTGGGTTTGGCATTATTTTGGGAGTCGATTGGCTCCAAAGATACGGGGTGGTGGTAAACTGTGAGGGCTTTTTGGTGACAGCTAAAGCGGATGATGGGCGGAGGGTAGTGTTTGGTGGTCTACCTAGTAATGGGGTAATGGCTAGTTTTCTAAATTCCCTCGACATCTGCATAGTGAGTTGTCAGGTTTGCCCGTGATTAGCCAGTATCCAGACGTCTTCGAGGAAGTGACCGGGCTTCCACCACACCGAGAGATTGAGTTCCGTATTGATTTAGTGAAAGATGCCAGACCTATAGTGATGCCACTTCGTCGTATGGTACCAAGGGAGCAGTAGGAGCTCAGGGTGCAAGTCAGCAATCTTTTGAAGAAGGGATTTATGAGAAGTGTTTCTGAATGGGGAGCACCAGTTGTGTTTGCTACCAAGGCGTATGGTTCCCTTCGTTTGTGTGTAGACTACCGCGAGTTGAATAAAGTGACGAGGAAGAACAGGTATCCTCTACCGCGGATAGATGATTTGTTTGATCAGTTAAGTGGCGCGAGAGTATTATCTCAGTTGGATCTCGCGACAGGTTTTCATCAGCTTAGAGTGGAAGCTGAGAGTATAGCTAAAACGGCATTTCGGACGCCGTCTAGATTTTATGAGTGGTTGGTCATGTCATTCGGGCTGACCAATGCCCCAGCATACTTTGTGGATCTTATGAATAGGGTATTCAGAGATCAGTTGAATAAGTTTGTCCTTGTGTTCGTGGATGATATTTTGGTCTATTCGAGGACAGAGGAAGAACACATTGAACATTTGAGGATAGTGATGGAGGTGTTGAGAAAACACCAGTTGAAAGCAAAATTCTCTAAGTGTCACTTCTGGAGGAGGGAAGTGAGATTCTTGGGCCATGTTATTTCAGAGAACGGTATTGCCGTGGACCCTGTGAAGGTGGCTACGGTACAAGATTGGTCTACGCCCAAGAATGCAATGGACATAAGAAGTTTCTTGGGGTTAGCTGGATATTATCGTAAGTTTATCCAAGACTTCTCCAAGATAGCAGCACCGTTGACTCAGTTGACCAAGAAGAATCAAGCCTTCGTCTGGGACGAAAGGTGCGAGAATGCATTCAAGAGCCTAAAGGAAAAGTTGACATGTGCACTAGTGTTAGTCATTCCTAAGGGGAATGAAGAGATAACAGTATATACGGATGCATGTGGTACCAGACTAGGTGCTGTATTGATGCAAGGAGGTAGGGTTGTAGCTTATGCAAGTCGGCAACTGAAACCGCATGAGAAAAGATACCCTACCTATGATTTGGAATTGGCAGCGATTGTGTTTGCATTGAAGATGTGGAGACATTATCTCTTAGGAGAAAGATTCGGGTTGTTTACCGATCATAAATCATTAAAGTATTTTTTCTCTCAAAAGGATCTAAATCTCCGACAGCAAAGATGGTTAGAATTCTTAGCTTCCTGTGATTTCGACATCACATATACACCAGGAAAGGGTAATGCAGTGGCTAATGCATTGAGTAGAAGGCATGCCAGTTTAGGGGCTATGTTTCTAGAATGGAAGCAACTGGAGCACATCGCTGGGTATGATTTCAGACCAAAGTGCGAATTAGATCCAGAAATGTTAGCAAGTTTGACGATCAGACCCACTTTGATTGAGCGGATTGGTTCCAGTCAGAGGAACGATCCTAACCTATTGGAAATCATCTCAAAGTTAGAGATGGGAATCGACGGAGAGATGAACAAGTATGGGCTTGATCGATATGGATGGCTTAGAAAGAATGGAAGATTAGTTGTAACCAATGTCAATGGTATGAGAGATGAAGTGCTTAGAGAATGTCATCACTCAAAACTGACTATACACCCCGGTGGTAACAAGATGTACTGAGACATGAAGCAGACCTACTACTGGGATGGGATGAAAAGAGACGTTGGGAAATTTATATCCAAATGCATGAACTGCCAGCTAGTTAAAGCTGAGCAAAAGAAGCCTAGTGGTTTGCTACAACCATTAGAAATTCCAGAATGGAAATGAGAACTAGTATCAATGGATTTCGTTGATGGGTTACCAAGGACTAGATCGGGCCATGATAGCATTTGGGTGATTGTGGACCGATTGACTAAGAGTGCGAGGTTTATACCCGTCAAGTCGAACATGACGACAACTAAGTTAGCGGAACTATATATAAAGTGGGTAGTGAGATTTCATGGAATACCCAAAGGCATTGTGAGTGACTGAGATCCATTGTTCACTAGTGGATTTTGGAAGAGCTTGCAAGAGGCATTAGGATCATAATTACATCTTAGTACCGCGTATCATCCTCAAACCGACGGACAGACAGAGAGGGTGAATCGAGTGTTAGAAGATCTCTTGAGAGCTTGCATATTGGATTTTGGTGGATCATGGGATGACCATTTGCATCTAGTAGAGTTTGCATATAATAATAGTTATCAATCCAGTATTGATATGGCTCCGTTTAAAGTTTTGTACGGAAGACCGTGCAACTCGTCGTCGTGTTGGGTAGAAACTGGTGAGAAGTTTGTGCTTGGACCTGATGTGATAAGAGAAAATTCAGCTAAGATTAAGATTATCCAACAGCGAATGAAGGCTGCCCAAGATATGCAGAAGAGTTATGCCGATAAGAGGAGAAGAGAATTAAAGATCTCCATTGGCAACTTGGTGTTTATCAAGATTTCTCCGTTGAAGAGCGTGATACAATTTGGCAGGAGCGGCAAGTTAGCACCAAGATTTGTTGGTCCATTCCCAGTTCTTGAGCAAATTGGGAATTTGGCATACAAAGTTGAATTACCAGAGAAGATGGCAGGAGTTCACAACGTATTTCATGTTTCCCAATTAAGAAAGTTCGTACATGACCCAAATGTGACTATTTCATCTAATCAGTTGGATGATATCGAAGTTGAACCTGAGGCGGTTGGGAACCGCAAGCCTATGCGTATTGTTGGGAACAATACAAAGCAACTTCGAAGGAAAGCTGTGAAATTAGTCAAAGTTCAGTGGGGCGAGAATGAGAATGACTGTACTTGGGAGACAGAGGAGAGCATTAGGGAGACGTATCCAGAACTCTTCGCCTGGTAAGATTTTAACTTCGATTTAGTCTTTCCGCATGCTAGGATAGGCTTGTTTGTTTGTTTTGCATGTTTGATTGTTGTATGTGGCTGGTAGGCATGCGGGATCCTTTGTATGTTTTGGGTTAAGGAATTTCGGGGACGAAATTTCTTAAGGGGGGAGAGTGTAACGACCTGCATTCTACGCATCATAGGATCATAGTATATTTCTTTCTTTCGCATACGGAGTCGTATGGTCATGTAACTTTGGGAGACGACTATTGGGGTCATTTCTCATGTTCATGATTTTTGCCTATTTTTAAATGACCATTTTGACCCTAGCTGATCTTGCTTTGGCCATAACTTTTGATTTGAAAGGAGTTTTGACCTAAAACCACTTTCATTGGCTCCGGATGATGGTTTACCTTTAAGTAGAGTGGTCACATTAGCCAAACGGACTCACCGTTTGGGAGATATGGCTGAAACAAGTTTCAGAAGGTGAAAAACTGCTTAACCAGGCCAAATAGGGTGATTAGTGAATGGGCCCATAACCCATTTCGGGATTAGGGTTATGGGGAGACTGAAATGTGTAAGATTTTCATTCTATTTCAGTTTTCTAGCCGCCACTTACCTCTTAGAAACCCTAACAATGACCTCCAACCTCTAAAACACCTCCAAATCACTTTCTAACCAAGGATTAGGCTTAGCAACATCAAATCAAGGTGGATTAGCACAAGAATCAAGGTAAAGCTACTGTGTTACATTGGTATTCGCGCCCAAACAGTAGAGTTTCAGTTCTAAAGGTTTTATTTGTGGCCAAGGTGAGTGATTTGCATAGTTCTTCACTAATTATGATTAATTAAGGGTAATTAGTGTTGATTAGCGAATTTATACACTAATAAATTTTGGAAAAATATTTATAAATTCTTAAATGATGTTTTAGACCTCTGTTAGAAACTTGGGTTAATTTGGTTAAGTTTTGATAACCCTATCATTAACTATGCTAGAACATGCTTAAGGGAAAATATGGGATTTTGGGTATGTTTGATCCATTTTACATGCTATGATTGTTGTTTTGCTATTTGTGGATGATTATACATGTTGCTATGACTGTATGGTATGCTTTGTGATTGCCTAGAAGTGGTTAGATTGGTCAAAAAAGCCGTCGAATGGCGTAAAACAGCCGCTGGAAAAGTTGCAGGAAAATGTGCAGGGTTTCAGATCGGATCGGGTTAGGAGGCTCGGATCGGATGTGGACTGGGCAGAGAAACCGAACCGGATCAGAACTTCGCACTAAAGGAGATTTGGCGAGAAGGAAGGCCATTTGCTTAGAGTTGGATTAGGCAGAGGATCGGATCGGAGGGACAAAAAGGGGATCGGATCGAAGCTAAGGCGTAGGATCGGATCGGCTACCGAACCGAACCGGAGCTGGCATCTTCTGAGGCGTGCAAACGAAAGAGACAACAAGGAAGGTTGGATCGGATCGGAACTTGACAGTATAAGGAGGACCTTGGCACTTTACCACCGGACCGGACCGAGCCACATGTGAGAAGCTGAACCGAACCGCATGGAGGAGATGAACCCGAACCGAACCGAGCATGGATGACCGAACCGAATCGAGCGTGTACTTCTATTTCTAGATGACGACTCTTCTGAAGGCCAACTCCAATTCGACCAAAGCCCGAGATGCAAAGGAGGTCCAAATGAGGAGCTTTGACTCAGGATCCAGATGGGAACCAATGAGTGAGCTTCATGATTGGGCTTTGCTGCGGGACATGTGCTAAGGGGTTGTCGTTGTCTATAACTTTGGATCAGTATGTGTAGGGAGTACGTGAACGGATTCAGGGCCACAGTGGCCTAGGTACGACTAAAGAGCTATAGACCAATGAAGTGGAGTCATTTGTAAAGGTTTGGCCATAACTCCATGTGGTAAGCTTGGTAGTAGCAGTAGTTGTACAAATTGAACTCTGTCACTACTTCGATGAGTCTAGTGGTCAAAGCGGTAGATATCGTATGCTTTACGCACTGAGTGAGAGATGTGAGGATGGTTGCTATGCTTGACTTGTTTGCCTTCACTAAGACATACACACCCCACCCCCGTATCTGTACACCATTTGTTTTGTGGCACCTCAGAGTATTGTACGGTATGTAGTGCTAACTCTTTGGTTGCAGGTTCAGGTTCAGGTATGGTTTAGTATACCTATTATTGTTCTATTTAGCTGCTTATCACTCGTACCAGGCTTTTTGTCTGACCCAGAGTTTTATGTCTCTTCTTATTACTCTGGGTGCTCTCACGAGCAGACTAGAGACAGGTTAGCCGGTGATGCACGAGTAGTCGTACCGGAGACGAGCAGGAGGCTTCCATGTATGATACATATATAGTTATTCTCCCTGTGTCGTTGCTGGTCACTACTTTGGGCATTAGTAGTGCACTCTCCTTTCTTTTGTTTAGAGACAGTAATTTGAAAAGTTGTAATAAGCTGTATTTAGACTTCCGCTACTCTGATGTTGATGTTGGTTTTAGTTATCAGCTTATGCACTGTCTCGCCTGTTTTATGTCAAGTACATTATTATTATATTTTGCTCCATGCACTGTGAGACATTCTACAGGTTTTCTATTGTTCATTCTCTTCTTTCCTTTCTTTGGCGACCGTTCTGTGCTAGTTGGGCATGTGTACAACGCACTTTCGGAGGAAATGCCAGCTGGTGCGGGGTGGGCCGTCACAGCTATTGAAATTGTCAGTGTTGTATTCTTGTAAGTAGGTAATTGTTTATAGTGTGAATAAAAGTTAAATTGCTTTCAAAAAAACCAATAGGTTTTATTTCCAAAAGGACAAACTGCATTAAACAGTTTTGAAATTCTCTAATGTGTTGAAAAGTAATGGGTAGAACATCCTTTTTGTCTTTTAGAGAGATTGCATTGTTGAAATCACCCATTAGATGCGATGCATCCATGATAGATTGAGCATGATTGATGATATTATTCCATAGAACCTTCCTTTCACAAAAAATATTACTTCCACATATAACTCAAAAGATAAGAGAGAGACCCTATGAATTGTGAGCAACTGCACTGATATGTTGAGAAGATGTGGAAAGAACTTGTATCAACCAAATTGAAGTGTCCCAAAGGAGGAGAATTCGTCCAGAACACTCATTTGAATTGCTATTTATGTGGCACCACTATGAAGAAATCTTCTTAGAAAAGAAGTTAGGTTAACTTCATTCAACTTTGTTTTAACTAATCCAGCCACTGTTGGCTTAAATTTAGCCAGTAGAGTGAGAACATCATTCATACAAGTTGACGTACTCATTCGTCTAATATTCCACGTAAGGAATGTCATATAGTTGAGGAAGAACTCCTCAAATTCCTTTTGGGAGGAGTAGAAATTGCTACTTTCTTTATTGTGTTTAGGTATGAATATTCTTAGTGGCATAGTTTGACACATCTGTATTATCATCAGGCTCCACAACTTCATTAATCACTTCTGATATGCTGGATGTCATCCTGGTGGAGATCATCTCATCAGGTAACTCCGGATCCAGGAAGGACAGATCATCATCATTTGTAGAAGTTTCTGGAACCTTCTCCATATGTGGTGCTTCTAAAGTGGAAGGTTGATTACTGTTCTTTTTTTATACCCATTTTGGCTTTAAGTTCACTTTATGTGCTGAAGTTCTATGACCAAAGACATTACATTGATTACACTTATTTGAAACGTATTCATATTCAACAGATACCTCATGCTTAGAGCTATTTGGCAGTAACACTTGAATTGATGTCTTTAGATCTGAATTAAGACCAATAGCAATCTAAGCTCGACCATATTTTGTAAACTTCTTCACAACAGTGTCGTTGTCAGTGCATAAAGGAATGCCAATATAATTGGAAATAATCTGCAAAGATTCCAATGTCCACCTTTCCATCTTCAAGTTATGGAGGCGAACCCGAATCTGAACTTTTGTTGTAGAAAACTTGGTATAATCATAAATAGGTGCCTATTCATCAATCAACAACAATTTAACAAAGTATAAATAAGTTTTACAATCCATGATTTTGTCAAAATCTTCCTTCTTGTCGAATTGAACTGCAAACTGGCAGTTAGGATAAATATGAACGTGGAAATCACCGGATGGTTTCCATACTTGAGAGATGTAATCTTTAAGTTTAATGAAGGATAATCTGAACTTGAATGGATGTAACACAATGGTATCAGTCCAAATTTCCTCTGATTTCTTAATCACTTATGCAGGAAGAACTGCAAACTCAGATTTAGGTTGCACGAGCTTCATGGTACGGGTGGTAGGAAGCGTTTGATATGTGCGAACTGCATCAGCGTACAATCGGTGGATGGAAGGTTGACTGGAGGATGGCAAGGCATATGGCAAAGGCTGTGGATCAGACGGTTTTCGAGATAGAGAAAGCGGGCAGTTATTATCATTCCACCATGGTTTACAAACGTTAGGTATATATATGGTATATACAGTTCCTTATATATACACAAACACACACGAGTACACATGGACGTGTGCATACATTAATGTGAATAAGGTGCAAATGAGTTTTACTGAACTGCCTTTTGACAGGGCCATTAAGGTCACTGACATCACAAATTGAAGTACTTGAAAGTCGTTAATTTCACATTCACGTGTCAAAGAGATCAAGCAAGACAACCTCAAAGCTACCTCGAAGCTACCTCGAAGCGAGTTTCCTCTTTATTGTGTTATCTATTCCAAGATCTTTTTAGATGCGAGTACAGTTATATAACCAATTCTAAATCCCAACTGCTGATTTTGTTCCGACAAACGGTTTGCAACCCAGATAAGAGTAATCCTTGCACAATTTAGGGAAATCTACAGACTTATGTGCCTGCATAAAGAGCACTACCATCTGCTACCACTCCTGTAGTAGGTACACTCCTTATGATTGATATTATCATGGCCTCGAACATAGCTAAGAAATTGGGTGCAGTGATGCTCGATCCATCATCTCTCTAACAACTCTAAAATCGGAATTGTTTCTAGTAGCATGTTGATCCACTTTTTGGCAAAGTAGTCACACGTCAAGTTTATGGTTAACGATGTGCTCAAGACTCGAGTACGTTTATCAAAGAGTACAAAGCGATTTTGTTGAAGTCGCGAAGTGTTTGGAAAAGATTGGAAATATCGTCGATTCCTGGATCAGCAAAGTCATTCAAGACTTCGAATACGAAATATAATATTTCACACTTGGAAAACTTCTGGAAAATCTGGCATGGAAAAAAAGTGTGATTGACTCGGCCAGATCAGCTAAAAATCCTTAAGCATCTCGGTCTGATCACATGGAAAATTTCGATTTCGGCAAAAACTCAACACCATCACTCAAAAAAGGCTACACGCCTAGAGTTGATCCCGCAAAATCACTTGCGCAAACTCAAAAGTCTTAGATTTGGCATTTAGCAAAAATCATGATTTGGCAACTCGAAAAACCATGATCAACATGGTGCAATCACTGAAAAATGGGGCAACACACCGACCTTGGAAACATTCAGAATTTGGCAAGAAAACAGGGATTTTCTATCCCCTAGGGATACGAATTTCATATATGAAATACCATATTTTTTTATTCCCCTAGGGATACAAAATCATTTCACCCCTGGGGATACAGTATTCCATGGATTCATCAAGCTAAAAAAGGTGTGAGTTGTAACACCCCATATTTTCTGTTAACGTTATAGTAGCGAATCAAAGAATATTTAATTTCAAATGTGAGAATTAAGGGATACGGGTTACAACATTGATTTCGTCTCGGAATTCTGCTTGAGATAGAGTCCGAGTTTGCATAAAGAGGACACCGTATGAAGGAGATATGGACGAACGAAGTTAAAGCAGAAAACCAGAAGAAAGAAGAGAAAAAATTGCACTGGCGCACTTGGGAAGTGCACCAGTACACAACTACACCGGCGCACTTGCCAAGTGCGCCCAGGCCGGGCAGAAACCCTGCACAGCTTTCTGGTGTGATCTGATCCGTACTGTGAGTCATTGCTGAGTCCTTTTTGACTCCTTGTTGAGTCATTAGGGCTGAGGTGTCACCCTATCCTGATTAAATGGTTATGGTTAACCCTAGAATCATCAGACGGCTCAAATTAAATTGAAATTCTATATAAACAACCTAGTGCTCAAACCTTAAAATCACACAAAAATAATCCTAGAACTATCATTCCGTCAACAGAGAACTTGGAATAGCCGTCACCGCTTTCAATTCAAAAATGAGATAAAAGCCTATATCAAAATCAAATTAAAAGTAATCAAATTCAACGATCTACATCAAAGGCGAGCATACCAATTTCAGAATTCAGATTTCAGAAATCAAGAATTTCTTTTTAGTTTGTAAGTTGGTTATTACGTAGATTTAAATGTTCTTTTAATTGAAATCATGACATGTTGTAATTCGAATATAGAATGATACCTATGTATAAGATAAACAAAGTTTGATTCTCAAACTACCGTTGCGATTGATCATATGTTTATGGTGATGAGCGTACTATATTGAAAGTTATTGGAATCTATTGTGATTGGGCATTGGATTTATTATGCCAACTGAATGGTGAAACATGTCATGTTATAATTTGGTGGTTACTTGCAAGTTTATGATCTAAAGCGCATGCTTATATGGTAGGTCAACACTCATATATATTCAGATCCATTTTAAGATGAATCTATTTATGTTGCAAGAATTGATTTTGTAGCTCTCTTATGTTTAACACATAAGTTATCATGCTAAGTTGTGATTCGAATATGTTTATAGTAGTTCTCTTATGTTTAACACACATAAGTAATCATGCTACGTTGTGATTCGATTATGTTTGTAATAGTTCTATTATGTTTAACACACATAAGTTATCATGCTAAGTTGTGATTCGAATATGTTTATAATAGTTCTCTTATGTTTAACACACATAAGTTATCATGCTACGTTGTGATTCGAATATGTTTATAATAGTTCTCTTATGTTTAACACACATAAGTTAATATGCTAAGTTGTGATTCGAATATGTTTATAGTAGTTCTCTTATGTTTAACACACATAAGTTATCATGCTTCATTGTGATTCGAATATGTTTATAATAGTTCTCTTATGTTTAATACACATAAGTTAATATGCTAAGTTGTGATTTAAATATGTTTATAGTAGCTTTCTTATGTTTTGGCATACATAAGTTAATATGCTAGGTTGTGGTTTAAAATTGTGTTTATATGTTGAACCTCCATGCTTGACCTATATCAAGTTTACATGATAATTAGATCCAACTTAGTTACGAGTTCACCTTTACATGACAAGTTTAATTTGTGTAGTTCTATGTAAATTCACATGCTATGATTCATGTTAATCGGATCTAAATTTGCAAGTTCATTATCCTGTGCCAATTCTATATGTCACATATTTTTATGCTGATAGAATATTTCATGTTCTTCGATCTTCCCTTTTGTGGTTATAAGTTAGGCTAAAATATCGAGCCTAACATTCCTTGTAATTTTGCGAACGTACAAACGGGGGATATCACTGGGGTAAATATGAAATTATATGTAATTGGCATGTTTGGCACATGCTAATGATTAGTGGCATTTAAATGGTATAATTTTTATATACCAAAGATTATGAATATAATTTAGGGGAAAAGTGGGCCATGACAATAAATTGATTTATAATTTACTTATAAGTATGAAGGATAAACATGAAAATTACATGGCATGGATTTGGTATATTTGATATACCATTTATTATGAGCATAATCAAAAGGATAGTTATGGCATGATTAAATTAAGATTAATTTACATAAAGAATTAGACATATATAGAAAATATGGGAATTTAGAAAAGACGAATATGCCTAACCCGAGGTTAGACTGAGTTGTGGTGTAAAACTGTCCGGAACCGACCGGCATATCCAGTGACCACAACAAGACCTGTCTAATCTGGGTGGTTAGTGCATCAAGCCCAAAAGAACATGAGGTTAGACTGAGTTGTGGTGTATACCTGCCCAGAACCGACCGGCACATCCAGTGACCACAACAAGACCTGTCTAATGTGAGTGGTTGGTGCTTTAATGAATAAATTAAAGCTAAGTCAAGATTGATAGGTTTAAGTAATTAAGGAAACACTTAACCATTATAACATGTCAACTAGGCAAGTGGGTAAGGTTAAGTAAATGTTTAACCGTTATAACATGTTAACTAGACTAGATGGCGAGGTTAAGTAAATTTAGAACACTTAACCGTAATAACATGTTAACTAGGCAAGTGGATGAGGTTAAGTAAAATTAGAACACTTAACCGTTACAACATGTTAATTAGACAAGTGGGTAAGGTTAAGTAAATTTAGAATACTTAACTGTAATAACATGTTAACTAGGCAAGTGGGTGAGGTTAAGTAAAATTAGAACACTTAACCGCTACAACATGTTAATTAGACAAGTGGGCGAGGTTAAGTAAATTAAGAACACTTAACCGTTGTAACATGTTAATTAAGCAGATGATAGGGTTAAGTTAACTAAGGTAATACTTAACCAAAATATATAATGACATGTGGTGGGGTTAAGTAATACAATAGGTAAACACTTAACCAATTATATAACATGATGTCTGGGAAGGGTTAAGTTAACACAAGAGGGCAGCACTTAACCAATATAACCTGATTTAAGGTAGGTTCAAGTCAACACCAGAAGGAAACACTTAACCAACATGACATGACGAGTGGGTGGGTTAAGCTAACTTGAGTTGATTAATGACACTTGACCAATATAACTTGATGAACGAATGGGATTAAGTTAAACGGGAAATACTTAACCAATATAACCTGATGACTGAATGGGGTTAAGTTATTAAATCACATTTAATCAATCTAACAAGACAAGCGAGAAAGGTCAGGTTAATAAGAACCACTTAACCAACACGACTTGACGAGTAGGAGGTTAAGTACATGTCGGGTTGGTGTTTAATATCAGTAAATATAGGCCCACAAAATTTAACCATTAAATAAACATGCTTGAATCTGTGGGGAGGTTAAGTACACGTCGGGATGGTGGGTAATATTAGTGAATATAGGGCTACAAAACTTAACCATTAAACAAACATGCTTGAATCTGTGGGAAGGTTAAGTACACGTCGGGTTGACGGGTAATATTAGTATATATCGGCCCACAAAACTTAACCATTATATAAACATGCTTGGATCGATGGGAGGGTTAAGTACATCTCGTGTAGGTGGGTAATATTTGTATATATAGACCCATAAACTTAACCAGCAGGAAACCCTAGTAACGGGGACCCATTTCAGCAGTAACCCACATAGATGTATCATGGTACCCTGAAACTAGGCGGGGTGGGGCACGATTACTAGGCTGATTATAAGCTATCAAAGATAACGGCAGGGGGTACGTCAGTGTAGGTTCCGATGGTTTACGGGCGTGCACGTACTCCGGAGTGGGAAAAAGCAGGCACTGGGTACCAGTAGTTTTACACTGTGCATTCTTGAATTGTGTCGGGAGTTGTTATCATAAGGATTGATACACCTTATGGTGGGACCAGCAGAGGGTAGCTACACGCAAGAGAGGGTCGATTGACACAGGCACATGACAAGCTAATACAGGTAGGGAGCCGATCGATAGGGTAGTAAGGGTACATCTAACATATTCATGGCAATTGGGCTGATTGAGGTGGAATCCTCAACTATAGATGTACACCTGAAGGCTACCACAACTGCGGGGGTTGGGATCGTATTATACAGATTATTAGTTGAGACACTAGCTAGGTGGTGCAGAAATTATAGTAATAGGTGCGATCACATGTTTAACCTATCTTGTCTTATATTAGTGCATTGTCTGATGTTTTGTTAGTCCTTCCATGATCCCTTTTACTTGTTTAAATGCTAGTAATCACCGAACTTATCAGACTTATTGTCTGACCCGTTTTCTCTCGTCTTCTTTTCTCCTGTTTCCCCCCAGGTAGTCAGGGAGGGAACAACTCAGGTTTGTTTGGACCGTTACTCTTTCCAAGCTTGAAGACTCTTTGACGTGTTGCCTTGGACTCTCTCTTCTACTGCTATGGTTGGCTCATGCTTTATTTTGGGAAATCATTTTATGCTTCTTTATTTGTTTTGTTAAACAAGACAGGATACTTTGGTATTGTAAAACAATCTTTGTACAAGTTTTTTATCAATGAAATAAAGTTTTATTTATTTGTCGCTGCTTTAATTGTCCGTCTTGTAATTTATCTGCATCTTTTACCTATAATGCTCCACCGAAATTAAGGCATTCCCTTTGTGAGTGACCTTAACGGAGGTGGGGTGTTTCACTTGGTATCAGAGCTGAAGGTTACTGGATCAGATAAAAGATTTGAAAAATTATTTTCAGAATGGTTTTAAAAGAAGCATTTTCAAAAGAAAAGTTTTGTTTTAAAGGCATATTCCCCAAATCCATATGCACTATCCTTTGACCCTCTGCTTGAATCCTTGTTTCCTTCTTTCTTGAGTGTCCGGGGCTCCTGGCTTTCTGAGAGGTAACCTCATCGCGTCATGAACCCGTAGGCTTGAAGAGACTATGACACCTGTCAAAGGGCAAATAAGTGCCTAACTTCCATCTGTAGCCGTAATTTTCTTTCGAGCTTTGTAGGATTCTCCGTGCGATGGAGACAGCTTACGAGAGACATGTCAACAAGTTACACAAGGATGGAAAAGTTGAGAATGAGGGGGTTTGTCTAAGGAGCACAACACAAGGATGAAGAACCAATGGATATGGACTTGGTTCACAAAGGAGTGGAGGAAAGAATAGTAAAACCTAAAACAAGAGGAAGTATCTTTATTTTGGTATAACGGGTCGTATAATTAAGGGCAAGGGCAAGAACAAGGGACAGGATTTTCCGGAAGGCAAGTGCATGCTCTCACCGCCAGCATACTCGAGAGAGAGGCAGTAAGATTTCTGTTGAAAGAGTTTTTCCTTTTTGACTATCCTGTTAGTACTCTTCTTGACTTTAGCTCCTCGCACTCGTTTATATCTGCTTCCATAGTTGAGTCTCTGCACCTTAGTACCTGTATATTAGAAGATCCCATTATAGTCTCAAATCCAATTGTTGGTTCGGCTCTGTTATCTTTGACTTGTGAGGATTTGAGAATAGCTATATTTATGCTTATGTTTTTGGGCTGTGGGTTGATTCTAGGCATTGATTGGTTAGCTAGTAATTGTGAAACAAGGGTAGTTAGACTTTCGACTTGCCTCGGGAATACCCTTGAGATTTCGTACGATCCTAAGGGATCAGTTTGTCTTAGCTACCTAAAATCACTTTATTTATCTATTGACAATTTTCGATCCGTTGGAGTAGTCCATGAGTACGCAAGACGTTTTGATTAGGGTAGGGGTTTCCCCCCTAAAACTCGAGACCGACTTCCGCATGTATCTAGATGACACCGCAAAGCCAATTATGCGATCAACGATAATTCCGGAGCAAGATTGGCGATGATAGCTAGAGTCGGTAAAGTGCTCAATGGTTTGGTTGTTTTGTTGGTATCATCTCACATAGATCGTCCAAATTCGGAGGAGATAACCCTTGGGTGCTTGTATGATATTAGTTTAGGCCTTTGGGGTTTGTACTTGAGGGATGTCGAGTTCGACTAGGATGGTTTGCGTGAGAAATAAATGGTTGGGGCTGGCACCCTAAGTAAGACTGACCTTGAGAGGGGTAAAAAAGTTCTAGCAACCTTTAGCTTTAGACCCTCAGAATCATGACATGATGGATAAGCTAAGTAGAAGAGAGACCTCTAATCATATACACTTGGTATCGTGAAGTTAAATTAGTTAAAGTACAGTGGAGTGAAGCTCAAGAAGATGTGACTTAGAAGGCTGAAGACTAGATACGCGCATCTTACCTTTTTTTAAGGGTACCTTGATTCCTCTTTTTCTGTAAAATCTATTTGCATGCTAGTCTTTAGCTTTTAAGTATATCCTCTCGGTCTTATCCTCGATCCTTAGGTAGAAGCCAATGGATGTAAACATGTGTTTGAGACATGTTATGTTTGGTTGATGCAAGTGTTTGCTAGTGGTTGCTCTTGGATGCACATACACACATTAGGCATTAGATCGGCTCAGTCACCTTCATATTGCATATGCATGAGTGAATTTTTATACATATGAATTGAAACTTGATGTGTTATCATATGGATAATGCATTTGTATGAATGATTGTGCACTCATGTAGGAGTTATAAAGTACGATTAGGAATAATTGCGTACATGATGAACTCATGGCACTGGCATGATTTGCATTAAGGAGGTCAACTGAATCAGTAGACCACCTGATTTTGCATTTGGGTAAGGACATATACACACACTATGCATATATTCATGAAAAACATTAGAAGCCTTTTTAAGGACAATGGAAGCTTGTGATTGAATGGTTGAGTAGATGGGTGATTGGATGGTAGGATATAAGTTCTTCTCTACTTGAAGATTTCGGGGACGAAATCCTAAAAGGAGGGGAGAATGTAACACCCCGTATTTTTTGTTAATGTTATAGTAACGAATCAAAGAATATTTAATTTCAAATGTGAGAATTAAGGGATACAGGTTACGCCATTGCGTTCGTCTTGGAATTCTGCTTGAGATAGACACCGAGTTTGCGTAAAACGGACACCGTATGAAGGAGATATGGACGAACGAAGTTAAAGCAGAAAACCAGAAGAAAGAAGAGAGAGAAAAAACAAAATGCACTAGCGCACTTGGGAAGTGCGCCAATACAAAAATACACTGGCGCACTTGCCAAGTGCGCCCAGGCCAGGTAGAAAGCCTGCACAGCTTTCTGGTGTGATCTGATCCATACTGTGAGTCATTGCTGAGTCCTTTCTGACTCCTTGCTGAGTCATTAGGGCTGAGGTGTCACCCTATCCTGATTGAATGGTTATGGTTAACCCTAGAATCATCCGATGGCTCAAATTAAATTGAAATTCTATATAAACAACCCAATGCTCAAACCTGAAAATCACACAAAAATAATCCTAGAACTATGATGCTATCAATAGAGAACTTGGAATAGCCATCACTGCTTTCAATTCAGAAATGAGATAAAAGCCTATATCAAAATCAAATCAAATCCAACTATCTACGTCAAAGGCGAGCATACCAATTTCAGAATTCAGATTTCAGAAATCAAGAATTCCTTTTTAGTTTGTAAGTTGGTTATTACGTAGATTTAAACGTTCTTTTAATTGAAATCATGACGTGTTGTAATTCAAATATAGAATGATGCCTATGTATAAGATAAATAAAGTTTGATTCTCAAACTACCGTTGCGATTGATCATACGTTTGTGATGATGAGCGTACTATATTGAAAGTTATTGGAATCTATTGTGATTGGGTATTGGATTTATTATGCCAACTGAATGGTGAAACTGTCATGTTATAATTTGGTGGTTACTTGCAAGTTTATGATCTAAAACACATGCTTTTATGTTAGATCAACACTCATGTATATTTAGATCAATGTTCAGCTGAATCTATTTATGTTGCAAGATTTGATTTTGTAGCTCTCTTATGTTTAACAGACATAAGTTATCATGCTAAGTTGTGATTCGAATATGTTTATAGTAGTTCTCTTATGTTTAACACACATAAGTTATCATGCTACGTTGTGATTCGAATATGTTTATAATAGTTCTCTTATGTTTAACACACATAATTTATCATGATAGTTTGTGATTCGAATATGTTTATAGTAGTTCTCTTATGTTTAACACACATAAGTTATCATGCTACGTTGTGATTCCAATATGTTTATAATAGTTCTCTTATGTTTAACACACATAATTTAATATGCTATGCTGTGATTCGAATATGTTTATAGTAGTTCTCTTATGTTTAACACACATAAGTAATCATGCTACATTGTGATTCGAATATGTTTATAATAGTTCTCTTATGTTTAACACACATAAGTTAATATGCTAAGTTGTGATTTAAATATGTTTATAGTAGCTTTCTTATGTTTTGGCATACATAAGTTAATATGCTAGGCTGTGGTTTAAAATTGTGTTTATATTTTAAACCTCCATGCTAGACCTATATCAAGCTTACATGATAATTAGATCCAACTTAGTCACGAGTTCACCTTTACATGACAAGTTTAATTTGTGTAGTTCTATGTAAATTCGTATGCTATGATTCATGTTAATCGGATCTAAATTTGCAAGTTCATTATCCTATGCCAAACCTATATGTCACATATTTTTATGCTGGTAGAATATTTCATGTTCTTTGCTCTTCCCTTTTGTGGTTATAAGTTAGGCTAAAATATCGAGCCTAACATTCCCCGTAATTTTGCGAACGTACAAACGGGGGATATCGTTGGGGTAAATATGAAATTATATGTAATTGGCATGTTTGGCACATGCCAATGATTAGTGGCATTTAAATGGTATAATTTTTATATACCAAAGATTTTGAATATGATTTAGGGGAAAAGTGGGCCATAACAATAATTGATTTATAATTTACTTATAAGTATGAAGGATAAACATGAAAATTACATGGCATAGATTTGGTATATTTGATATACCATTTATTATGAGCATAATAAAATGGATAATTAGGGCATGATTAAATTAAGATTAATTTACATAAAGAATTAGACATATATAGAAAATATGGGAATTTAGAAAAGACGAATATGCCTAACCCGAGGTTAGACTGAGTTGTGGTGTAAAACTGCCCGGAACCGACCGGCATACCCAGTGACCACAACAAGACCTGTCTAATGTGGGTGGTTAGTGCATCAAGCCCGAAAGAACCTGAGGTTAGACTGAGTTGTGGTGTAAATCTGCCCGGAACCGACCGACACATCCAGTGACCGCAACAAGACCTGTCTAATGTGAGTGGTTGGTCCTTTAATGAATAAATTAAAGCTAAGTCAAGATTGATAGGTTTAAGTAATTAAGGAAACACTTAACTATTATAACATGTTAACTAGGCAAGTGGGTAAGGTTAAGTAAATGTTTAACCGTTATAACATGTTAACTAGACTAGATGGCGAGGTTAAGTAAATTTAGAACACTTAACCGTAATAACATGTTAACTAGGCAAGTGGATGAGGTTAAGTAAAATTAGAACACTTAACCGTTACAACATGTTAATTAGACAAGTGGGTAAGGTTAAGTAAATTTAGAATACTTAACTGTAATAACATGTTAACTAGGCAAGTGGGTGAGGTTAAGTAAAATTAGAACACTTAACCGCTACAACATGTTAATTAGACAAGTGGGCGAGGTTAAGTAAATTTAGAACACTTAACCGTTGTAACATGTTAATTAAGCAGATGATAGGGTTAAGTTAACTAAGGTAACACTTAACCAAAATATATAATGACATGTGGTGGGGTTAAGTAATACAAGAGGTAAACACTTAACCAATTATATAACATGATGTCTGGGAAGGGTTAAGTTAACACGAGAGGGCAGCACTTAACCAATTTAACATGATTTGAGGTAGGGTCAAGTCAACACCAGAAGGAAACACTTAACCAGCATGACATGACGAGTGGGTGGGTTAAGCTAGCTGGAGTTGATTAATGACACTTGACCAATATAACTTGATGAGCGAATGGGATTAAGTTAAATGGGAAATACTTAACCAATATAACCTGATGACTGAACGGGGATAAGTTAATAAATCACATTTAACCAATCCAACAAGAAAAGCGAGAAAGGTTAAGTTAATAAGAACCAATTAACGAACACGACTTGACGAGTAGGAGGTTAAGTACACGTCGGGTTGGTGGGTAATATTAGTAAATATAGGCCCACAAAACTTAACCATTAAATAAACATGCTTGAATCTATGGGGAGGTTAAGTACACGTCGGGTTGTTGGGTAATATTAGTGAATATGGGCCCACAAAACTTAACCATTAAACAAACATGCTTGAATCTGTGGGAAGGTTAAGTACACGTCGGGATGGTGGGTAATAATAATAAATATAGGTCCACAAAACTTAACCATTATATAAACATGCTTGGATCGATGGGAGGCTTAAGTACATCTCCTGTAGATGGGTAATATTTGTATATATAGACCCACAAACTTAACCAGCAAGAAACCCTAGTAACGGGGACCCATTTCAGCAGTAACCCACATAGATGTATCATGGTACCCTGAAACTAGGCAGGGTGGGGCACGATTACTCGGCTGATTATAAGCGGTCAAAGATAATGGCAGGGGGTACGTCAGTGTAGGTTCCGAATGTTTACGGGCGTGCACGTGCTCCGGAGTGGGAAAAAGCGGGCATTGGGTACCAGTAGTTTTACATTGTGCATTCTTGAATCGTGTCGGGGGTCGTTATCATAAGGATTGATACACCTTATGGTGGGACCAGCACAGGGTAGCTACACGCAAGAGAGGGCCGATTGACACAGACACATGACAAGCTAATACAGGTAGGGAGCCGATCGATAGGGTAGTAAGGGTACATCTAACATATTCATGGCAATTGGGCTGATTGAGGTGGAATCCTCAACTATAGATGTACACCTGAAGGCTACCACAACTGCGGGGGTTGGGATCGTATTATACAGATTATTAGTTGAGACACTAGCTAGGTGGTGCAGAGATTATAGTAATAGGTGCGATCATATGTTCAACCTATCTTGTCTTTTATTAGTGTTTTGTCCTATGTTATGTTACTCCTTTCATGATCCCTTTTACTTGTTAAAATGCTAGTAATCACCGAACTTACCAGACTTATTGTCTGACCCGTTTTCTCTCGTCTTCTTTTCTTTCGTTTCCCCCCAGGTAGTCAGGGAGGGAACAACTCAGGTTTGTTTGGAACGTTACTCTTTCCAAGCTTGAAGACTCTTTGACGTGTTGCCTTGGACTCTCTCTTCTACTGCTATGGCTGGCTCATGCTTTATTTTTGGAAATCATTTTTTGCTTCTTTATTTGTTTTGTTAAACAATACAGGATACTTTGGTATTGTAAAACAATCTTTTTACAAGTTGTTTATCAATGAAATAAAGTTTTATTTATTTGCCGCTGCTTTAATTGTCTGTCTTGTAATTTATCTGCATCTTTTACCTATAATGCTCCACCGAAATTAAGGCATTCCCTTTGTGAGTGACCTTAATGGAGGTGGGGTGTTTCATGAGTTCTCCAGCATGACCACTAAATTTCATTGGTTCGACTCGAGGATTCAAGATTTGGCATTTAGTATGGATCGGGATTGAAATCCATAGATCGATTTTGGCAAGTAGAAAACATGAAGCGAACACTATCTTTTGGTTGAGCAACTCAGATCGATCAAGGATTTTGATATTAGAAGTTGGCACTAGCACAAGATATGTTTTTAGCTTGGAAAATTGGCAAGCTTGGCAAGTATGTGCTGATCATTGTTTTTCGGGTGATCTGCACGTGTCGATCACTGTTTTTTGTATACTTTTCAGGATTTGAAATTTTATGATGGGAGTCAATTTTTTGGCTAACTCCTCGGGATAAGAATTTTGTATCCCCCATGCGAAATTTGGGTTGATGCATGAAATCTTTACCTATAAATCCCCCCTCTCTTGGCATTAAAAGGGGTTGTCTTGGCTTGGTGTTTAAGACTTTGGCTATCATTTGGCATACGAGATAGTTCTTTTTGGAGCTCATTATTGGCTTCTGTAGTGATTCCCATGGCTTTGGACTTCTTATTGGACTTGTAAACTTCCCTTAAAAGTTTTTCATCAACACTTTGGCATGCCAGGTGGGGGCACAACAACTCTCTACTTCGGCTTTGGTCTTTGGATTTGGATCTTGGACTCGGCTTTGGTTAAGGAAACCGATTCCACTCGCTTTTCACTATGGTTAAACCGAAGAAGCTCGATGCTGTTTCTGAGGCTTAAGATAGTGGAGGTGAAGGAAGTCAAGAACTTTATTCAACTCGGAATCCCTTGAACTTTGTCACTCGAGAGGATGTGGATTGTATGATTAAGGATTTGGCTTTGAACACTCGCTTAGAGAGACAAGCAGAGGCGATGAATGCTTTTCTCGCTTGGACTAAGGTTAGGATTGAAAGCGGTGGAAAGTCGACAGACTAGGCAGATATCATCAAGACAAGTGCTAGTACTCCGCAACTCGCAATTCAGGACTTGGGGGAAACCCCACAAACTCAACACCAGGGCGATGTCGTTTCTCGGACCGGTACAATTCCCGCTTCACTCGGGGGCAATACCCTTATTCCCAATGTTGCTTCAGCTCATGACGCTTTGGTTGGTCAAGTCGCGGGTTTAGGCATTGGTAATGTGGCTCAAGCACCTTTACACAAAGATTTGGATGGTAACATTCCCACGGTTTCAGAAGTAAGGATTGCGCCCATTGCAGCTCGTCATGTTGGGATTCAGTCAGAAGTCCTTATTGCAAATCAACCGGTTGCTAATATGGAATTAAACACTAGGGACACCGGCATCAGCTTAGATATTTGAATCAACTACTTACTATTAGTATTGGTTCTCAAACTGTGTATGTTAATTCGTCGATTTACTCAAGGCAGAGCTTCCTCTTCAGATTAGGATTGTGTTACTTGAAGTCCGTTCTCTTTGGAAATCAAGAATTTTCAGAATCCATCGAACTTAAATTGTCGGTGTTGGATGCTTATGATGGTTAGAAGGGTCCGACTGCTCACTTTTTGTGCTATGTGTGCCATATAGAAATTCTTTCAGCTTCGGGGAATGTTATTACAAAGTGATTTCCGCTTTACTTGACATACATAGCGGTATGTGGTTTTAGCAGTTGGAAACAGATTCAGTTCGTTCTTGGAGTGCTTTGGTTGGTAAGTTCATCAAGAAGTTTAGAGTTTACATCGCTCGTCCAAAAAGTGTTATGACTCTGATGGAGATCAAGAAGAAGTCCGACAAGGGTATGCGTAAATTCTTGAAAGGTTTAACTACAGCGGTGGCGTCGGTCAACAAACCTGATCCATCCATAGTTTTGATGGCTGTAGTCTCTCGTATCTTAGATAAGACTGACTTCAAGATCTCATTGCAATAGGACCCACCAAGGGATTTCAGTGAGTTTTACTTTAAAGCGAAATGGTATTTGCATGAGGAAGATGTGAGGACTGATAAAAAGAATCTTGAGGCTGATTTGGTTAAAAGCAGAGGACCGCCCGACTCTGGTAAAGCTAAGATTCTGATAAAGGTAAACCTTCTTCATTGAATGATCGAAAGATGGTGTGGAAGGAACCTAAGTTCTCGTCTTACTTGGAAATTACTCAAACTCTAGAAGATATTTACTTGGAGGGTTATCCCATTGCTCCTTTCAGAAAGCCTCCAAGGCGGGTGGCATCTCAAAAGGAAAAGGATTCCGGTCGACATTGTATGTTTCATGATCTCGACGGTCACGATACGAACAATTGTCGACATCTTCGCGGTATTGTTGAAGAGTATGTCAGACGCAGTGAGAAGACACTGTTTGTTTGGACTCGGGCTGTGGTACCAGGACAAGTACATCCCCCTACTGCTACTTAGGATAGACCTAGGTCCAGTGCTCATGGCTTGGTTATCAATTAATCTTGGATTTCTTTGGCTTTGGTATCTCGGATTCAGACCTCATGGATGTCAGTATCTTGTGGCTTGCGGTCTTCTGGATATTTTTGTTCTTTGATTACTTGGCTTTTGGTTCTAGTTGGCTCAATTGGTTACTTGGTTGTTGGTTTTTGTTGGTTTCTCGGATTTAGGTATTTTGGCTTTTGGAATTTAGTATCTTGGCTCTTAGTTTTTCTGACTTTTGGTCTTCTTGGTTTTCCAACTTTTGGTCTTCTTGGTTTTCCGGCTTTGTGTTTTCTTGGTTTCTTTGGCTTATGGTTTGGCTTCGGCCTCTTATGGACCTTGTGTTTCGGGCTCTGGCCCATGGTTATGGCTTTCTGAGCTCCAACCCAAGGTCTTGGCTTTATAGGCTTCGGCAAGTCCTGTCTGGATTATCCTTAGTCCTCTTGTTAGGTTTTAGCAAGGGCGTCTTGGACTCTTTTAGCTATCTCAGTTGTCTTGTCAATTCCTGGCAAGGCCGCCTTGATTTTTGGTGGGTAAGGTCTTTACTTGTTTGGATTTGGGTTGTTCTATTGGTTCATGATAGGCAACTCACATGGTTATACTTGAGTGGTCTTGTCGACGACACAACAAGATCACTCATTCTTGGATTTGGGTCATTTTGTCTTCTTATGGTATGATGATCCACTTGGTTACTCTGTTACTTTATTATTTGGTTATCAGTTACTCTGGTTTTACAAATTTCGGGTTTCTATGATTTTCTAGCGATGTTCACTTTGGTATTATGGTTTTATGGTATTCAGGTTTCTTCGGATCCATTAGCTATGGTTTCCAGTATACTAGCTCTTGGACCTCCGCAGTCCCTCAGTAATTCTGGCTATCTCAGTTATTCTGGTTATTTAGCTATTATCGGTTTCTCTTACTTTCATCGGATTTCAGACTTTGGTTTCTGGCTAGTACGATCCAGCGCGATTATGGTTTTTTGGCAAATACGATCCACAACGATAGTGATTTTTTGATTAATACGATCCGACGCGATTACGGCTCTTTGGTTTTCTTGTTAATAGAATTTTCTTCGGGCTTCTCCCAACTATGGTTTATGAATTTTTGGATTTATGTATATCTCCTAAACCACATCTTCCTTCGATAATAAAATATATGTTTTAAGGGGCAAAATGTTGACCCACTTTTCGGTAATGCAGTCATACGTCAAATTTATGGTTAGCGACATGCTCGGGACTCGAGTACGTTCGTTGGAGAGTACAAAGCCATTTGGTCAAAGTCGTGAAGTGTTCGGAAAAGGTTGGAAATATCTTTGATTCCCGGATCGGCAAAGTCGTTCAAGACTTTGAATGAGTAATATAAAATTTTGTACTTGGTAAAAATCTTGGAAATCTGCCATGGCAAAAAAGTGTGATCGACTCGGCCGGGTCAGCTCAAAATCCTTGAGCGTATCAGTCGATCCCATGGTAAAACTCGAATCAAGCAAAATATTGGTTTTGGAAAAAACTTAGCACGATCACTCAAAAAAAGCTAAGCGCTTTGAGTTGGTCACGCAATATCACTTGCGCAATCTCAGAACTCTTGGATCAGGCATTTTGCTAAAATCATGGTTTGGCACCTCAGAAAACCATGATCAACACGGTGCGATCGTAGAAAAATGGGGTTGCACAATGGTCCTGGCAACATTCAAAATTTGGCAGGAAAACAAGGATTTTGTAACCCCTAGGGTATGAAAATACGGATTTCGTATCCCTTTCGAGATACAAAATACCTTAATTCATGCAAAATCGTATCCCCTTAGGTATACAAAATCATATCGCCCATAGGGATATGATGTTCCATGGATTCGACAAGCTAAGAAAGGTCTGAGTGCTCCAGCACGATCACTAAATTTCATTTGTTCGACTCGAGGATTTGGAATTTGGCATGGATTGAGATTCGAAATCCCTAACTCGGATTTGGTAAGCAAAAAACATGAAGCGATTGCTATTTTTTGGTCGAGCAACTTGGGCCGATCAATGATTTCAGGATTCGAAATTGGCACCGACATGGTATACCTTTTTGGCTTGGCAAATTGGAAAGCTTTTCAAGTACATACAGATCACTGTTTTTTGGGTGATCCGCACGTGTAAATATGGTTTTTCAACATACTTTTCAGGATATGAAATTTTTTGAAGGGAGTCGATATTTTGGCTAACTCCCATGTATATTAATTTCGTATCCACCCCCCCCCAAGGGAAACGAAATTTCGGTTGATGCATGAAATATTCACCTATAATACCCCTCTCTTGGCATTCAAAAAGGTGGGGTTAGCTTGGGTTGGTATTTTTGGACTTTGGCTATCATTTGGCATGTGGGATAACTCTTTTTGGAACTCATTAGTGGCTTTCATGGGGTTCCCATAGCTTTGGACTTCTTCTTGGACTTGTAAACTTCAATTAGAAGTTTACCTACAACACAACGTTTCTAGTATATCGACCTCTTATTTTTTATATGGAACAAGCATGATTAGTCCATATCAAAGAAAAGCTGCAATGATACTTAAATGCATGCTATACTATACTATATATCATATATAATACAGTTACTATCCAAAATCAATTAAAAATATGTCTCTTATCGCTTATATGCTTTAAATTTTTGGATAAATCGATTAACTAAATTTTGGATACCACATATGACAACTGTCCCATAACTTCTGCAACAAATGACAGAATTGATGCATTGTAACTCATGTCAGGTCGATATAGGGCGATCATCAAGGGAAAATAGACCTAAATGAAATCTATTATATATCTAGCTGCGCATGGGTAGTACATAATAAGGAAATGTAAGATATAATAATAGTGAAGCATGATAAATCACAAATCCCATTGACAAATAAAATCTTAGAGAATAATATGTTAGAAATCTGAGTACAGGCCTTACTATAGGTTTTCTCAGAGTATATAGATCAAACAACAGAAACAAACAGATAACTATATAGTAGAATAATACATCAGCCTCCAACTCGTCATTGAACATCAACATCATCACCAAACCTGCTACTAGGTCTACTCAACAACATCGTTGAAGATAATCCAAAAGTAATACGATAAAATATAAAACCTTAAGTTAGACAGTAGTCTTATATGAGCGATAAATGACTACTAACAACTATATTGTAAAATATAAACTAGAAAGTTCAAGTCTCATCTATTATGTCCTTGCAACCAAACAGTTAACAACTACATAAAACATGTTACTCAAATAACAATAGAAATAGATACTGCATAGAATAGGAATACCTATCCGTACTTCACTTCAGTATCCTACAGTGATAGCCTACCCAGATAAAGTAGAAAGGGAACATTCAAAGCAATTATAACATCCATTAAACAATATTCTAGCTATCATGGTCTAAAATATTGAATACGCTAATAACTCGTATGATTATCCTGACTTATGTCAAGGAATAATGGAGGACCCCGATTCCAGTCGGACTATCATACGCCCGAGGTACGTTTTCCTTCCCAAGACAACTAGATTGCTTCCGAAATGACCAAAGGTACATGACTATTTTCCAATCCTAATGGTTGTACCTACGATACTCATATTTGTCTGCACCTGGAACACTCAAAGCTATCGACGATTCTTTGACACTCCCAAAAATAAATGAGCGATCCACAAATTCATATTTATGTCAAGTCTTACTCGAGTCAGACCATTATCTCGCAGCCTCGTGCCATCCCGAGTTACCCATAAATTCTTCAAAGACAACTCCAGTCCGAGTTTACAATCAAAGAGTTATAAGTTGATAATGTCGTAACTTCCAATCCGTAGAAGAAATCAACAAACCACGACCTCCATTATGATCCCGAAGCCCCCGACTACCTCTAATATGGACCTCATGTCCCTACTCCATCATTTGATGAACCGTTGTCGGTTCATCCTTTATGGTCGATGTCGGCCATGCACTTAGCCAATTTTGGCTAAGTGTTTCATGCCTCGATTCTTCCTGCCTCCTTATGTCTGCTTGTCAAGCCTTATGTTGTTTTGACATTTGATTCTCCCTCATGTCGATCTATCAAATTCCATGGTCAATCCATCGAGTTTTTAAATTTTGGCCTGCCCAAACCATACCAAACATGCAGCGTAGCCTCATCATGATACCACCATGCTCCAACCTAAGTCATAACATCATACGACCCAATGGCATGGACCGATGGCGGTCCATGGACTTAGCCATTTTGGAAATTGAAATTTTTGGGCTTCATCCTCCTCCCCTTCACAGCTTCTTCTCCATGTTTCATCTGACTTAGACGATCTGAGTTCCCAATATGTTCTGGTCTCTTATCTAAGTACTAATTCAAATAGTTCCAAATAACCAAGTTAAGCATAACATACATTTGAAGCATTTAAACAGTAATTTTAAAGAATTTCAAACACATACAAACATATAAACTCGTAAGAATGAATCTAACAATGACAATCATAGATCTATCATAATTTAAGGCTAATTATAGATGAATCATATTAGATCTAACAATTTACTTTGCATTTGTTATTATTAGGTTAGCCTTGGGTTTCCAGATCTGAAATTAACATGGAAATCCAGTTTAGAGTTAAATTAACATATAAGGTGTTTAAAAGACCTAACTACAACATATAATGCAATATAGTCGTGTGAGGGATCGTTGTTACTCACTAAAACTTGGAATTCAACAAAACAGATTGCAGATCTGATCTGCATAGCATAGAAAATGTATAATTTGATGGAAAAAATTATGAGTTCTAATTTTCTTGGATGTATATCTAGCTTCTAAATGCACAATAGAATTGATTTGATGAAGAAAATAGAGATATAGGTCTAGAACAATTAAGATTGAACTAGAGTATATCATAGTCCAACTTATTGTGAGAATGAGGGTGAAAACTCTAAATCTCTCCCTATAGCCTTTACTTATAACTATTATCATAAGTATAATCGACTAACTGATCTCAGCCCATTGGCTGTCTTGAAATTTGTCCAATAGAAATGAAATCTTAAAATTGTAATTCTCTTGAACAATGCAACTTTTTTCTTAGTGTGACCACTTTACGGAATGGCTAACCAACATTCCAAAGCAATCAACTAGTTAGAGAATCTAATTCGGTGTCTGTCAAAAGTTACGACCAAAACAGATATCATAAGGGCAAAATGATCACAAAAAGATTCAGTAAAAATCATGAATATTTATCATATACCCATGAATTCTACAATGATATTACTAGTTGAGAATTAAATAGAATTATTTTCGATTCTTCGATACGTAAAATATAGGTTGTTATTATGGATGTTTTTAGGTATATACGAGTTGTTGTAGAGTATTTAGATGTGGTATATTAGTTTTTATGGTATATTTGCTATATTGTGGCATACTTATTTTGAGATTCATATGGATATGTATTGCGTAATAGAGTATATATATGTGTTGTGGAATTATTGAATATGGACACGTGTTGTCTAATTGAGTACATATGTGTTGTGGGATAATTGGATATGAGTATGACGAGTATCTTGTTATTTGAATACAAGATTGAAGCAAAAATGCAGAAATTATGTTTCAGTTCAGCAATGGGTAACTTGTCTAGTCTTGTGTCGGCTAGCGACAGCTAGTGTCGGTTAGCAATGACTTGTGACACAATGTTTTCAGACTTGTACCGGCTAGCGACACCTAGTGACAACATCTAACCTCCCACAATATGCCATGTGTCTCCAATACCCGAGATCAGCCATCACAGATATGGTGTTAGGAAGTGCTGTAAATTTACCCGTATTCACCTTAATTTTGCTCATATGTCTTCGTTTGTTTTGTGAATCCACTACTCTGAAATATTTCTTCACAAAGTCCGTCTTCTCCTTATGTTGCTTGCATTCCTCAATTTGTAGGGTTAAAGTTGCAGTTGCTTCACTATCAGGTGATTTTGAAATCAGCTAATCGATAAGAATTTTTTTGCCTTTTCTCGATTTGTAGCGATCTCGACTTCTGATTCGAGTTAAAATTGCTTTGTGTTTATTTTGATATTATTCCTCCAATTTTGCTTAAATACAAATCTCTTCTTTTGCCAATGATGAAATGGGTTTTAAATAGTTTATTAATTCCATATGTTTATCTGATTTGAAATTCACATTTGGCTTCTTTAATCTTGTTTTCTTGGCTGTGTATTTTTGATCGATTTTTTTTATTTCTGATTTGATTAATGTGAATATAAATGTTTTTGAAATTCCTGAGTATATTTCTAATATATGTTGACCATTGTTGATTTTCAAACTTCGCACTTGACTTGATCAAAAAACTACATCGTTGATACAATTTTGATTGGTTGTTTCTGTTGAACCGAGACCATGCTTTTAGTTGGTGATTTTTAAATGAAGTAGTTTGTCCTTGTTAGTGCTATAAATTGAAGTCATATGACATTTTGATCTTGATATCATGATATAATGATATAATGACATGCACTTATCGAATTCGTGCACACACTTCCTTGCCTTATACATGTGATGCACTTCTTTGAGATCTTACTTGCTTGATTTTTGTTCTTGCCAGTTTCATCCATAAGGTTACTAGCATATGTTATGTGTGTACATGTCTGAACTTGTATGCATATGTATATGTCTTACTGCAGTTTTAATCTTGTTTCACTTGTAGTTTTGATCTTGCTTGAACTTGTGATTTTATCTTGTTGCACCTTGTGGTTTTAATCTTGTCTGAACTTGGGGGGTATGTTGGTTATGCACTTTAAGGGCCTACCCTGATTCTAGGTGTACATGTACGACCTGAGTCATCTTATGGTTGCACTTGTAGTTGCATTATTGTATTTCCACACTACTTCATGTGCACTGGCCTAATATGTGATTCAGTAATCCTTATTATCTGACCCTTATGATTGTCTTCTTGGTTATTACCGGTATGGCATGCCTGAGCTTCCATGTACACATACACACTCACACACACTTGTATGGACATGCACACACTCACACACATGTGTAACGAGGCTTACCTATTTTCATATATATATATATAATTGGTACGTATTTTTATTAATTTACCATATTGGAAAACCTCCTCAACATGCCTCGTTAAAACCTTGCAACCCCCCTAACCAAAGTGGGTGCCTTGCAAGGAAAAAGAGTACACATAGATTTGGTGAACAAATACATAGCACAATACACATATGAGTTATAAAGCAGAAATAAAATGAACCCACAATCGAGCCCACGACCCACTTCCTATAATTCAAAATACAAATCCAAAATAAAAAGTCAACCAACATCACTTAACTCTATACCCCATCGTTGCAAAATTTCTTCTTCACGGGGATCTTTCCTTGTATTCAAACCATTATTATGAACCAAATAATTGATTTTCTTTTTTATCTGGTGCAACTTGGTGGTAGAATGATGTCTTCATCCTTTGAAAACATGATTATTTCGTTCATGCCCAAATGTGGTAAACGGTAGTAGTGAAGGAAGCAAAAGCCAGGTCTTGTAATTGGTCTATGGAAGGGAAAGTTGATAACAGTGAAAGGATTTCGTCTTAAATGGAAGGAAGTAAAGTTGGAGAAAGGGAAATCTTGAACTTGATGGAACACCAAATGAAAGCAGAATAATCACAATCGAAAAACAAGTGTCAAACATATTGCTGATGATTGCTGCAAAGCACACATGAGTCATCTGTGGAAATGCCAAAACAAAGTAATCGATCATGAGTATTCAATTTTCCAATTACTCTAAGTACGAGGTAAATGACATTCTTCACCTATTCTTCGAGTGCTAAATGGGGTTATTCGCATCATGTACCCGAACTTTATCCCGTGCTTTATGAAAAGTAAAGAGTCCTTCCTCACACCATTCATACTGATCACAGATAAGATTAGGAGCTATTTTGATCTGCTGAATGTCATGTGATAATTTCCTTTTTACAGGGTGTAAAGAGGGTACAAATTGGTTTTGTTGAATTATGACACTTACTTTATCCATATCTGATCCAATAATTCAGAATCTCGATATGCCAATTAGGTCCAATAGACAAGAGCAATTTAACCATGGCTCAAACCATAGAGAAGTATCATTACCATTAGTGATAAACTTTTGGGAATATTGTTTACCTACGGTGCGAAGTTGAAGTATAGATTTCCAGGTAGATGAAGAATTATATCGATAGAAATCTACCAGAAATTTTTATTATGGCAGTACCTTTGCTGCATTCAGTTACTCCGTAGGTTCGAGGCAGTAAGATAATTCCACATAAGTTTAATAATGGAAGCCTTTTTTATTCTAAAATAATTTAAGGCCTATCCCCCTTCATTTTTGGGTTTGCAAAGAGTGCTCCAAGCAACCTTATGTGAGGAGCCACCCCAAAAAAAGTCAGTGCATAAAGTTTGCAACTTATCTAATACATGTCTTGTTATTTGATAAACGAAGAGCCAATAGAGAATAATAGGTATAATGATCGTGTGAATTAATTCTGCTCGACAAGCATAACTTAAAAGCTTAACATTCCATCCTTGGAATTTCTGTTGGACTCGATCTAGAAAATTTTGGCACTCTGAATAATGTAAATAGGTGGAGGAAATAAGTACTCCCAGGTATCTTATAGGCAGAGTATCCAACTGAAATCCAAGTGTGTGCAAAATGCAAGGCTGATTAGCAGTAGAAGTGCTAAAGAAAACTTTTATTTTGGCCAAATTCACATTTAGTCCTGCAGAACAGCTTAGCTTTTCAAATACATGCTTTAGAGTGTTTGCTGTAGTTAAATTTGACTTGCCAAAAATCAGGAGATCATCCGCGTATAAGTGATGAGTAATGGTGGGTTGAAAAGAGAATACTGGAGAAAAGAGACGCAATAGTGTGGCTTCATCCAAAAGGTAGGTGAAATTTGCATGGCTATAGTAAACAAGTAGGGGGATAACAGGTCACCCTGTCGAATTCCTCTCGATGACTGAATAAACACTTTTGGTACACCCTGGAAAAGTTCAAGAGCGGTGGAGATGCACTCGTAGATAAGATTAACAAAATGGGTAGAAAAACCCATTTTAGACATAACATAGCAAATAAATTCCCGATTCACCGTACCATATGCTTTCTATAGATCCACTTTAACAAATAATTTAGATACACACTGCTTTTTAAAACCATGCAAAGCTCATGTGTCAGCAGTATGTTGTCCCTTGTGTATCTTTTCGGAATGAATGCACATTGATTAGGTGAAATATTATGGGGCAGAATTTTTTTAATCTGTTGCAGAGGATTTTGGAGAGAATCTTATACAACATGTTACAACAAGATATAGGGCGAAAGTGAGAGATGCTGGTTGGTTTGTCTTGTTCAGGGATAAGAGTAATAAACGTATGGTTCACACCTTTTGGAATTTTGCTAGATTTAAACATATCTTGAATGGCTTCCAACAAATCATTGTGAATCAAATCCCAATGTAGCTTCATGAATTTGGAGTTTATCCCATCTGGACCAGGATTGGAATTGTCGTGAACAGAAAATACTGCATCTTTAACCTCTTTCATAGATACCCTGAAGAAGGAATGATTGACCTTGACTATTGATGGTTGTTATTGGTTGGAACTCGGGGAAGTCGGCGTATTGAGGCCCATTAAACAAGTTTGGAAAATATTTAAGAGCTTCATGTTCAATATTTAAACTATTGTGTAGTAGATCTCCAGCAGGCGTGATTAAGGCTCGGATGCTATTATAAAATTTTGTGGCATTCATCCTTGAATAAAAAAAACTTAGAGCTAATACCCCCTTGCTGTAACCATTTTATTTTTGATTGTTGCTTAAGTGACAAATGGGAGATTAGAGCAGGGAATAATAATCTTTCTTTGTATGCAGGTACTGATCGCACAACAGACGATAATTAGGATCCATGTCGACAGCATGTTCTAGAGTAGAAAGTTTCTCTTCTAATAATTCATGGTAACTATCACTCTTTACCTTGTTTTTATTCCAATGCTTTAATTCACATTTTCAAGACTGTAATTTGTAAACAAAATTATAGGTGGGAAACCCCCATGTAAACGCTTGCCATCCCCTTTCAATACACTGTGAATATCCATCCAGTAAACTCCAATCATTTTTGTATTTGAAAGGGTAAGCCTTCGTAGACACAGTTGGAATTAAATCCATAAGGATAGGGTAATGATCACTCGACCTTTGTGATAAAGAAATAGCCTTTAAATTGAAAAAATGTTGTAAGCAAATATTATTTACTAGTATTTTGTCAATATGGGTAGCAATATCCCTCTTCCCCCACGTATATGAAAAGCTAATAGGCCTGATCTCATTTAATCCAGATTTGAGCAAACATTTCTGAAAATCACGAATGTATTGATAAAGGACTAGAAGACCACCTTTTTTATTCGACGTAGAAGATGCGTTGTTAAAGTATCCCATGATAATCCATGTGTTAGAGATATAACTTGATTGATGAACCAAATATTTCCATAATGATTGCCTTTATATGAATGAATTATAGCTGTAAAAAACTGTAAAAAACATGTAATGCCCACCTTTATTAAGAGCATGAACAATAATATATTGAGAGGAACTAGTAATGACATCAACTGTCCAAACTTCAGAGTCCCATAGCTGTAGAATTCGTATAGAACTTATTATTAGTTAGATGACACCAAGATGAAGAAAGCTGTAATAAAAAAGAGTTCAAGTTAAAAGAATTTAATTTGTTTTCTACTACGCCAACTATAGATGGTTTAGCAGATCATACGACAATGAATACGTCGGACATACGAGTCGACGTATTCATTCCCCATACATTCCATGTTAGCACCGTCATTTGGTTGAGGAGGAGCTCCTCTAAATTCTTTTAGGTGGAGCTGATACGTTTTTGTTCTTGCTTTTCAGGTAAACGTATTTGCATCAACAAAACCAGATGCATCTTGGGTAGCTTCTTTAGAAGGCTGATCGTTGATAGCATCAGCAACATGCTAACTTTGATTGGGTAGTATGTCGATTGGTAAAGAAGGTGGAAGGGAATCTGTGTTTTCTTGAGCTTGGGTGTCAGTTGTAGTAACATTGGTAGTTTGGTTAGAAGTTGATGAGGCCGAAGCATCTGTATTTGCAGTGGGTATCCAAAAAGGCTCAGTTTCAACTTCATTTACTTCGTTAGAATGACCAAAAACCTTGCAATACAGGCATTTAGGTGAAATAAATTCGTATTCAACTTGTATCTCGAGTTTGGTGCTATTGTGCAAAAATAGGAACAAAAGGCTTTAGATCTGTTGCAACATCAATTTCAATATGCAATCTTGCAAATTTTGTAAATTTTTTGGATGTTGTATTATCGTTAATCAATATTGGTTTTGCAATGAAACTCGAGATCATTTGAATTGCCTTCTTTATCCATATTTCCAACGGAAGATTTAGAAAGCGAATCCAAACATGACACGTTGAATTATTAAGCTTACTGAAATTAAACCTAGGCGCCCATGCATCTATCTTTAGGAGTCGACCAAAATAAGAATATGAAAAACATTCCATAATTCGACCAGAGTCTTCATCATTGTGAAACTGAACTGCAAAATTATACTCAAGCGATATGTGAATGTGAAATGGCCCAGACGACTTTTAGACATGAGTGACATATTCTTTGAGTTTAAAGACCGATAATCGGAACTCAACTGGCAGCAGAACAATTGTATTCTTCTAGGAATCACCTGATTGGTTGAAAACATTTTCAGGGATGAAAACGTACTCACTGAGTGGCTGAACAAATTTGAGGTGGCGATCTGAAACAGGGATGGAGAGTTGAGGTGGGGAAACAATTATGTTTGGACGTGAAGTACGTAGGTGGGTGTGTAGAGCGTTATCCGCCATTACGTGAAATGTAGTGGGTAATCATATATATATATATATATATATATATATATATATATATATATATATATATATATATATGAGACATGATCAAGAGCACAAAAGCAGTGCAGCACTCCTATAACTTCCCTAATTTCCAGCACACATTCTAATTTCTCTCTCCTTCCACTAACTCTCTCTCTCTCTCTCTTTCCACTAAATTACTTAACTATAAATGAATGGCTCACGTTAAGGTGTAAAAGGGATACTACAAAATATGGGTTTCCTGAAACCCTCATACATATGCTTTGATTAACGTATATAATAACAATGCATATGACATGTTAGCATACTAACTGAAATAAATGCATTATACATTGAAAGTAAAGAAATAAGAAATACAAAGAAAAGTAAAAGCTAAATATAATAAGCTCGACCCATGATGAGGCCACTTTCTCCGCTGGAACTAGTGTGTCCCTTTACGCTACACTTCCAAGCCATGAGCTCCGCTTCTCGTGAGTAGTTACAATGCATTTCCTATGGTAGCACACTTTCTCCATGACTTTTATTCAGTAAATTCGATTGTCCAAAAATGCAATTCATGAGCACTTACTAAGATTCAAATCAGGAATTGATCTTGCTATGTGGCTTCGAACGACTGATGAAGAATTCTATATACCCCACGGGTAGTGATATACCCCCATTTTTCAACGCCTTCACACTACCTAGGTAGTCACCCCTAGAAATTGGCAGAGGTGACCCTCGAACCTAAGACCTATGTCTCTTCCAATTCGCCCACCTCTAACTAACTGAGTTAAGAGTGTCGGGATCTGAAAACAAAATTTCAATCTTTACTATTTGAAATCATAAAATGGGTAAACATGACCACAAGCGTGGATATGAAGTAATCTTGAGATAATTCTGCATATTTTCCTTAATCAATTCGTTGCTAGTTAGTTATCTTCGGCAATCTCAAAAATCATCATGGCACTTAATCCAAGCCGATCTCTTAAAAATCCTAAGTATTTTCTTCATTTACATACAGCAAATGATAAAAATGTAAATCGGTATTGCTAAAATTCCTTTTCTAATGAATTGCAAAAGCAACAGCGAATCACCAAGGAAAACAGTAATAGCCGAACAACTGGTACTTGAATTCGGCAAGCCAATAATATCTAAATGTTTACATCCAGCAGTGATTAAATTAATTGAAGATGCAAAACATTTTGACTGAAACAGCGTATCTTCTTTACAGTGTATCAGAAATTGCCATTCAAACTAAATAAGCCCAAATAGATAGAAATTGAGATACAGAAGGCTAAAACACAAATTCATGACCCCAAATCCTATACCGTTGAGACCAGGTAGGTTTCTTATCCATATAAATTGGATAAAGGCAGAAAAATTCTAGATCCAGCAAGTCCAAAGGATTAGTTATGAGAAACGGGATCATCTTGCTGAGATGTGTAAAGTGAAAATGGTATCACCAAATCCACCCTACTTTCAAGGCTCGATCCTTTACAAGTCAAAAAAGGCGACTAGATCCGATGTACGAAAGGGAACAACGAAGAAAAATCACGAGTGAATTTCCATTGAATATTCGAGTTTCGATCGCAATTACATCAATACTGTAGGGTGATGATGTTGGTTTTTGAGAGGAAAAGCAATTGGAAAATTCTATTTGGATCTAAGAATTTGCTGAGTAAACCCACCAAATCTGAAAAAACAAGGTGAACCCAGTATTTTGCTGAGTTAACCCATGTATTATTTAAAAAAAGATATTTTTACCCTCCCTCGTAGGGACACAACGAGATTTTATAGTCTACCTCATAGATCCCCTACGAGATTCTTTACCTTACCTCGTAGAGTCCTTACGAGGTAAAGTAAAGAATCCCGTAGGGGCTCTACGAGGTAGACTAAAGAATCTCGTAGGAGCTCTACGCGGTATGCTGAAAATTAAAAAAAAAAAAATTGCAAAGCAGGAGCAGTTTTGTCATCGTTTTTTATGGGTATACTCAGCAAATTCCTGGGTCTAAATAGAATTTGCGAATGCAATTTTGAGAAATAGAATTTCATCTTGATGAATTGGCTCTTCTTCTCTCTCCATGGGAGAGGAAAATTGTTTCCCTAATGTACAAGTTTGCGCTTGTATATGTTGTGTCTTTCTATTCACACCCCACTTTCCTCTTCTGGCCATCACACATTTCTGTTCGATGGTTACCCACCGACCGTTCTTCGTGCCATTCGACCATAAACAACCGCCGCGCAGTGCATTTTTGCCTGAGTAGGTCGTTCGGCCATGAAGAACCGAATGAAGGTGGTGGCCGGTAGTGAACAGTGGGGTGCGAATAGCAGGACAGTATATGTTTTGTGATACGTGCACCTAAGCTAGCTCGAGAAGGCTTGGGCTTGACCTTATGCACATTTGCACTGAGTTGAGTCGTAATTGTTCATGATATTAAATCATTCTCATTCTTGTAATATTCACAGTGATACACTATGCATACCATGAGTTATCAGTCCATATATGTAATGTTCTAGAATTTTAGACAAGTTAAATAATTAATTTGATTGAATTAATAAGATAGATTTAAAATACATTGAATAAATGAAAATAGATTATTTATGATTATAAAATATTGTTAGGAAATATTTAAAAAAAAAAACATTAGCTTATTATTTTAAAGGTAAAATATAGTCAGACTTATAGACGTTACAAACTAGAAACACTTTGAAAGTGTTACAAAGATGTAACTGCTAGGTAGATAGAAATCATGTGCATGTACTCATGGTCTTAAGAGGTGATTTAATGGTTTTAATATTATAAGGACAAGTATCCAATGATGTATCCTAACCCTGCTTTCCTATAAATGAAGGCCTTACCTCCTCTTTTTCATTCACTCCACTCATTTTATCACTACTTCCTTCTTTCTCACCTTAATGGCCATGTCTTCTATAGCCTAAACTCTCCTCTCCTCCTTCTTTTTCTTCCTTTCCCTCCTCCCTAAATTTGGCCATATCCTCCTCCTTCTTCCCTCTCCATTCATCCCCCTCCCCCACCACCTTAAGCCGCACCTCTTCCCTCCCTAGCACCTCCTTGTGCCATCCAAACTTGGCCTCCCACTTCCCCACTCATGACTCTACCTCCTTTCTTCCTTACACCACCTTTTTGCCACGAACACTACTGCTTAGCTCGGATTAGACCTTCCTTATTCCCTTGCCAAAGTTTGGCCACACCATCACCACCACCATATCATATTTTGGTCTCCTCAAAACAAAAACAAAAAAATTCATTTAATAATATATTATTATTATCATCAAAGTCGGTGAAGGTCGGAAGTCAGTTTGTAGCCATCTGGTATAGCTAGGAAGACATATGGTAAAGATTGGTGGAGTGGAGTATGACGACCTGCCCTACTACCGGGTTCAAACCGATCATTAAACCAGTCAACAAGACGTATCACTTGGGATTACGACTAATGAGAACTGAACAAAACAACTTTATCATTATTATTACAATAACTTTTACATCAGAGTACAAAAATAAGTACATGCACAACGGAAATAACGATATCAGAGTGTAACATGTATACAACGAAAAACTTAAACTCTCAGCGGAAGAAATAAAATACTCTCGACATAGATCTAGCTTCAATCTAGAACCTGCTCTATAAAATATCTACAAACTAAAACTACTAGCTGCCCGTGTGGAAATTATTGGCACCCAAAGTTTAGGTGGGAAATAATAAACTCCATATCAGTCATGGGACTGGTATGAGAACTAAAACAGTTATTAGTTTTTATTTTAAAGTTAGGTAAATCACAGGACCACGCCTTATAACACAAAAGGGTTTTTTCTCCACATAAATGCCAATAAAAAAAGTACTCGCAATGCTTTTTGAAAATGAAGCTATTATAAGAATAACGTCCCGTCACACAAAGCAACGCATATCGGAGGATAAACTTTTACCTAATAATAGCCAAACATGCTTGATACGCGAAATTTTCTTTTATTATTTCTAGTGCATAGTGTTGAAATCACTTTTGAAAGTAAATGTATAAATCTTAGCTTGCATAATGCCCAATGCCATTATGTTGGCTATTAGGTTGCATTTGAAAGCGCAAAGCTCGTATTGAAAGTTGGATTCCAACAATGACCAAGGTAAAGGATCTTCCTTAACCGTTCGGAACACCTCTAGCAGGATGTCCCAGGACTCACACATGTGATCCTTCGGAGCGACAAGGCCGTCCAGCACTAATAGGCAGATTAGGATCTTTCCCGAACATAACGTTCCCATTTGTATTTTCCTCGTCATCATCCGAGGTGCCTCGATCTATCATCCACATAAGTAAACTTGCATGGGCTCCATACCATGGCTTCACTTTTTAGCGAGAAGGAAACATATTCTCCTATCTCTAAAGTCCATCATCCTATTTTCGTCTATTCATGGGTTGTGAGGCTCTAAAGTCACATTTCAATACAAAGCTACGCTATATCAGCCATGCTTTAATCATCTTCCACAAAATTCTGCTTTTAAACAAAAAGCTTTAATCAGATCAACATTTAGCATGTCATATTGTCAATTCACAACATATAATCGGTGTCTACTAATATACAAGACTCTGAGCACATAAGTCTCAGAGGAGGGTGTTAAGATAAGAATAAATCCTCTGCCACCAACTGATATAACATCAATAGAAACCAATTGGTTATGTCATGAAATAAAACGTCAGACACACATCCATTTACAAGTTTGTTATGGGTCTGAACGAAACCGAAGGCACCTTATTCGTCATCTAATAAAAAAGATAGGCCCTTGCAAATTCGAACAATCTCCAAGTACATCTAGATAACTGCTACTTATAAACTCATCTTAGGTGTACCTCCCAGTCGAGACATCAACAATAGTCGAAACGATGTGAAGATCCCCGGTCTTCAACCACATTATTCAAAATGGGTCGAAACCTGATTTTTCCAAATAACTAGCGCATCTTTGCAATCAATTGATATATAAACATATCATGAGTCTCATTCTATTTCGGACTATTCATTTTTCTCAAATCGTTCTTCACACGGGGAGTCACTCCCGTAAATCTTATCAAAGATTTACATTCTTTAAACTCTTATATAATTCTTTTCCTTGGAAATCCTTTTAAAAGATTATAAAATCTTATTTCACAAACTAAACTCAAATCAAGTTTTCTACGCTTTATCGAGGTTATTGAATCCTACGAAAAAGGTAATTTCTCAAATCATTATCCCTTTTCCCATCCTATTCATCCTATGGAGCAAAACTAGTGGTAATCATATCTAATACCCCTCGTATTTTGATAAGTTTAGTTACCATCATTCATTTCAAACCTGATTTAAGATTCCAATTATCTTGGCGGGAAAACATATTTATCCCAAACCCGACGCATTCATTGATCATTGATTATGGTAGATTACTTTATCTTTCCCCAATCATATCTCTTACCCAAAATCGTACTTAGTCTTTCTTAATCTTATCGCTTACGTGAAAAACACTCTAGTCTTCTTTTAAGCCATTTTTAAACTTGCTCCCATTATCATTTATTAAGGAAAATTGTAACACCCCGTAATTTTAACAACACTAAAGTTGACAAAATTAAAGAATAATTAAATAAATATTCATAAATAAGGGAAACGGACTGCGCCATTGCATTCAGCTTGGAATTCTGGTCAAAATAGACACCTGGTCTGCGTAAAACGGGCACTGTATGAAGAAGATATTAAAGTTTGAAGTTTGTATACACATAAGATATATACATATATATAAATATATATATATATATATATATATACATACATACATACATACATACATAACAAGTCAAAACCGTTCAAATAATTTCAAAATTAGAAGCGGGAAGTCTGGGAGGGAATTGGACCCATTGGGGGTCGACTTACCCTAGGGGTGTCAACCCATGGGTCGACACCATAAGGGGGGTGTCGACACTCTCCCAGATCCGAGCGAAGTACATTTCTGCGTATATGGACTTGTTTTCTGACTAGATTCGTGAAACCTAGGCTATAAATAAGACCCCATTCTCATTGTTTTATTTACACAAAAATAATGGAGAACTAGATGATGTCTCTGCCCAGATTACATTAAGCCTTTTCTTCTTCAACAATCAAGTCATTCAAGTTTTGAGATCTATGATTCAATATCTGCAATCCCTCTTCTATTTCTTTGATCCCATCATTGTGAGTCTACGTTAATTTTAGATCTAAATGCTTAAAAGTTAATCTTGACATGACTACAAACTAGATCCAAGCATGTGACTAATTGAATCATATCAGATCTGTCATAACCTACGTATCTAAGTTATTTTGACATAACTATGAATTGGATCTAAGCCTATACCTATTTATCATGTCAAATATGTCACTATTTGTAGATCTAATTCATTGTTTAGATCTCCTCATACCAGTTTATGTTGTCCCTATTATGTTAGTCACATGTTCATCAAATCTGTTCCTACATGTCTATCCTGTCATTATGCCCAACTTTATCACTATATGTTTATTAGTTGCTATACCTATTTCTGACATTATATGTCAATCTTGTTTATTATGATCATTTATTCCTCTTCCCTTCTTCTTTTCCCTTTTTATTTTTATAGTCACCTTCGAACCTTGGCATGCCGCTGAAATACGCGAACATGTGAAATTGGGAACGAGGGGAAAATGTTAAAATTGGGGCATAACTTGCATTGGGAAATTTGGGCATATATTGAATGTTGTAACGACCCGCATTCTACGCATCGGAAGATAGCAGGATATTTATTTCATTCACATACGAAGTCATATAGTCGTGCAACTTTGGGAAACGACTATTGGGGTCATTTCCCACATTCACAATTTTTGCTGATTTTTAAATGACCATTTTGCCCCTGAAGAATCTTGTTTTGCCTATAACTTTTGATTGTTAAGTAGTTTTGACCTGAAACCACTTCCATTGGATTTGGATGATGGTTTACCTTTCCGTAGAGTGGTCACATTAATCAAACGGACTTACCGTTTGGGAGATATGACTGAGATAAAGTATGAAGATGGAAAAAAACTTAACCGGGGTTAATTAGGTGAATAGTGGTTAGGCCCATAACCCCTTTCGGGATTAGAGTTATGGGAGGGCAGAAAAGAGTTAGAGGATGATTCATTTCCATTTTCTAGCCGCCACTTACCTTCCTCTAACCCTAGTAATGGCCTCCACCTTCTAAATTCATCCTTAATCACTTCTAATCACATATTAAGCAAAATTACATCAAATCAAGAGAAATTAGCATCAAATCAGAGATAGAGCTGCAGCTATACATTGGAATTAGTGCCATATCAGTCATTGTTTCAGATCTAAGATTCATTTTTGGTAAGGTGAGTGATTTGCATGTTTTTACACTAATTACGGCTAATTAGGGATGACTAGTGATAATTAGCAAAATTAAGACTTAGAAAAATCTGGAAAAATATGTGAAAATTCTAAAATATTATTTTATATCACTAGGAAAATTTTGAATTAATTTGGATTAAGTTTGCTAATCCTATAGATGTACATAGTTAAGGGGATTAAGGGGGAAATCATGCGTTTTTGGTATGTTTGAGCTAAATAACTCATGTGATTGATGTTGTAATGTTTTTGATTGATCCTATATGTTGTTAAAACTTTTTGGGATGTTTCATGATTGTATAGAAAAGTTAGAATAGTCGAAAACGTCGTCGTGTGGCGTAAATAACTTGATGGAGCACTGTAGGAAAGTGTGGCTCGTGACTAGGGGATCGTGAAGCATGTATCACGAACCAATCCAGTGTCACCCACTCACGAACCACGAGATGACCCCACTCGTGGAGCACTCCCTCACGAACCGCTCCACCTTGCGAGCCCGAACCATGAAGCAAGTCACGAACCGACCTAAGAGGACCACGAACCGAAGGGGGCGAGCCATGAACTGGAGCTTGGGGCCCACAAACCACGAGTGGACCACGATGCCATGAGTCGCGAGCAGAAGGGGGAACCATGAGCCGATGGCTAGGGGAGGACCACGAGCCGGTATTCAAGCCTGGACAACGAACGAAACAATAATGACCACCATGAACTCTTCCGAAGATCGATTCCAATTCGACCAAAACCCGAGATGCAGAGGAAGTCCAAATGGGAAGTTATTACTCAGGATCCAGATGGGAACCAATGAGTTAACTTCTAGTGTTGGGCTTTGCTGCAGGACGTGTGCAAAGGGGTTATCACTATCTATAACTTTGGTTCACCATTGAGAGAGGGGGCATGTAGACGAACCAGAGCTAGGGAATTGTGAGCTAGTTGGCCCGTTAGGGTTATTGACTATGAAACAGTGTAGTGGGGTCAGAGTAATAGTTGTGTGGAGTTGCCGTCATGGCCCCAAAGGGCAAAGTGGTCATAGCAATAGTTGTACGGAGTTGCAATCATGGCCCTAATAGATATGGTGATCAAAGCGGTGGATATTGAATGCTTTACGCACTAAGTGAGAGACATGAGGATGATTGCTAGTTTGATGTTTGTTATCATCATGACACACACACTCCCATTTTTACAATATATGTTAGTGTTACCTTAGAGTACTGTACATCTTGTTGTGCTAGCTCTTTGGTTGCAGGTCCAGGTTTAGGTATGATTATTTATACCTGTTATTGTTTTATTTTGTTGCTATCGCTCATACCAGACTTTTGTCTGACGTAGAGTTTTATTTATCTTCTTATTACTTTAGGTGCTCCTAAACGAGAAAATTAGATACAAGTTAGGTGGTTATGCACGAGTAGATGTCTGGAGACGAGCAGGAGGCTTCCATGTATTATTTACATATATTCTCGTTGTGCTGTTGTTGGTCACTGCTTTGGGCATTTTGATTTAGAGATAGTATTTTGAAGTTGTAATAATGGTTTGGATCATAAGCTGTATTTTGGATTCCGCTGCTATAATGGTTTAGTTTTCAGCTTATGTATTGTCTTGCCTATTTTATATCAAGTTATGTTATTATTATATTTTATTCCATGCGCTGTGAGATATACTATAGGTTCTTGAGATATACTATAGGTTCTTTATGATTCATAGTTTCAAACCCTTTCTTTTGACGACCGTCCCGTGCTAGGCAGGCATAGGTACAACCCATTTCGAGGAAATGCTGAATGGTACGGGGCGGGCCATCACACTTGTTATCAGAGCCTAGGTTGCGTAGTTAACCTAGGGGAGGACATCAGGGAGAGATAGTATATGTATATGAGAGTGCGTATTTGTGATATTTTTGTTTTCAAAAACTATATATATACTATTAGTATATCTAAGGAGAAGTCTCACTGCACTGGCACCACTAAGAAGGTGGTTAATCGTTTTCTGTTTACAGACTGAACGATGAACCGATATACGAGGAGTACGGGTTCAAGGGCCAATGATAGGAATATCCCTGATATGAGGACGATGTTTACTACCTTCATGCGAGAGATGCTTAGGGATGTTCAGGGAGCAGTTCGTAATGCTGCTAATGGGGGTGGTGCAGCAGTGCAGGCGCCTAGAGCCGATTTCGCCAAGCTTTGCAAGGATTATACTAGTCTTGGTGGGAAGCAGTTCCACGGAACAGAGTCGGCTACGGAGGTTTAGGATTGGATTGATAGTTGTGAACGCATCTTCGAGGATTTGGGGATCGATGATGCAATGAAGAAAAAGTTAGCATCTCGTCAGCTTCAAGGACGGGCAACGAATTGGTGGAATGCTATTAAAGTGGCTACTCCCGAAGATCAGGTTACTTAGAATCAGTTTAAACCCCGTTTCAGTGACAAGTTTATTCCAGCTGCTCAAAATCAGAATTGTTCAGGAAGTTTTTGAAGCTTAAGCAGAATGGTAGGGCAGTCTCGGAGTATATTGCTGAATTCGATATCTTGTCAAAATATGGATTATCTCTTATCGGTCTTGTCGAGAAATAGAACGAGAAGTTCATAACTTGCTTGGATGAGTACATGGGGGAGAGACTCATAAACCGTATCGATGAGACATTCGAATCTATTATGGGAAAGGCATTAAGATCTGATAGCCTTTACCCTATGTCAAAAACCGAGGTTGTTGTTACATTTGCAGAGGAGCTAAAGCCACAGGCACGCGGTGGAGGCAAGAATAATTCTCAGAATAAGAGGAAGCAGAACCGGACCAAGGATGGTCGGAAAAAGAAGAATAAGAAATATATCGAGTGCTTTAGCTGCAGTAAGATGGGCCACTATGTCAGCAATTGTCGAGCAAAGTCGGGGGAAAAGAAGTGCTTCAACTGTGGCCAAATGGGACATTTTAATAATGAATATCCACAACCCCCTAAGGAGAAGTGAAACACCCCACCTCCGTTAGGGTCACTCTCAAAGGGAATGCCCTAATTTTGGTGGAGGTTTATAAGTACAAGTCATAGATATACAAGACAGATATAAGAACACATATTTGTAAACAGCGGAAGAACAACAAACTTTATTTCATAAAGTCAAATACGTGTTACAACAACATCCTTTCCAAAAACATAACATAACACTTTCATAATCTGTCTTGAGTACATTATTTAAAGAAGCATAAATAAAACATAGATAAACTGCAAAAGCCCCATAGTGGATTGTCCAAAGCCATAGTTCAAAACAGGAAAGTCCAAGCAATACATTTCTCTTCTTCAAGCTGGATGTCAAGGCTGATCAAGCTGCTGTGTTCCCTCCCTGAGGACCTGTGGGGGGGGGGGAACGGAAGAAAGAAGACGAAAGAAAAGTAGAGTCAGACATAAAGCCTGAGTAAGTCTAGTACTATTTTGTCTATGAATAAAGAACTGGGTATGATAAGTATAAACAAGAAGTGGGCAAGCACAATAAACTTGGTTAAGTTGTCTAGGGTCGAACATACTATCGTACCCCATGTAAATCTCTGAACCCATATAAACTAGTTTCCAACTGGCACCCCATAATCAGGGTGATGTGATCCATTCTATGATGATCGGCTCCTACTCGCATAGTTACATGTGTCTTACGGCCCCCGATGTCTGTAGTTACCTATGCTGGTCCCACCATGGGGTGTATCAAGTCCCATAGTGGCAACCCGACACAACCTTAGAGTGCACAGGTATGCTACTGGTGTCCAGTGCCTTATTTTTCTGCGCCGGAGTGTGTGCACGCCCGCACCCCGTTAGAACCTACACTGCTACACCACCGCCGTCGCTTTGACCTCTTACAATCAGCCCAGTAATCGTGCCCCACCCTGCCTAGTTTCATGGTATCCTGATACACCTTTTAGGGTTACTGCTGAAAAGGGTCCCCCGTTACTAGGTTTTCTATCTCTAGCCAACATGCTAAGTTGGTTAAGTGTTTCCTAACCTAACCCCACCAGTCCATTTAGTTTAGCATGTTCCATTTTGATTAAGTCTTTAGTTCACTTAATCCTAACAATCCTGACTCAGCCTTAATTGTCTTATTAAGGCCCCGACCTCTCACATTAGACAGGTATTGTTGTGGCTGCCTGTTGCCGGTTGGTTCCGGGCAGTCTTACGCCACAACTCAGTCTAACCTCGGGTCCTTATTGGGCTCCATGTTTAACCTCCCACATTGGATAGGTGTTGTTGTGACTACTGGACAGCCGGGCGGTTCCGGGCAGGTTTACATCACAACTCAATCCAACCTCGGGTTAAACACATCGTATGTTCTACGTTTACATATTTTGTCATTCTTCTTTATTTCTTATATGTAAATATTTGCGGCCCATTATTAAGTTAATGGTGTAAAGGTTACACCAATCATGGGCCCAACCCATACTTGGATTTGGGCCCTTCTATTTTATATTTTCATTCATTAATTAATTTTAACCCAACGTTATTTTCCCCCGTTTTACACGTCCGTTTATATATATATTGGGCTTAGCCTTTTAAAGCCCAATTTAGCCATGCGAAAAGGGGAGGCTTAAAGCGTGATTACATACACAAAGAGGGGAAGGTGAGCGCATGAACTTGCATATGACGTTGGAAATACAAAATAGAAATTGGTGTACTTGCATAGTGGTGACATATACTTTGGTCATAAAACATAGGTGACATGAATCAAAGCATGTGAACTTGTAATTGAGATATCATTATTGACACATGAACCTATATTTTTATTTAGGCATAATGTCAAACATAAGCATGGCATAAATACTTCTAGCATAAACATGGCATAATGTCAAACATAAGCATGGCATAAATACTTCTAGCATAAACATGGCATAATGTCAAACATAAGCATGGCATAAATACTTCTAGCATAAACATGGCATAATGTCAAACATAAGCATGGCATAAATACTTCTAGCATAAACATGGCATAATGTCAAACATAAGCATGGCATAAATATTCCTAATCATGGTGTTTGCTTTAAACTTGCAAAAAGGGATTTTTGAGTCTAACCTAGCCATGTCTCACATATGTCATCATATAATTCTTTTAAACAAGATAGACTTAATCATAGATTTCAATTATGCCAAATATCATTCATAGCCTAGCCATATTCATAAGTTTTGCAAAAGCATGACTTAATACATGGATTATGGTGTCAAAATTCCAACATAGTTTCATATGAACTATAACAACCAAACTTGTTTCAATTACTTGCAAAATGATTTATGCACAAAAATATACATCATGATGGCATAATAACAAAGCCCCAAACTCGCATGAATTTCAATCAACTACATACATGTAGCTTCAACATAGATTACATAATTTGCGCAATCTTCCAAACGTATACTTGCATAGAACTACCGCATGTAGTTCTTTATAATGAATAACATAATTTTGCACAAATATGAATTACTTTTATTGCCACAATTCAAGCATACACATCAATACAGTTGTTTATCAATACCAAAGTAATACTCTACTTACAATGGTTGCGGCGAATTCTCTAATTAAGAGATATGACTCCTTTGTCGAATTGATTGGCTTTAGGTTACTTGAATTGCTTTAGGCTTTAGAACTTTCTTCCTAATTCCCTCCCTAGTTGGCGGCTACTCTTAGTCGTTCCTCAGCAACATGGAGGCTATGTTCTTAATTTGAATGAATAGATTAGGGTTTAGTCTAGGGTTGTTTATATAGAGGTTAGGAATTGATTAGGACCATTGATGTTGCTAGGTTAGATCGTAGCCATTCATTAGGAAGAGAGACCAATAAAAACCCGCCACCTAGCCCTAATGACAAAGCAGGCCACAGAGATTCGACCAAACACAGACCTGGCCAGCCAGGTTGACTGGGCTCGACCAGGTCGACACCCCTGTCGACAGGGCTGTCGACAGCCCTGTCGACATGGGTAGCCCAGGTCGACAGCCCAGTCGACCTGGGTGGCCTAGGCGGGTGTTTATCCGCCCTGGCCCACTGGGCCCGATTTTTAATTATTTTATTCTGTTTGAATTTTAAATTTAATTCAAAACTTCCGAAGGCCATATCTTCTTCATACGGACTCCGTTTTTCGAAAACTCGGACTCTATTTCGCGTATTTTTCCGAGACGAACGCAATGGCGTATCCCGTTTCCCTTAGTTCTTTGATTTGAATTTGATTATACTTTAATTTGTTAATTTCACAGTTATAGAATTTTCGGGGTGTTACATTCTCCCCCACTTAAAAGGAATTCGTCCCCGAAATCTTCAAGTTAGGAGGAATGTATATCCTAACATCCAATCATCCATCTACTCATCCATCAAACACGAGCATCCATTGTCCTTTAAAGATTTCTAATGCTTCATGATCATATGCGAAGTGTGTGTGTACATGAACTTATCTAATGCAAAATCAGGCGGTCTACTGATTCAGTTGACCTCCTTAATGCGAATTATGTGAGTGCCATGAATCCATTATGTATGAAAATTTTCTTATTCTTGATTCTACATGAGTGCACAACCATTCAATACAAATGCAGCATCCACATGACAACACATTAAAGTTCAACCATATACGAATACAAACATATATGCATATGCAATATGAAGTGACTGAGCCGACCTAAAACCTAGATTGTGTGTGTATATGCAACCACGAGCAACCACTAGCAATCACTTGCAACCACTTGCAACCATCATACATAACATGTTTCAACTACATGTTTCAACTACATGTTTCCATCCAAAAAGATTCTATCTAAAAGATACGGTCGAGGAAATATACCTAAAAAGATAGATAAAAGCGCAACTTAAGGAAAAGGAAAGATCAAGGATGTACCCTCGAACAGGAAAGGGTAGGCTGTACGGATTCTAGCTTCAGTTTCCCAAGTCGCGTCTTCCTCGGCGTCGCCCCACTGAACTTTGATGAGCTTGACTTCGCGGTTGCGTAGCTTCTTCACTTCCGTTCCTAAGATGCGGGTTGGAACTTTTCTTATGGTTGCTTCGCGTTCCACTTCGGCCTCTACGAGTATATTTGGCTCTACCACTTCAGCAGACTCATGTAGACATTTTCGGAGGTGTGAAACGTGAAAAACGTTGTGGACTCCAGCCAACTTCTCGGGTAGCTCTAATCTATAGGCCATTTTCCCAATTTTCTCGATGATTGGGAATGGCCCTACGAACCTTGGTGCCAGTTTTCCTGTGGTTCCAAAACGAACAACGTTCCTTAGCGGTGATACCTTGAGAAAAACTCTGTCTCCAACCTCAAATTCAAGGTCAGTCCTCCTCTTGTCGGCGTAGGACTTTTGTCTGTCTTGGGCCATCTTCATCCTTCTTCGTATTAAGTCTACTTTCTCTGAGGTCTCTCGGATCATATCTGGTCCAATATGAGCTTATCCGTGGACTCTCACCAACAAGTGGGCGATCGGCACGGTCTTCCATATAAAGCTTCGAAGGGCGCCATTCCGATGGTTGCTTGATAACTGTTGTTGTAGGAAAATTCCACCAAAGGAAGGTGGTCTTCCCATGTCCCTCCGAAGTCAAGGACGCATAGCCTTAGAAGGTCTTCCAAAACTCTGTTCACTCTCTCTGTTTGGCCGTCGGTTTGGGGATGATAGGCTGTGCTCAAGCATAACTGCGTTCCTACTGCTTCTTGCAGACTCCGCCAAAACTCACTAGTGAAGATGGGGTCTCGGTCACTAACAATGCTAGATGGTATTCCATGGAGTCGAACGATTTCCTTAAGGTAAAGTGATGCTAGGGATGAGGCGGTTCTCTTACTTTTGACAGGTAAAAAGTGGGCGCTTTTAGTAAGCCTATCCACTATTACCCAAATGCTAGTGTTGCCTCTCCTAGACCTAGGCAGCCCATCGATGAAGTCCATTGAGATGCTATCCCACTTCCACTGCGGGACCTCCAGAGGATGTAATAGTCCGCCAGGCTTTTTCTGTTCCGCTTTAACCTGTTGGAAAACCATACACTTAGAAACGAATTCTGCCACGTCCTTTTTCATGCCGTTCCAGAAGAAAGTCCTCTTTATGTCTTTGTACATTTTATCTCCGCCTGGGTGTATCGTCATCTTGGAGTGATGTGCCTCCTCGAGAACCTTTTTCACTAAATCTTTTGCTTGTGGGACGCATAGTCTTCCGTCTCGCCTTAGTACACCTTTATCGTCAATGGAGTATCTGTTGAGGTGACTTGAAGTCTCACCCCTAATTAGCCTATCAATTATTTCCACAAGCTGAGGGTCTTCACGTTGTGCTGCCCCTACCGAATCCACCAAAGTTGGGCGGACTTCGAGAGATGCTAGCAAGCCCGGTACGAAATCGGAGGAAGGCCTAAAGTCGAAGCTGGCTATAAACTCTAGGCTTTGTCTTTCAACAAACAACGGGCTTAGGGTTAATTTCTTTCGGCTCAACGCGTCTGCCACTACGTTGCCTTTGCCCGAAGTATAGGAGATTTCGAAATCGTACGAGGCAAGAAACTCCATCCATCTTTGTTGCCTCAAGTTAAGATCTTTCTGCGAGAAAAGATATTTCAACGATTTATGGTCAGTGTAAAGTTCGAACTTCTCACCTAGGAGATAATGTCGCCAAGACTTGAGTGCAAAGACGATGGCGGCTAACTCAAGATCGTGGGTTGGGTAGTTCTTTTCGTGCACTTTCAACTGCCTCCCGCCATAAGCTACTACCCTTCCTTCTTGCATTAAGACGGCGCCTAGCCCTGTCCCACATGCATCCGTATAAACAGTGAACATCTTGCTCCCATCTGGCAACGTCAAAACTGGGGCTGTTGTGAGAGCCCTTTTCAGTCGTTGGAAAGCAAACTCGCAATCCAAGTCCCAATTAAACACTAGATTCTTCTTGGTCAATTTCGTGAGCGGAGCTGAGATTTTCGCAAAATCCCTTATGAATTTTCGATAGAAACCCGCTAGTCCTAGAAAACTTCGGACCTCAGTTGCATTCCTTGGTGTCTTCCAATCCTGTACCGCTACTACCTTAGCAGGGTCCACCGCTAACCTTTGTTTGGATACTATGTGCCCAAGGAACCTCACCTCTTCTCTCCAAAAGTGGCATTTGGAGAATTTGGCTTTTAGTTGATGGACTCGCAAAGTTTCCATGATTGCCCTTAAGTGTTGAGCATGTTCCTCTTCACTCTTTGAGAAGATAAGGATATCATCTACGAAGACCACTACGAATTTGTTGAGGAAATCTCTAAATACCCTACTCATCAGGTCCACGAAGTAAGCAGGTGCATTTGTCAAGCCGAAAGGCATGACAAGCCATTCGAAGAAGCCGTCTGGGGTTCTGAACGCCGTTTTATCGATGCTATCTTCAGCCACCCTTAGCTGATGAAAACCGGTTGCTAAATCGAGTTGGGAGAAAACAGACGCCCCTACAAGCTGGTCAAATAAATCGTCAATTCTAGGGAGAGGGTGCCTATACTTTTTCGTTAGCTTGTTGAGCTCCCTATAGTCAACACATAGACGGAGTGAACCATCCGCCTTCGTAGCAAACACCACTGGAGCGCCCCATTCTGAAATGCTTCTCCTAATGAACCCCTTTTCTAGAAGCTCTTTAATCTGTTTACTGAGCTCTTTCCTTTCTCGTGGAGCCATGTGTCTAACGGGCAACGCAACGGGCTTTGCATTATCTACAAGATATATGCGGAAGTCTATTTCCCGCTTCGGAGGCAAGCCCTTCACCTCTTCGAAGACATCCGGATATTCCCGGACCACTCTAACTGATTGCAAATTTTCAACGGAGGCATCTAACGATTCAAGATAACTAAGCATAACCGCATACGAGGGATTACAAGAAATTTCCAAAGTATTACCGACTGGGTTAGGAGCCTAACAACCCTTTTCTCACAATCAAGGATGGCCCCATTACTGGATAGCCAATCCATACCCAAAATCAAACCATACCCCGAAAAGCCCAAAACAAAGGCACTACATTGAAATTCTACACTTAGAATAGAAATTTTCAAATCCAAACAGATCATAGACAAATGAGCTGGGCCCCCAATTGGGTTTGAAACAATTAAGGGGTCCTCTACCATACTAGTTTCTAGGTGCAGAGATTCTACTAAAGCAGACGAGATAAAGGAGTGTGATGCGCCAGAATCAAATAAAGTGCGAACGGGGTGATCATAAAGATAAACTACACTTTCTACAGAAGTATTTATACCTCGCTGTTGCAGAGGTGGCGCTTCTAGCACATGGACCTGTGCCCCTGGGGTGGATCCAGCCCTCTGCCCCTGTCCTCGTTTCTTTGGGCAGTCCTTAGCCCTATGGCCCGTCTCACCGCAAGAAAAGCACCCACCATTCTCCTTGGCCTTCTTTTTCCGGCAGTCCTTTACTAAGTGCCCCACTTTGCCACAGAAATTGCACTTCCTCTTCTCCTTGTTGCCTTTCCCGCCTTTCTTAAAGTCTGTCTTTTTAGGCTGCAAACCCTCTTTCTTCCCTTGAGAGCTTTCTGCCTTTGTCTCCTTCTTTCCCTTATCCTCCTCATTCAGCAATGCCATTTGCACCAATCTTTCATACGTGGCTCCCATGGGTATATGGGTCATGGCCAAACTGTGTAATGGCTCATTTAACCCTTTGACGAAACGGAGAGCCTTCTTGTGTGGGGTGTTGACTAGGTCAAGCCCAAACCTAGCCAGCTCATCGAACTGATTCACATACTCTCTGACCGTCTTGTCTCCTTGCTTAAGAAATAAGAATTTTTCCAACTGCAAACTTCTTTCCGCATCTGAGAGAAATTTGGTCTCAAATCTTGCCCTAAAGTCCTCCCATGTCTCCACTGGTCTTTCAGCATTAGTGACTTCCCACCAGTAGGAAGCCTCACCCTTCAATAGCCACACCGCCAACTGTACTTTCTGCCTATCTTCTACCTCAAAGATGATGAATAGGTCCTCAGTTTCTTTCAGCCAATTCCTAGCTGCTACGAAGGACTCAGTTCCATGGAAATCCCTTCCTCCCATAGCTTTAAAATCTTTACATATCTTAGCGAATGTGTTTCCCCGAGGAAGAGGTGGAGGAAAAGGTGCCGCTGCGGCTGGATGATTTCCTTCAGCTGGGGGAGGAGGAATGGTAGGACCTGGCTGAGTGGCCCTTGCTTCTAAGAACCGTCTAAACCAACCAGGTATTGGCACCCCTTCCGGCAAGTTAAGTTCTTGGGACATGCTGAAACAAAAAGGATAGATTCAAAACGAAGGATAAGAGATAGTACCTATGGCTTTGGGGAGTGGACTTTGCCTTTTTAAAATAAAATAACAATTTTCTTTTAAAAATGCTTCTTTAAATTTCCTTTTTGAAAATAATTTTTTTCAAAACTTTTTATCTTATCTGGTAAACCTATGCTCTGATACCAAGTGAAACACCCCACCTCCGTTAGGGTCACTCTCAAAGGGAATGCCCTAATTTTGGTGGAGGTTTATAAGTACAAGTCATAGATATACAAGACAGATATAAGAACACATATTTGTAAACAGCGGAAGAACAACAAACTTTATTTCATAAAGTCAAATACGTGTTACAACAACATCCTTTCCAAAAACATAACATAACACTTTCATAATCTGTCTTGAGTACATTATTTAAAGAAGCATAAATAAAACATAGATAAACTGCAAAAGCCCCATAGTGGATTGTCCAAAGCCATAGTTCAAAACAGGAAAGTCCAAGCAATACATTTCTCTTCTTCAAGCTGGATGTCAAGGCTGATCAAGCTGCTGTGTTCCCTCCCTGAGGACCTGTGGGGGGGGGGGAACGGAAGAAAGAAGACGAAAGAAAAGTAGAGTCAGACATAAAGCCTGAGTAAGTCTAGTACTATTTTGTCTATGAATAAAGAACTGGGTATGATAAGTATAAACAAGAAGTGGGCAAGCACAATAAACTTGGTTAAGTTGTCTAGGGTCGAACATACTATCGTACCCCATGTAAATCTCTGAACCCATATAAACTAGTTTCCAACTGGCACCCCATAATCAGGGTGATGTGATCCATTCTATGATGATCGGCTCCTACTCGCATAGTTACATGTGTCTTACGGCCCCCGATGTCTGTAGTTACCTATGCTGGTCCCACCATGGGGTGTATCAAGTCCCATAGTGGCAACCCGACACAACCTTAGAGTGCACAGGTATGCTACTGGTGTCCAGTGCCTTATTTTTCTGCGCCGGAGTGTGTGCACGCCCGCACCCCGTTAGAACCTACACTGCTACACCACCGCCGTCGCTTTGACCTCTTACAATCAGCCCAGTAATCGTGCCCCACCCTGCCTAGTTTCATGGTATCCTGATACACCTTTTAGGGTTACTGCTGAAAAGGGTCCCCCGTTACTAGGTTTTCTATCTCTAGCCAACATGCTAAGTTGGTTAAGTGTTTCCTAACCTAACCCCACCAGTCCATTTAGTTTAGCATGTTCCATTTTGATTAAGTCTTTAGTTCACTTAATCCTAACAATCCTGACTCAGCCTTAATTGTCTTATTAAGGCCCCGACCTCTCACATTAGACAGGTATTGTTGTGGCTGCCTGTTGCCGGTTGGTTCCGGGCAGTCTTACGCCACAACTCAGTCTAACCTCGGGTCCTTATTGGGCTCCATGTTTAACCTCCCACATTGGATAGGTGTTGTTGTGACTACTGGACAGCCGGGCGGTTCCGGGCAGGTTTACATCACAACTCAATCCAACCTCGGGTTAAACACATCGTATGTTCTACGTTTACATATTTTGTCATTCTTCTTTATTTCTTATATGTAAATATTTGCGGCCCATTATTAAGTTAATGGTGTAAAGGTTACACCAATCATGGGCCCAACCCATACTTGGATTTGGGCCCTTCTATTTTATATTTTCATTCATTAATTAATTTTAACCCAACGTTATTTTCCCCCGTTTTACACGTCCGTTTATATATATATTGGGCTTAGCCTTTTAAAGCCCAATTTAGCCATGCGAAAAGGGGAGGCTTAAAGCGTGATTACATACACAAAGAGGGGAAGGTGAGCGCATGAACTTGCATATGACGTTGGAAATACAAAATAGAAATTGGTGTACTTGCATAGTGGTGACATATACTTTGGTCATAAAACATAGGTGACATGAATCAAAGCATGTGAACTTGTAATTGAGATATCATTATTGACACATGAACCTATATTTTTATTTAGGCATAATGTCAAACATAAGCACGGCATAAATACTTCTAGCATAAACATGGCATAATGTCAAACATAAGCATGGCATAAATACTTCTAGCATAAACATGGCATAATGTCAAACATAAGCATGGCATAAATACTTCTAGCATAAACATGGCATAATGTCAAACATAAGCATGGCATAAATACTTCTAGCATAAACATGGCATAATGTCAAACATAAGCATGGCATAAATATTCCTAATCATGGTGTTTGCTTTAAACTTGCAAAAAGGGATTTTTGAGTCTAACCTAGCCATGTCTCACATATGTCATCATATAATTCTTTTAAACAAGATAGACTTAATCATAGATTTCAATTATGCCAAATATCATTCATAGCCTAGCCATATTCATAAGTTTTGCAAAAGCATGACTTAATACATGGATTATGGTGTCAAAATTCCAACATAGTTTCATATGAACTATAACAACCAAACTTGTTTCAATTACTTGCAAAATGATTTATGCACAAAAATATACATCATGATGGCATAATAACAAAGCCCCAAACTCGCATGAATTTCAATCAACTACATACATGTAGCTTCAACATAGATTACATAATTTGCGCAATCTTCCAAACGTATACTTGCATAGAACTACCGCATGTAGTTCTTTATAATGAATAACATAATTTTGCACAAATATGAATTACTTTTATTGCCACAATTCAAGCATACACATCAATACAGTTGTTTATCAATACCAAAGTAATACTCTACTTACAATGGTTGCGGCGAATTCTCTAATTAAGAGATATGACTCCTTTGTCGAATTGATTGGCTTTAGGTTACTTGAATTGCTTTAGGCTTTAGAACTTTCTTCCTAATTCCCTCTCTAGTTGGCGGCTACTCTTAGTCGTTCCTCAGCAACATGGCGGCTATGTTCTTAATTTGAATGAATAGATTAGGGTTTAGTCTAGGGTTGTTTATATAGAGGTTAGGAATTGATTAGGACCATTGATGTTGCTAGGTTAGATCGTAGCCATTCATTAGGAAGAGAGACCAATAAAAACCCGCCACCTAGCCCTAATGACAAAGCAGGCCACAGAGATTCGACCAAACACAGACCTGGCCAGCCAGGTTGACTGGGCTCGACCAGGTCGACACCCCTGTCGACAGGGCTGTCGACAGCCCTGTCGACATGGGTAGCCCAGGTCGACAGCCCAGTCGACCTGGGTGGCCTAGGCGGGTGTTTATCCGCCCTGGCCCACTGGGCCCGATTTTTAATTATTTTATTCTGTTTGAATTTTAAATTTAATTCAAAACTTCCGAAGGCCATATCTTCTTCATACGGACTCCGTTTTTCGAAAACTCGGACTCTATTTCGCGTATTTTTCCGAGAAGAACGCAATGGCGTATCCCGTTTCCCTTAGTTCTTTGATTTGAATTTGATTATACTTTAATTTGTTAATTTCACAGTTATAGAATTTTCGGGGTGTTACAAGAAGCAGATCGTGAGGGGTCATCAATGACTATTAGAGCGGACGATGGGCGGAGGGTGGTATTGGGTTGCCTACCTAGTGATGAGGTGATGGCTAGTTTTCTACATTACCTCGACATCCCACAGGATGAGTTACCAGATGTGCCTATTGCTGGCGAGTATCCGGACATCTTCGAGGAAGTGACCGGACTTCCACCACACCAAGAGATTGAGTTTTGGATTGATTTAGTGAAATATTCCAGACCTATAGTGATGCCTCTTCGTCGTATGGCGCCAAGGGAGCAGCGAGAGCTCGAGGTGCAAGTGGGCGATCTTTTGAAGAAGGGATTTATCCGAATGAGTGTTTCCGAGTGAGTAGCACCAGTTGTATTTGCTACCAAGGTCGATGGTTCCCTTCGCTTTTGTGTAGATTATCGTTAGCTGAATAAGGTGACTAGGAAGAATGAGTATCCTCTTCCACGAATAGATGATTTGTTTGATCAACTGAATGGAGCAAGAGTGTTTTCCCAGTTGAATCTCACGACAACTTTTCATCAGCTCCGAGTAGCAATTGAGAGTATACCCAAAATGGTATTTTGTATGTCGTCTGGCTTCTATGAGTGGTTGGTCATTCCACTAGGGTTGACCAATGCACCCACATATTTTGTGGATCTTATTAATAGGGTTTTCAGAGATCAATTAAATAAGTTTGTTCTTGTGTTCGTAGACGATATCTTGGTTTACTTGAGGACATAGGAAGAACACAAGGAACATTTGAGGACAGTGATGGAGGTGTTGAGGAAACACCAATTGAAAGCAAAATTTTCGAAGTGTCACTTCTGGGGGAGGGAAATGAGGTTCTTAGGCCATGTTGTTTCCGAGAATTGTATTGCCGTGGATCCTACGAAGGTGGCTACGGTGCAAGATTGGTCTACGCCCAACAATGCAACGGACGTGAGAAGTTTCTTGGGGTTAGCTGGATATTATCATAAGTTTATTCATGACTTCTCCAAGATAGCAGCACCGTTAACTCAATTGACCAAGAAGAATCAAGTTTTCCATTGGAACGAAAGATGTGGGAATGCACTTAAGAGCCTAAAGGAAAAATTAATGTGCTCACCAGTGTTAGTTATTCCTAAAGGGAACGGAGAGATAACGGTATACACAGATGCCTGTGGTACCGGACTAGGTGCTATACTAATGCAAGGAGGTAGGGTTGTAGCTATGCTAGTCGACAACTGAAACTGCATGAGAAAAGATAACCTACCAATGATTTGGAATTGGCAGCAATTGTGTTTGCATTAAAGACGTGGAGACACTATCTCTTGGGAGAAAGATTCAAGTTATTTACTGATCATCAGCCATTAAAGTATGTTTTCTCTTAGAAGGATTTAAATCTTCGTCAGCAGAGATGGTTAGAATTCCTGGCTTCATACGATTTCAATATCGCATACACACCTACGAAGGGCAATGTGGTAGCTGATGCATTGAGTAGGAGATATGCCAGTTTAGGGGCTATGTTTCTTGAATGGAAGCAACTGGAGTATATTGCGGGATATGATTTCGGAACTAAATTTGAATTGGATCTAGAGATGTTAGCAAGTTTGACAACCAGACCAACTTTGATTGAGCGGATTGGTTCCAGTCAAAGGGACGATCTTAATCTATTGGAAATCATCTCCAAGGTAGAGATGGGTATCGATGGCGAAAGAATGATAAGTATGGTCTTGATCGAGAAGGATGACTTCGAAAGAATGGGAGACTAGTTGTGCCCAATGTTAATGGATTGAGAGATTAAGTGCTTAGAAAGTGTCATCACTCGAAACTGACTATACATCCCGGTGGTAACAAAATGTATCGAGACATGAAGCAGACCTATTACTGGGAGTGGATGAAGAGAGACGTTGGAAAGTTTATATCTAAGTGCATGAAATGCCAGCTAGTTAAAGCCGAGCAAAAGAAGCCTAGTGGTTTGTTACAACCGTTGGAAGTTCCCAAATGGAAATGGGAACAAGTCTCAATGGATTTCATTGATGGTTTACTAAGGACAAGATCGGGTCATGATAGTATTTGGGTGATTGTGGATCGATTGACCAAAAGTGCAAATTTTATACCGATCAAGTCGAATAGAACAGCAGTTAATTTAGCGGAACTGCATATGAAGTGGCTGGTGATATTTCATGGAGTACCTAGAGGTATTGTGAGTGACCGAGATCCATTATTTACTAATGGGTTTTGGAAGAGCTTACAAGAGGCTTTAGAGTCATAATTACATCTCAGTACCGCATACCATTCCCAGACCGACGGTCAAACAGAGAGAGTGAACCATGTATTAGAGGATCTCTTGAGAGTTTGTAAATTGGATTTTGGAGGATCGTGGGATGACCATTTGCATCTGGTTGAGTTCGCATATAATAATAGTTATTAGTTCAGTACTGGTATGGCTTCATTTGAAGCTTTGTATGGAAGACCGTGCAACTCACCATCATGTTGGTTGGAAACCGGTGAGAAGTTTGTGCTTGGGCCAGATGTAATAAGAGAGAATTCAGATAAAATCAAGGTTATTTAACAGCGAATGAAGGCTGCCCAAGATAGGCAGAAGAGTTATGCTGATAAAAGGAGAAGAGATTTGAAATTCTCCGTTGGCGATTTGGTATTCGTCAAGATTTCTCCATTGAAGAATATAATTCGATTTGGTAGGAGAGGTAAATTTGCACCAAGGTTTGTTGATCCATATCCAGTCCTGGAACAAGTTGGGAATTTAGCATATAACATTGGATTGCCTGACAAGATGGCGGGAATTCATGACATATTCCCTATTTCCCAGTTAAGGAAGTTCGTGCACGATTCTGATATGACTATTTCACCAGATCAGTTGGATGATATCGAGGTAGAATCCGAGGCAGTTGGGAGCCGCATGACAAATTCGTATTGTCGGACACAATTGGAAACAACTTCGAAGGAAGATGGTGGAACTAGTCAAGGTCCAGTAGGGGATAATGGGAATGACTGTACCTGGGAAATAGAGGAAAGCATAAGGAATTCATATCGAGAACTCTTTGCCTAGTAAGGTTTTAATCGCGATATAGTTATTCCCTTGTTAGTAAACCGCATGCTAGGATAGGTTTGTTGTGTTATTATGTATATTTGATTGTTTGTAAATGGTTGATAGGCATGCGGGGCACCACCATATGTTTTGGTTAAGAAACTTCGGGGGCGAAATTTCTTTGGAGGGGGGGGGGGGCGGGGACGGGGGAGAGGTGAGTGTAACGACCCACATTCTGTGCATCGGAGGATCGTAGGATATTTATTTCATTCACATACGAAGTCATATGGTTGTGTAACTTTGGGAAACGACTATAGGGGTCATTTCCCACATTCACGATTTTTGCTGATTTTTAATTGACCGTTTTTCCCCTAGCGATTCCTATTTCGCCTATAACTTTTGATTGGTAAGGAGTTTTGATCTGAAACTACTTCCATTGGATTTGGATGATGGTTTAGCTTTCCATAAAGTGGTCACATTAATCAAACAGACTTACCCGTTTGGAAGATATGGCTGAGATAAGGTTTGTAGATGGAAAAACAGCTTAACCGGGCTTAATTAGGTGATTAGTGGTTAGACCCATAACCATTTCGGGATTAGGTTATGGGAGGGATGAAAAGAGTTAGAGGATGATTCATTTTCATTTTTCCAGCCACCACTTACCTTCCTCTAACCCTAGTAATGGCCTCCACATTCTAAATTCATCCCTTATCACTTCTAATCACATATTAAGCAAAACTACATCAAATCAAGAGAAATTAGCATCAAATAAGAGATAAAGCTGCTGCAGTACATTGGAATTCATGCCATATAAGTCATAGTTTTAGATCTAAGATTCATTTGTGGCTAAGGTGAGTGATTTGCATGTTTTTACACTAATTACGGCTAATTATGGGTGATGAGTGATAATTAGCGAAATTAAAACTCAGAAAAATCTAGAAAAATATGTGAAAATTCTAAAATAGTATTTTATGTCACTGTTAAAACTTTGGGTTAATTTGGATTAAGTTTGCTAATCCTGTAGTTAAACATGGTTAAGGGGATTAAGGGGAAAATCATGCTTTATAGGTATGTTTGATCTAAAATAACTCATGCGATTGATGTTGTAATGTTTTTGATTGATCCTATAAGTTTTTACTACTATTTGCGATGTTTCATGATTGTATAGAAAAGTTAGAATAGTTGAAAACGTCGTCGTGTGGCGCAAATTGCTTGTTGGAGCACTGCAGGGAAGTGCGGCTCGTAACTAGGGGATCGTGATGCATGTATCACGAACCGGCCTGGTGTTACCCACCCACGAACCATGAGCCAACCCTACTCGTGGAGCACCCCTACCCTCACGAACCGCTCCACCGTGCGAGCCTGAACCATGAAGCAAGTCACGAACCGGACCTAAGAGAACCATGAGCCGAAGGGGGCGAGCCACGTACCGGAGCTTGGGGGATAAGGACCACGATGCCACAAGCCGCGAGCCGAAGGGGGAACCACGAGCTGAGGGCCAGGGGAGGACCACGAGTTAGTCTTAGAGCATAGATAGCGAACAAAACAACGATGACTGTGAACTCTTCTGAAGATCGATTCGAATTCGACCAAAACTCGAGATGCAAAGGAAGTCCAAATGGGAAATTATTACTCAGGATCCAGACGAGAACCAAAGAGTTAACTTCTATAGTTGGGCTTTGCTCCTGGACGTGTGCAAAGGGGTTATCGATATCTATAACTTTGGTTCACCATTGAGAGAGGGGGCATGTAGACGAACCAGAGTCAGGGAAGTGTGGACTGGTTGGCTCGTTAGGGTTATTGACTAATAGATATAGGGATCAAAGCGGTGGATATAGTATGCTTTACGCACTAAGTGAGAGACGTGAGGATGATTGCTATGTTTAATATTTGTTATCACCATGACACGCACACTCCCATTTTTACACTATATGTTAGTGTTACCTTAGAGTACTATACATCTTTTTGTGCTAACTCTTTGGTTGCAAGTTCAGGTATGATTATTTATACCTGTTATTGTTTTATTTTGCTGCTATCGCTCATACCAGACTTTTGTCTGACCAAGATTTTAATATCTCTTCTAATTACTCTGGGTGCTCCTAAACGGGCTGACTAGAGGCAGGTTAGGTGGTTATGCACTAGTAGCTGTCCGGAGACGAGCAAGAGGCTTCCACGTACTATTTACATATATTCTCCCTGTGTTGTTGATGTTAACTACTTTGGGTATTAGTAGTGTACCTTTCCTATTTTGATTTAGATACAATATTTTGAAGTTGTAATAATGGTTTGGATCATAAGCTGTATTTTGGATTCCGCAGCTATGATGGTTTAGTTTTCGGCTTATGCACTGTCTCACCTGTTTTATGTCAAGTTATGTTATTATTATATTTTATTCCATGTGCTATGAGAAATACTACAGGTCCTTGATGATTCATAGTTTCAAATCCTTTCTTTTGATGATCGTCCCGTGCTAGGTGGGCATAGGTATAACGCATTTCGAGGAAATGACGAATGGTACGGGGTAGGCCGTCACAAATGTAATACACGAATGTGGATTTGGGGCATAAACCACAATTGTGATTAAAGACCTTAATTTGGGGCATATAGTGCATTATGAACATGACTTGGGAAAGGGGCATGAAAACCTATAATGATATAGGAATAATTGGCTAATAATGGATATGCCAAGAATTACAGTAACTAGAAAATGTAACCGTGCTTAGACAAGAGGCTAGATTACACTTGTGGTGGAAGTCTGCCCGGAACCAACCGGCATATCCAGCAACCACAAGTGGTGAATCTAATGTGAGGTGTCTAAGCGGATAAGCACGAAACGTGCTAAGACACGAGGTTAAGCCTGACTTGTGGAAGAACTCTGCCCGGAACCAGCCGGCATATCCAGCATCCACAAGTTGTAGGCTTAATGTGGGAGGTCTAGCACATTATGACCATAAATGAATATGGTAATAAACTTGAATACTTAACCTAGTTGAATCCAGAGGGATTGTATATGTTAATCTGAGTAGGGGTTAAGTAAAATTGTATGAAATAGTGGGAGGGTCAAGTATATCTTGGGTTGGTGGGTAATATTTATATATAGGCCCTCAGACTTAACCTGTGGGGTTATGCAATCTTTTTACTCTGGTATGACATAGCCTGTGGAAAACCTGGTAGTGGGGATGCAAGCATGGGGGAAGCTTGTATCATCTAGAGTGTGGGACCCGTTTCAGTCAGTAACCCATATATATGTATCAAACGAGTACTACGAACTAGGTCGGAGTTGGGGTATGCTTATTGGGTTGATTGTAAGAGATCCAAATGTGGGGGACGGTGTTGGTGGAGCATTCCGACGGGGTCATGTGCGTGCATGGGTCCGACAGAGGAGGTTTAGATGCCGTGACACCTGTAGATATGGTTGTGCACATCCCGAAAATGAAGGTTTGCCACTTTAGGAAGTGATGCATCCTACTATAGGGCCAGCACAGGGTACCTACGGAGTAGGGAGCCGATCGATTGGGGTAGTAATTAGGGTACATCTAGACTCCGGTATGTTTAGGAGCCCGTTATTATCCTTAGGGGTAACTCTTGTATGTTGGGCTGCTTGTTATTGTATGGGGTAAAACCTCTCACTAGAAGCACACCTACGTCTACCATCTTATACTTGTGGGGATCATCTTGTTCATACGACACTAGTATTGTTGCACAGAAATAGAAAGTATTAGAGAAGTGCAGTATATTCTATTATGTTTATCTTGATTACATTGTCATCCTAACTTATTGTGTTGTTATCTATCTCTCCAGTTTATATGCTTGTCATGATACTTTTACTTATTTATATGCTAAAAGTAACTGGACTCGCCAGGCATTATTTCTGACTCTTTTTGTTTCCTATTCTTTCTCTTTCGTTCCCTCCCCCCAAGTTCTCAGGGTGGGAATACTCAAGCTTGATCAGAATTCTGCTTTCATCTTGCTTGGAGTTGCTTAAATGTACTGCTTGATTTCATATCTCTCTCTACTATGACTATCTTTTGGGGATTATGCTTCATTTATTATTGTACTCTGATGATTTAAGTACAAAAAAGAAGTTTAAAATTGATGTACCGGGTTCTTTGCATTTTAGACATATGATGTAACCATGTTTTGAACCATGATGTTTTCTACTTAAACGAAATTTGAATTCCGCTGCTATTAATTATCTATCTTGGATTGTTTTTGTTTCTTTTTACCTATAACGCTTCACGAAACTTAATGCATTCTCTTAATGAGTGACATTAATCGACATGGGGTGTCACACTTGGTATCAGAGCTTAAGTTTACCAGATCGGATAAAAAGATTTTAAAAATTATTTTCAAAAAGGTTTTAAAAGAAAGCATTTTAAAAAGAAAAGTCTGTTTTGAAAAACATATTTCACAAAGCCATATGTAATATCTGTTTGAATCCCTTTTTCCTTTTCTTTTCAGCATGTCTGGGGAACCTAATATTTCTGAGGGCGTTACGATACCAGGCTGGTTCTGTAGGTAACTAGAGGCCACGGCGCCTGCCGGTGGCCAAGCAGACGTTCCTCCCCTAGCTGCACCCGCTGTTCCTCATCCTCCTCCTCCGCTAGCTGATAATTTCTCTAAAATATGCAAAGATTTCTATGCTATGGGGGAAGACATTCCGAGGAACCGAAACGTTCGTAGAGGCGAGGAATTGGCTCAAAGAGGCGGAGGATTTGTTTGGAATATTCGAAGTTTAAGATCGTAGGAATATTCAGTTAGCCGCTTTGCTGTTGAAAGATGAGGCTTCATTCCAGCGGGAGGTGATGCAAGCAGGGCATCTAGTGGAGACTTGGGATGATTTTCGGTAGAGGTTTGTAATGAAGTTTCTTTCTTAAGCTGAGAAAAGAATGCAAATGGAAAGGTTTCTGGCACTCAAGCAAAGAGGCATGACTGTCAAAGAGTATGTTAACAAATTCAACCAACTAGCAAGGTTTGGGTTGGAGCTAGTGGATACCCTGCATAAGAAAGCTTTGTGATTTGCTAAAGGACTGAACGAACCCCTCTATGGTTAGCTATGTCCCATAGTCCGATGGGAGCAGTTTTAGAAAGCTCGCTGATATGGCAATGATGCATGAGAAAGATAAAGCTGAAAAGAAAAAAAAAGCTAAGGTAGAGGAAACACAAAACAAGAAGGTATGACCCAAGAAGGGACAACAACAACAAAGGAAGGGTGAAAAGAACAACATGGCTAAGGATAAGAGGAAGTGCCATAATTGCGGATGCGAGGGTCATTTGATCAAGGACTGCAAAAGAAGGAAGAATGCTTGTTTCAATTATGGAGAGGTCGGACACTTTTCTAAGGAGTTGCCGAAGAAGCAAGGACAAGGTCAAAGGGCAGGAGCTTCGGGAGGGCAGGTGTATGCTCTCGTGACCAATGCTTCCGATAAAGGTGGGAATGTTTCTATGGAAGGTTTGGTTTTTCTTTCCAATTACCCTATTAGAACTCTTTTTGATTTTGGCGCTTCACATTCTTTTATATCCGATTATATGGTTGAGTCTCTGCACCTTTAGTATGGTAGTGGATCTCGTTTTTATCTCAAACCCCATTGGTGTATGGCTCATTTGTCCATGGTTTGTCGGGATTTGAGAATATCTGTGTTAGGCATCGAGTTTGAGTGCGACACATATATGCTTGGTTTCATGGGCTATGGTTTGATTCTAGGGATGGACTGGCTAGCCAGGTATGGTGCCATTTTGAATTGTGAGAGGAGAGTCGTTAGACTTTTGACTTGCCATGGGAGGACCCTCGAGATTTCTTATGACCCAAAAAAGTATGTCAAGCTTAGTTTCCTAGAGTCACCTTATGCATCTATCGATGATCTGCGATCTGTACCAGTAGTCCATGAGTATCCTGATGTTTTTGATGAGGTTATGGGCTAATCCCCGAGGCGCAATGGACAATGTGAATCCAGTTGCATTGCCTGTGCGCCATATGGCTCCAAGAGAAAGAAGGGAGCTCAACAAGCAAGTAGGGGAGCTACTTAAGAAAGGGTTTATTAGGCGAAGCATATCTGAATGGGATGCTCTAGTGGTTTTCTCAACTAAGGCGGATGGTTCACTTCGGTTATGTGTAGACTATAGAGAGTTGAATAAACTCGCCAAAAAGAACATGCATCCACTCCTGAGGATACTTGATCTGTTTGACCAGCTCGTTGGTGCATCTGTTTTCTCTCAATTAGACTTGGCCACGAGGTCTCATCAGTTGAGAGTGGCTGTGGACAGTATAGACAAGACCGCTTATAGGACTCCAGATGTTTTCTTTGAATGGCTCGTTATGCCTTTTAGGTTGACAAATGCACCCGTCTGTTTTGTTGATCTAATGAGTAGGGTGATTCGGGAGTTTCTAAATAAGTTCATTGTGGTATTTGTTGATAACATCTTAATTTTCGCGAAGAACGAGGAAGAGCATGCCCAACATTTGAGAGAAGTTTTGAAAACTCTCCGTGCCCTCTAGCTTATGGCAAAGTTCTCCAATTGTCATTTTTGGAGGAAAGAGGTGAGATTCCTAGGGCATGTGGTTTCTAAAGATGGGATAGCAGTAGATCCCGCGAAGGTAGTTGCAGTTTAAGATTGGCAGATCCCAAAAAATGCAATGGAGGTGAGAAGTTTTTTGGGGTTAGCATGCTATTATAGGAAGTTCATTAAGGACTTCGCAAAGATATCAGCCCCACTCACTAGGCTGATGAAGAAGAATTTGACGTTTTTGTGGGATATAGATTGTGATGTTGCTTTCCAACGATTGAACAGGGCTCTGACAACAGGCCCAGTCTTGACCTCCCTGATGGGAACAAAGTGTTAATAGTATACACTAATGCATATTGTACAGGGCTTGGTGCGGTTCTGATTCAAGAAAGAAGGGTACTATGTTATGGAGGTAGACAGTTAAGGGTCCATGAGAAGAAGTAATTTACCCATGACTTAGAGCTAGCTGCCATAGTATTCACGCTTAAGACGTGGCACCATTATTTACTTGGAGAGAAGTTCGAGTTGTACACCGATCATAAATCTCTTAAGTACTTGTTCTCGTAGAAGGATCTTAATTTAAGACAACAAAGGTGGATGAAGTTCCTCCTATGTCTCCGAGATTACTTATACCCTTGGCAAGGGTAATGTGGTGGCAGACGCACAAAGTAGGCAGAGGATGACCTTAAGTCCTCTGTTTTTGGAGAGGAAAACCTTGGAGTTTATATCAGCTTTTGACTTTAGACCCTCCACCGAGTTTTTGCTTGGCTTATTAGCATCACTGAGGTGTGGCCTACTCTTATGTATCAGATAGGAGCTTTGCTGCGAGAGGATCCGCAGATTTCAGGCATCTTGGATAGGCTTAGTAAAGGGAATACTTCTACTCACCTCAATAGATATTCCACAGACAATAGAGGGTGGTTGCGACGAGATGGAAGGCTTTGCGTTCCCTAAGTTAGGAGTTTATTATAGACATTCCTAGAGGAAGCCCATCATTCTAAGAGGACTATTCATCCAGGCAATGATAAGATGTATAGAGATATGAAGAGGGTTTTCTTTTGGATTGGGATGAAGAAAGATATGGCGGGAGTTTGTTTCTTAATGTTTGATTTGCAAGCAAGTCAAAGCTGAGCAAAAAAGCCTGGTGGTTTTCTTCATCCTTTGGAGGTCTCACAGCGGAAGTGGGAGAGCATCTCTATGGATTTCATCAATGGTTTGCCTAGATCAAGGAAGGGAAACACCAGTATATGGGTTGTGTAGAGCGCTCATTTCATCCCAGTTAAGAATAAGAGGACAGTGGCATGGTTGGTAGCAGTTTATGTTCGTGAGATAGTCCGTCTTCAGGGAGTACCTTTCAGTATCATAATTGATCATGACCCCATTTTTACAAGTGAATTTTTTAAGAGCTTGCAAGAAGTATTAGGTACACAGTTGTGTTTGAGCACCGCTTATCACCCTCAGACCGATGGATAGTCGAAAAGGGTGAACATAATTCTTGAGGATCTTTTAAGATTGTGTATCCTAGACTTCGAAGAGACTTGGGAAGAGCATCTTCCTTTAGTAGAGTTCTCCTACAACAAAAGTTATCAAGCTAGCATTAGCGTGGCACCTTTCGAAGCGTTGTATGGATGACCTTGTAGATCACCAACTTGTTGGTGGGAATCTACAGAAAGACTTCTACTTGGACCAGCCATGGTTATAGAAACTTCTGAAAAGATTGATCTTATTAGACGGCGAATGAAGACTGCTTAGGATAGGAAAAAATCCTATGCAGATAGGAGAAGGAATGGCACTGACTTTGAGGTGGGAGACATGGTTTTCATTAAGGTATCACCATTAAGGAATGTGGTTCGCTTTGGATCTGTAAGGAAATTGGCGCCAAGTTTTGTAGGGCCATTTCCCATATCAGAAAGCATCGGTCAAATGGCCTATGGAGTAAAGCTACAAGAGAGTCTGTCTGGTGTTCATGATGTTTTCCATGTTTCTCATTTATGGAAGTGCTTGCATGATACCGCAGAAGTAGTTGAGCCGAGTATGCTTGAGGAAGTAGAGGTGGAACGGGAGGCGGCAGTAAGGCGAGTTCCTACCCGTATTCTTGGACCAAAAGTTAAAAAGTTACGCAACCGAGAAGTCAAGTTGATGAAAGTTCACTGGGGAGATAACCAAGAGGATGCAACTTGGAAGACTGAAGACAAGATTCGCGCTTCGTACCCTTTTTTTGAAGGGTATGTTCTTAACTTCCTTTCCAAAGCTTTTATTCATGCTTGTTTCTATCATTTAACTATATCCTATCGATTGAATCTTCGATCTTTAGGTAGGAGTCCCATGAATGTAAACATGTGTTTGAGACATGTTATGTTTGATGGATGCAAGTGTTTGCTGATGGTTGCTCGTGGATGCATATACATACACGGTAGGCACTAGATCGGCTCAATCACTCTCATACTGCATATGGATGTGTATGCTTTATTTTTTTCTCTTTTAATGGATGAAAGTGGGTGTATCATCATATGGATGTTGAATTTAGATGGATGATTGTGCACACATATAGAACTAACATGTTATAATATGATTATTTGCATACGTGTTGGATTTATCGCACTGACATACATTGCATTAAGGAGGTCAACTGAATCTGTAGATCGCATGATCTTTCACATTAGTTTTGGGACATATAAACAAACCTTTGCATATGTTCATATAAGAATTAGAAGCCTTTAAAGACAATGGATGCCCATGATTGGTGGATAAGTAGATGGGTTATGGATGTTAGGATATACATTTTTCTTAACTTAGAGATTTCGGGGACGAAATCCTTTGAGTACGGGAGAATATAGCACCCTATAATTTTAACAACACTAAAGATGATAAAATTAAATAATAATTAAACAAATATTCAGAATTAAGGGAAGCAGACTGTACCATTGCGTTCATCTTGGAATTCTGGTCAAAATAAACAACTGGTTTGCGTAAAATGGACACCATATGAAGAAAATATTAAGGTTTGAAGTTTGTATGCGCATAAGATATATATATATATATATATATATATATATATACACACACGTACTTAACAAGTCAAAACTATTTAGATAAGTTCAAAATCAGAAGCGGGAAGTGTGGGAGGGAATTGGACCCGTTGGGGGTCGACATCCCCTAGGGGTGTCAACCCATGGGTCGACACCATAAAGGGGGCGTCGACACTCATGTCGACACCCCCCAGATCCGAGCGAAGTACATTTCTGCATATGTGGACTTGTTTTCTATCCAGATTCATGAACCCTAGGCTATAAATAAGGCCCATTCTCATTGTTTTATTCACACAAAAACAATGGAGAACTAGATGCTGTCTCTGCCCAAATAAATTTTAGCCTTTTCTTCATCAACAATCAAGTGATTCAAGTCTAGAGATCTGTGACTCAATATCTGCAATCCCTCTTCTATTTCTTAGATCCAATCATTGTGAGTCAACGTTAATTTTAGATCTAAATGCTCAAAAGTTAATCTTGACATGACTATAAACTAGATCTAAGCCTGTGACTACTTGAATCATAACAGATCTGTCATAACCTGTGTACCTAAGTTATTTTGACATAACTATGAATTGGATCTAATCCTATGCCTATTTATCATGTCAGATCTGTCATTATTTTTAGATCTAATTCACTGTTTAGATCTCTTCATGCCCGTTTATGATGTCCCTATTATGTTAGAATCAGTTCAACTATCACATGTTCATCAGATCTGTTCTTATATGCCTATCTTATCATTCTGCCCAACTTTATCACTGTATGTTTATTAGTTGCTATACCTATTTCTGCCATTATATGTCAATCTTGTTTATTATGTTCATTTTTGTCCCTTTCCCTTCTTCTTTTCGCTTTTTATTTTTATAGCCAAGCTACCTTCGAGCCTAGGTATGCCGCTGAAATATGCGAACACGTGAAATTGAGAACGATGGGAAAACATTAAAATTAGGGCATAACATGTATTGGGAAATTTGGGCATAAATTGAATGTAATACATGAATGTGGATTTGGGGCATAAACCACAATTTTGATTAAATACCTTAATTTGGGGCATATGGTTCATTACGAACCTGACTTGGGAAAGGGGCATGAAAACCTATAATGACATAGGAATAATTGGTTAATAAAGGAAATGCCTAGAATTACAATAATTAGAAATTGTAACAGCGCCTAGACACGAGGTTAGATTACACTTGTGGTGGAAGTCTACCTAGATCCAACCGGCATATCCAGCAACCACAAGTGGTGAATCTAATGTGAGTGTCTAAGTGCATAAACACGAAACGTGCTAAGACACGAGGTTAAGCCCGACTTGTGGAAAAAGTCTGCCAGGAACCAACCGGCATATCCAGCATCCACAAGTTGTAAGCTTAATGTTGGAGGTATAGAACATTATAACCATAAATGAATATGGTAATAAACTTGAATACTTAACCTAGTTGAATCCATAGGGATTGTATATGTTAACTTGAGTAAGGGTTAAGTAAAATTGTTTGAAATAGTGGGAGGTTTAAGTATATCTTGGGTTGGTGGGTAATATTTATATATAGGTCCACAAACTTAACCTGTGGGGTTATGCAATTTTTTTACTCTGGTATGGCATAACCTGTGGAAAACCTAGTAGTGGGGATGCAAGCGTAGGGGGAAGCTTGTATCATCTTGAGTGTGGGACCTGTTTCAGTCAGTAACTCATATATAGGAATTAAACGAGGACTCCGAACTAGGTCAAAATCGGGGCACGCTTACTGGGTTGATTGTAAGAGATCCAAATGTGGGGAATGGTGTGGGCGGCGCATTCCGACGGTGTCATGTGCGTGCATGGGTCCGGTAGAGGAGGTTTAAATGTCATGACACCTGTATATTTGGTTGTGCACATCCTGAAAATGAAGGGTTGCCACTTTAGGAAGTGATACATCCTACTGTGGGGCCAGCACGGGGTACCTACGGAGTAGGAAGCCGATCAACTGTGGTAGTAATTAGGGTGCATCTAGACTCTGGTATGTTTAGGAGCCCGTTATTATCTTTAGGGGTAACTCCGGTATGTTGGGTTGCATGTTATTGTATGGGGGTAAAACCTCTCACTAGAAGCACGCCTAAGCCTACCATCTTATACTTGTGGGGATCATCTTATTCATACGACACTAGTATTGGTGCAGAGAAATAGAAAGTATTAGAGAAGCACGGTATATTCTATCATGTTTAACCTGTTTACCTTGTCATACCTGCCTTATTGTGTTGTTATTTATCTCTCCAGTTTATATGCCTATTATGATACTTTTACTTATTATATGCTAAAAGCAACTAGAATCGCCATATTTTATGTCTAACCCATTTTGTTTCCTCTTCTTTCTCTTTCGTTCCCTCCACTAGGTTCTCAGGGTGGGAATACTCAAGTTTGATCAGGATTCTGCTTTCAACTTGCTTGGAACTACTTAGATGTACTGCTTGATTTCATATCTCTCTCTACTATGACTATGTTTTGGGGATTAAGCTTCTTTTATTATTGTACTCTAATGATTTAAGTACAAGATAGAAGTTTTAAATTTATGTACTGGGTTTTATGCATTTCAGACATATGATGTGTTTTGAACCACAATGTTTTCTGCTTAATCAAATTTTGAATTCCGCTGCTATTTATTATCTGTCTCGTAATGTTTTTGTTTCTGTTCACCTATAATGCTTCACGAAACTTAATGCATTCCCTTAATGTGTGACATTAACGGACGTGGGTGTCACAAAAACTCTTTCATTCAAAGCTTTATAACCAAATTAAAAAAAGATTTCTTTTCAACTAATCTATAGAAATCATCTTCTCCTTTTACTAGGTTAATGAACGATGTTATTAAGACACTGTTCTCGACAAATGCAAAATCAATTGATATTAAATATAAGATTGAAACATAATTTATATCCACTTACATTCAACGCCAATTATCGTAATCAATGAATACTATAAATGGAGTAATGATATAAATAACTTTAGAATTCGTCAAATAGTAAATGTCTACACAATTGTAATCAATACCAAATATCTGAAGAACATTTCTATCCAAATCCGATTTATTCCATTTTTATTTTAACTTATGTCGAGATCGAACCATTGGATCTTAAATCTTTATTTGGAATTTTAAAACTTTTTTCATTTGGGACTAAATGTTTCTCGTTTTAGGAAGATCCGATGGTCAGATCTCCCAGTACGTCAATTTGAAGTCAACGATCGACATTCATGGACTTCCACTGTGTGACTAGTCCTGTTCAGACCAAACTCGAATTTTATTTCCAAATCAAGTCGAATTACTTTCCAAATAATTTATAAATTATATATAACATGTATAATAGCTTTTGGAAACCATATATTCATTTTTTTACTTTAAATGTCAAAAGCGTCATTTGCCATATTCCGCAAGTTAGGCTGAAAACAAAAATATTGAGATATTGTTCGAAACTTCTTTAAAATCAGTTATTATTGTTTATCATAATTTTTTCCATATTTTTAATAATTTTTATATAACCATTTCGATTGATTTCCAAATTTTCAAAAACAAATTTAAACATAACTTGAAATTTATAGGTTGAAATTCCAAAATTCTTCTTTCATTTGAAAGTTATCATTAATAGAAAACAAACGTTTCTAGTTTCAAATTGCATTACATATGGTCGTTTGAATTTTATGGTTGAAATATGTGAACTATCGCTGCACGACGCATCCTATTCAAACCATATTGCTATTTAAAATAAAATTTGATCGATTTATTCCAAACATATTTTATAAAACAATTATAAACTCATTTAGAAGCGATTCCAACTTCAAATTCAATTATAAATCAAAATTGAATATTCTATATTATAATAATAAAATAACAATATTTTTCAAAATATAATATTTTGAAATCCAGACTTTCCTGAAATCCATTATAAAAATAAATAAGATCATTGGAACAATCCATTTGAGTAAAAAAAATGTTGTTTATGTATCTAACTCGAATTCACTTTTGAATTTACTATTCAAATTCTATTTTAAATTAGAACAAGCCATTTCTAATCTCTTTCAAATCCATTTCAATCTTTTCAGTTGTTGTTTGAAATCATCTATATTTTGTTTTCAAATAATAAAATCCAATTTCCATTTATACACCTTATCTCACTTAAATGAATATTCTCTCATTTAAAATTCCAATGGAACTCGGCTCAATCAATTCCCTAAATAATTTATATTCGTAATGTCAATTGTGCGAACAATAATAATAACAACCACAATAGTCTATCATCCATCAAACAATAGTAGTAAGATAAGCATTATAATTCTTAACGCTCAAATATACATAAATAGTAAATAAATGACTGTAATAAGCATCCATCATCCATGAAGCAATCATAACAACCACAAGCAATCAATATATAATCAGATAACATTATAATAACTTTTCAAAATAGTCCAGCGAGTACTGACATTGGTTTTTGATCGTTATAACAACAATTATCTTTAAATAAATAAACGGGGGTTTAATTTGACCCAAATTTCCAGTTAGCTCCAAATACATCCAAATCAGTTTGTTGTGAAGCTCTAGACTCTACGGTTCCAATGGATCCTAGTCCCATTCTTAGTTCATAACTCGACTTGAAAATTTGATTTGGACATAACTCACAATCTATAAGATGAAAACTCAATTTTCCACTTTCGTTAGAAAACTATTGTTCAATAGATTTGAATGTTTCTTGTTTCAACGAATTCTAAACTATATAGGATCCTATCCATTCATTTAAAATTCTAAATGTAATATTACGAACTATCGCATCACTGCGAGCTCATTTTCAATTATATTAAAAATTATATGTTCACACCCATTTTGAGATCGAGTTATATGAATTCCAAGTCATTATTTCTTAAAATAAATCATTTCTCAATATTTAATATTCACTAAATATTTCCCAATAAAATCTGGGTCGTTACAGGAACCTCGTTGAGAAACTCTACACTTGTATTTGTTTATTATGTTTCTTATGTTAATGATTGGTTAATTAGCTCTTAAATATTGTGTTAGCGTTGATTACCAAAAGCTTATATGTATATACTATGATTACATGCTATGTGATGGTTGAATGGATGCTATGAATGTTGTAATGGTTGTTAGTAGTTCATACTACACATGTTACACACACACCTGTGTGGATATATTTGGGTATTGGTTAAGTCTCATGCTTATCGGGTAATATAAATGAATATTTTATTCATTTAAATATAATGGAAATATAAAAGTTGGAATTTTTGTCAAGAATTTGATAAAAATGAAATCAAAGTGATTTCGTGAAACTGTTGCAAAGGTTGGAATTTTATTTTGATGTTAAACGATGTGTTTAAGTTTAATCGATAAAAATCGAAGTCAATTTTGAAATTGAAGTTCAGTTCGGTTATACGTAAAGTGTTTCAACTCAAACCGATTGTTTCATAGAGCTTATATATTATTTAATTTGAGTTCTAGAAAGCTTGGGTTTCAGAAGATTAATTTTTAGAAAATAATAGTATTTTAATAATTAAATAATATTATAACATTAATTAAAAATGAATATTTTAATTTTAAGTTGAAAAGTTCAACTATTTTGAAATAGTCTTATATATATGTTTTAAACAGTTTTTATAAGCTATATCAAAGTAAATCGGATTATTTTTATTATAAATGTATAATACAGTTAGAGTAGAGCTTTGCCGCACAGCGGTAGTTCGCAACTTTCAACCATAGGCTTTAAACTAACATAACAAATTCGTTTTAAATCGGATTTTCCTCAAACGAAAAACGTAATCTTTCTTATAACAATAGTTTTCAAATGGAATTTTTTTTCCAACTTTGACGAATAATTTTCAAGTTATGTCCAAAACAGTTTTCAATAAAAATCGCGGTAGTGTTGTTTAGTGATTGAATTTAGAAATCAACCGAAACGACTTTATAAAAATTACTAAAAATATGGAATTTTTTGGATAAATCATAATAAATGATTTAAAACTAATTTGGATTGATTTTATTAAGTTTTAAGTTATTTTCATCAAACTAGTGTAAATAGCCTATTTGTAACACTTTTAGTAACACATTTGAAATGCTTTTTTACTTAATAGTTAATTTTGAAGGGTTTAGACTTAATAATCGATATCCAACCTTTGTTAAACCATTTCAAAGGAATAATGAAATCATTTTTTATGATAAATATTAATTTTCAAAAGTGAAGACGGGTTGAGACTTAAGTAAAATCTGGTATATCCATATTATTTTAAAATGATGCTTATTATTCGGGAAGTCAAGGATTAGAACTTGTGTATAAAAACCATTCAGAATAGTATTACGATGTTATGAAGAAGAGATATTTGAAGACGTTGATTAAAGATCGGGAATATTCACATCGTAGGACTGCATGTTGATGTCTCGGATGGGTGGCCACAAACTATGAGATTATATTGTAGTAGTGGTTCAGACATACTTGGGGATTTTCTGGATCTGTACAGACCCCTCTCCATCATGGACGAGAAATAAGGTGGCTTCAGTTTTGTTAAGACCCAGTACAGACTTGTATGGATATGTGTCTGACATTATGTTTTGTAATATGTGATTGATCTTTATTAAAATATTTCTGATTGGTGGCGGAGAATATATTCTCTTAGCTTAACACCCTTCTTTGAGGCATACGAACTCAAAGGTTATATGGTCAGTGATTATCAATTATATGTTATAGAATGACAGCGTAGGATACTAAGTGATGAGCTATTGATGATCAAAGCATGGCTTTGAGATAAGCGTAGCATTGTGTAATGAGACTTCGGTAAGCCTCACAACCCGGGAAATGTCAAAAACAGGAAAAATGCAGTGAGGATATAGGTTGTCATCACCTTTTAGATAAAAAGTGCACCATGGTATGGAACCCCAATATTAGTTATGTGGCAACATCTAGTTATGTGGATGTTGATGTTGCAGGCCCCCGGTTAAAGGTTGGTAACAACTAGGAGATGGCACACTCATACGAGATCTAATTCATCCAGTTAAGGGATGGGTTGACCAGGCGTTAGTAGTGAGCATGCTTGGTTCTTGAGGCATCCCCTTTGAGGTGTACCCATCATGTAAAGAAGTTCCTTAGCTTGGTCATTTTTGGGAAATCCATTCTCCACTACGAACCCATACGATTTTAGTTGTATACTATATATGCCATCATAGTATATGGTACCTATGTTGACTAGGATTGATACATTTATTTGCAAAATGATTTTCAACACTAATAATAATTCAAATGGCTTTCACATATCAAGCATTTTGGTTATCATAAGGAGAAACCTCTCCAGTATGTGCATTTGCATTGTGTGTGTACCGCGAGACCTTATGGTAGCTTCAGTTTCCAAAAAGCATTGCGAATTTTATTGCACATAACATATATATCGAGTTCCTTACTGCAATCCTTATTTGGAATGCATTGTAATAGGATGCAGCATGATAGGGATTTCTCTCCATATGTTTTGTGGTGAGCAGTGGACTCTTACCCATACACGTCCATTTTTAGGGTTAGTTGTAGGTAGAAAGAGTGGACGTAAAATAATCTGGTCTGAGATACCATTGTAATGCCACAATGAAGAGTAGCCATGGAATGAGAGTTGAAAAGCCTTCTCCCATTACAGAAGTGGTATCAAAGCTTTGGTTTATACAAAGTTTATGGAATATAACCCATAAGAGATGGGGTTAGTAATAGCCTAGAATGAGTGAAAACCAATGAAACGTAGACGGTTTGATATTCCCTAAGATATTTCGTCTGTACTCCCTAATAACATTTTCGTACTATTTAGTGATAGTTGAAAATGAGCGGTAGATGAGGACTAGGTATAGGAAGAAGTAGCCCACTACAACTGGTCGAGATGCCACTATGGTTGATGAAGTTGCTAATCAAGATCAACCTCATATTAATCTTTTGGTTCTAAATATACATTATATGAATCTGGGAGGAAACCCCTTCAAAGGATCAAAAATATTGTGGAGGACCAAGCACGGATTAATTCATGTGAGAATTTTTTTAGAGGTTGAGGTTAGAAGACAACCATAAGGGGATGTTAGCTACATGGCAACTGCAGGAAGGAGCAACAACCTGGTAGGAGACCATCATTCAAGGGAAATCAGAACATGACTTTTCACAGAGCCAGGTTAAAGAAGTTTTTGAGGAAATATACATGCCTTCAGCCGATCTTTCTAGGATGTATCAGGAGTTTATGGACTTGAAGCAGGGAGATATGTCTTCTGAGGAGTACTTGAACAAATTTAATGAGTTGTCCCGCTTCAGATCAAAGCTAATTAACACCCCGCTGAAGCAGAATGAAAGATTTATTAAGGAGATGAAGCAGAAGTATCACAAGAGAATGAAAAGACATGTAAATCAATCTTTCGTTGACTATGTAGGTATGGGATATATATATATATATATATATACACACACACACACACACACACACACACTACTATAGATTAGCAAAAGGCACCTTAGGAGAAGGAAACCCACCATAGTAGCAATTGGAAGAAAATAAAGTTCAGTGGGAAGAAACCGGGCTAGAATAAAGGAAAGAATGAAGTTAGGGGAGATCGTCTTAAGAATTCCACATGCTACAACTACCCAAAAAAGGACATTATTCTAACAACTGCAGCAAACCTAAGAAGTCAAGAAACCCAAGTCAAGGAGTTAGGGAGTGTTTTAATTGTCACAAGCCAGGACATCTAATCAAAAAGTTGTCCGATCATTATGAAAATGGAATTGCCGAAGGTTTATGCTATCACTGAGGGTCCTTCCTTTGTTAAGGAAGTGAAAGGGAAGGAAGTCTTAGAAGGTAAATATTTCATTTCTGATGAATTTATTCGAGTTCGTTTCGTTATTGGTGCCTTGTGTAGTTTCATTTCAAAGCCCATCGTAGAAGAATTAAAACTTAAACCCAAATCTGTTGACAAACTCTTATGCGTAAGGAATCCAGTAGAAGGCCCCACTAGTCTATGTTTATATTATGAAAGCATGCTTATCACTCGCTCACATCATGAGTTCCCTTTCAGCTTATTTGTCCTAGATTTTGATGAATCTGATATTATACTGGGAATGGATTGGTTAACCAAAAAACAAAACACATCAAGATTGTGTAAATAGAAAAGTACTGGTAAAAAAAAATCTTGGGTATTTTATTAAAATATCTTGTGAGGACCCTAGCCCAAAAAGAGACAATTTGATGTATACCTTGGGTTACCCGAGTAAAGACATCGAAATTATACCTATCATTATGGATTTTCCTGATGTATTTGAAGAAGTCAAAAGCCTTCCTCTACACCGAGAAATTGAGTTTAGGATCGACTTTGTGACACCCCACGTCCGTTTATGTCACTCACAAAGGGAATGCATTAAGTTTCATGAAGTGTTATAGGTAAACAGACACAGAATATTACAAGACAGATATAATTAAGATAGCAGCGGAGATTCAAATTTTTATTTCAAACACAAATCATACATCGTGGTCCAAAATGCCATAAGTCACAAAAACCATTACAACAATATAACTTCTGTCTTTTACCACCAGAGTACATAAATACTTAATAGAAAACATAATTCCTCAAATGAAAGAGACAAAGCCATAGTAGAGATAAGAACTTGAGCCATACTTCGAAAGCAGCTCAAGCAAGATGATATCTGAGTCCTGATTAAGCCTGAGTGTTTCCTCCCGGAGAACCTGGGGGAAATGGAAGAAAGAAGAGGAAACAAAAGGGTCAAACATGAAGTCTGGCGAGTCTAGTTACTTTTAGCAAAAATAAAAGTAGCATAACAGGCATATAAAGTGGATAAGAGAGATCACCACATAAATGACAGGTGTGACAAGGTAGACAGGATAAGGTGTATACGCTTCTCTAATGATTACTCTGCACTATTACTAGTATAACCAAAATGAGACGATCCCTTCCATTATAAGGTGTTAGACTTAGGCATACATACAAATGTACCCTAACTACTACCCTAATCGATCGGCTCCCTACTCCGTAGATACTCTATGCCGACCCCACGGTAGGATGTGTCATGTCCTAAAGTGGAAACTCGTCACTGATATGCACATCCCCATATCTACAAGTGTCACGGTGGTCTTATTCCCTTCTGCCCGACTCATGCACGCACATGGCCTGGTCGGTTTGCGCCGCCCACACCATCCTCCACGTTTAGATCTCTTACAATCAGTCCAGTAAGCATGCCCCTTCTCCGACCTAGTACGGAGTACATGTTTTTGTTGGTTACAATTTAGGGTTTGAAGATAATTTAGCAGCGGAAAAAACTAAACCCTAAAAGGATCTTGTACGAAAATAATAGATCGAATTAAAATCATACCTTAGGTTTTAGGAAATCGATTAACCCCAATTTTTATTCAATTGTAGAATCTCGCCGAAAGCTGGATCGAATCAAACCATGACGAAAACGCGCTGGCCTCCATAGTTATCCATGCGAACACCATCTTCAATCGTTGAACAGATCGAAGAAGAAAGGAGAGCTTAGCGGTGCTAGTCGCCATTCTTGTTTTGATCTAAGGTTTTGTTATTTCTGGAAAAAAATGTCGGGTAAAAAATATATTCAATACCGTATGTTATAAAAGGTGTAACCCCCTTTTAATCAATGCACATGTACATGAAACAAGGAACAATTCCTTATACTCTTTCAACCACAAATATCAACGGTTGATATTTTATTTTATCCAAAATCAAAACAGTGTTCCCCTTACAATGTTCTAAGCGTGTGACCCTATAGGTTATTACAACGTTGGCAATGATTTTAAATCGTATTTAAAATCATAAACAGTGATTGGTATCTAGCAATACGTCGCTGCTACCCAAGTTATAATAAGATCAACGATTCGATACAACCTTTCTGTGACTAGTGTATCAATGTAATATAATCCTTTTAACCAATATATGCAGGATTAAACTAGAGGCATGGATCGTATCATCCTCGTTATAATTTAATCCATTTTTCTTGATCGATGAGTAGACTGTTTAAAACAAATCAATATTTGAGCAGACCACGCATTTCACAGTCTCACTCAACCAAGAGGCCCATGGATATAACTACGAATATATCGTAGGGTTAAATTCCTTCTAGATCATTCATAATTTTCATTCAATTCAAGATATATCCAACAATCACCGTTATCATTACTCTGTTACGAAATAACTTTAGATGATATCAAAATACAAATTTCCTCGAATAAAATTATAATGATTTCAGGTCTGAGGACTATTACATCACTGTCACTATGAGAACAACTTATGTTATTAAAGATTATATTCCATGTAGTTATCTCACAGTGGGTCAGCCGAATACGCTATTCTCCAATATGTATTTATATCTTGACTTTAACATCACGTATATAAATGACCAATGAGATGTGATCATCAGTCAATCAATATACTAGTCTCAACGCTTTATTGTTGTCCTATACAAAAAAATAAAACTTGACTAGGAATTATAATACTTATCATATTATATAATCTCAAATTCAAGTCTTACTCAAACTATATAATTCCGTATTACAATTCTAAGGACTTCTATTATATTAATATTTAGAATACGTAGTAAATATAATATACTAGAATATTATTTTATTTCAAATAAAACAATAACATCAACAGTGTTATCAATCTTATCAAATGAATTGCCTCTAAGGCATAAACTCTAACAATCTCCCACTTGCACTAGAGTCAATTATTCATGTATCATATACGCATGAAACTAATGTGACTATTAAACTTCCGCTGCGACAGAGTCTAATTCAGCAGGTCTGCAACATTACAACTTTTGCAACTTTGCAGATATGTTCATTTCTTTTGTGGACAACTTCACATAAGAATTATATTTCTTAAATATATGTTTGGATCGATAATGAGTTTAACGTTTTAGGCCTGAGCAATAGCCACATTGTTATTGCAATGTATATCATTGGATCAACAATGAATTAAGTTCAATTATGAACTTCTTAATCCAAACATTTATTTTTAGAATCAGTATTTATTTCTTGTTTTAAAACTAACATTATTCACAATAATTAATGTGTTATAAATATATAACATTGTAAGTATTGTGTCACTCCCACTCAATTTCTTGTCTATACACGTTCAATGGTATTTTGTGGTCTCCGACATTTCAGATTCTATTTTATTCTCATTGGTATGTTAGAGACTGACTCTCCTTTATAAGGATACCAATTCGAGCAATAGACATTTTATTCTTAGAGGATTTATAGAATTAGTATCCATTTTCTTCTTTTGGATATTCCAAAAAATATTTATTTGATTTGGGTCTGATCTTATCAAAGGAATGAGGTTTAACAAGCGTCGTACATCCTAAATCTACGCATTTAGACATACTAGGACATTTCCTAATCCATATCTTATATGGCGTCTTTAGACTTATTTTAGTAGGATTAATTTAATTGTTCTCAATTTATTTTATTGGAAGATCTATATGACTTATCTTGCTCGTACCATATCTTATAAGGTGTGATTACTCCTTTTAGGCACACCATTTCAACATGGTGTTCTAGGTGGTGTGAGTCATGAAACAATTTCAAACTCATATGGATAGATATTAAATTTATTGGCTTAAATATTCTCTTTCGAACTGTTCGAAAAGTATTTATATTCTATTAATATTGGTTTTGAAGTTTTATTTTGGAATTCTTTGATCTTTTCAAAGGATTCTAATTTTTGTATCATAATATACACACATCTATATCCACTGACATCATCAACAAATGTATGAAGTAATAAAACCTACATCTAGCTTATGTATTCATTGCTCCAGATACATCATTATGTATGAGACCCAATACTTTATAGTCCATTCACTGTGTCAAGTGAAATGTGATTCAGATATTTTGTCATATAAACAAGATTTGCATTCTTCATATGATTCAAAATCAAATGACCTCATAATTCCATCATTATGGAGTTTTGATACGTGTTTCTTGTTTATATATTGGTTAACTGACAATGCTAAAGATGTGTTGGATTTAAATTATTAAATTTAATCCACTATGTTTTTATGTCAAATACATTATAGTTGACAATTAATAAAGATCATTAACTATTTGTGAAATTCCATAAGATATTTCATTTAAATAAAATGAATAACAATTGTTCTTTTATTACAAATGAAATTTAAACTTTTCTTAACAAGATTTATAATAACATTTATTTTAAATGGAATCTCATAATAACAATGAATTTATTAATTTTATTAAGCCAGTATACACAACAAGAATCAACTTTCTATGGATAATTCAGCAACTTTTGTTTCATTTTCATTCGTAAGTCCACTTGTCATTTTATCAGATTTCTACTTATTTTGCAATTTCAGTAAATTAACATACGTTTATGTGATTTATATCTAGTATCTAATACTAGAAATGTATAAGTAGATTGTTATAACATTTATATATTATTCGGTTGAAGCCACACTTTAAATTTTATTTTAGATCCTCTATATTTGTTAGAACAATTACGTTTTAATTTGTTTGAGGACAATCCTCAAATTTCAATGTTAGTCAAGAAATATGATTTAATTCAATTTATCCTTCTCAAGAACAAATTCAAATTATCGGAGTTATCTGTTATTTAATATCTACAACGGATAATAAATGTGAACTGATTCTATTATATTTATTTAATATAAATACAAAATTTTGACGATCAAACTTTATATTTATATTAATATATAATTTAAACTAAAATATGCTCCCACTCAAATTAACATCCCTTTGTTTATATACATGTATCAGTATATATAAATATAATGGTGTTCCAAGATCCATATCTAGTCATGCCTTGACCTAGCTTTGGCTAAACCCAGAACACAACTTTTTAGGTAGACATCTTATATCAATTATATCGTCTATATAACTCTTGGATCCCATGTTGAACATTTTGTTCAGTATTATTCATTTGCTCAAAATTGAATAATTCATGCTTTTGTCTCTAAGGCCATAATCTTATTATGCAGCCTAGTTAAGTCTGACCCAATAAAAGGTTGGAGCACCACATTTTACTCCATCGCATATAACCAAAATAAAAGGTGCACAACGCTTTGGCATTAGTTACAACCATTGATCTTGGACAGTGATGAGTATATTATTGGAAGACGTCACCATGACTTAATATAACAAAATTTGCTATAAAGGGAATTTATAATTCGTAGTGGCGAACAATATCAGAGTTACTTACATATATCCAAATATATGTATTTTATATGATAATTTCTTTTAATTCCAAATAAACGCAATTATAAAGACATTACACCTTTGAGCGTTCAACACATTAAATAGTAATAGTGTTTAAAGGAACTAAATATTATCTGCCGTTGTTTTTGAACATTTCAAAACATACCCTGCAGTTTTAATATTACTGCAACAATGTACTAGACTAATTATTCCACTATAGCTTTTAAAAGGTATAAGTGGAGTACATGTAACTTTTATTTAATCAGACCTATCATTTATTATGGCCCAATTTATATATATATCATAACTGCTTATTTCAAACTTAAGCAGAAAATATAAATATATATATCTCACATTATTCATACATAAGTTATCGAACATATATGTACACACATACATTTATTATATATCTAAATCATTAGCTAACACTGGCATATGAACAAAAGGCAATACAACACGTTTCAAAAGCATACACAAACCATATTTACAGTTAAGTGGCATGTTACAAAGGTTATGTATATAATAATATACAGATAGTTTTGACTTTCATAAGTTAGTACATGAATACATATAACATTTTATATACACTCTATAACAAATGAAATCTGTATATTAATTGCACGCAGGCTAAATGAAAATTATGCAATTCATTTAATTACAGTTGCTTCATAAGCAACATTATTTTGCATCAGCATATCCATCTTAGTGCAAGCATTAGTACCATTCACAATAGACCATGTTGCATTCATCTGGATCATCACTATCTGAAATGATTTCAGAACTTATAAAATAAGTAGCCTGCAAGATGATCATATAATAATAAGCCATTCAGTTAAATACAATTAGTGCATTATACTTATATATATATCATATATATACACATATTTATATAACAGTGGTCAAGCTTAATAACGTATCTGCATATACAAATACAGTTTTCAGGAGTCATATTCACCAGTGGTGTCATATGTCATTATACAAAGTATATGAGCCATTTTATAAAGTTATACTGTATCTAAATACAGGAATGTAGACATATATAAGCAATATTACCTATCCATGTTATATATAGGTGTGTAATAGTGCATGATTCAGCAGATACATTCAGCAATAAATAGTGTTTAAGTCCCTTCTTATGTCAATAGCTTGGTGATTAATATCAAGCATCAAGATTTGTTAGACAAACAAGTATGTAATTATACTGACATATAGCATGTTTGAAAGAACTCGCAAGTCATAACTATATTAGCTATTAATTACTTGCAGCATTACAGTGTATTTATCCATATATTAAAATTACATTATCCCATGAAATAACCGAGTCAAACTTCGCTTTTCTAGCAAAAAGACTAAGGTTATTGTTGCTAGTATAACTTGTGTGTGACTAAACATATAAGGATTTCTCAAAGTCTATGTGCTATTTGAATGAATGTTTTGAAACATATAATGTACATGTATAAAAGTATGCAAACAGTTTGCACTTAACATCATAACTAATATGTTTATAAAAGGGACTTAAATTGCAAAACAAACTGTAACTAATCATGAATCAGTACAGAAATATATTTGCTTCTATAAGTGTTGACCCATGACCAAAAAATGTTTGCATTATATTATATATATATATAATGCATTTCAAAATTTACACAATCAGGGCGCGTAATTTTCTGTAAATCACATTTACATAGTTCATATATCAATATATATATCATTGGGTTATCATAGGGGATATTAATATATATATATATATATATATATATATACACACACACACACCAATAATAACTTAGGTACTCAATATATATACATATATATATTATATAAATACATACATACATACATATATATATATATATATATGTAATTGAATATAAAAAAGTTACAAGGGATTTCAGTTATTTGTATAACCTTTTAAACTTAGCAAAATAACCAAAATTCACCAATCAGGTTCAAAATCATTCAAAATGATTTCCACAACCTTTTAACTAAGCATAACAAACAAAGTTAATAGATCAATTTACAATTCATTGAAATACATTGATATAGTGCCTAGATTCAAAATAATTCAAGTAATAATGGTCATCATTGAAATATTAAAGGTATGAGTCATTAAATACAGAACAGGTTCATGTATTCATGATCTTCCAAACAATATCATAGTACTGAAAAAACATTTGATCAGCATTGTAATCATGTTATAATAGAAAGTAATTAAATCAAGCCTGAACTGCTGCAGGTTAATATGTAAACTTTTTACACATTATAAATGGATTTAAAACACCCTGCTTATCAATATAAGATTTTAGCAATGTTACAGATTAAATCAAATTGCATATAACAAAGCCAGATTGAATTTTAGTTTCAAACATTTTGTACAACATCATAAGCATTATGCTTATACGTCAAAAGAATTCAATATAGGAATTAAATCCAAGATTAATTCATGAGAAAGGATAGCACCACCATTCAATGTCCAACAGAGAATGATTTTAATTTAAAACATGTTGAATTATGTTCACAGTTAATGTAACATACATGCACGGAAGATTTAATAACATATAGGATATGGCGGTCTATCCATTCTGATTTATTACAAATTAATATACATATAATCAGTTTTAGATTTTGAACAGATGATACGTTAATTCAAAATCATAGATTTTCAATACCTCTAATTACTGTCTAACAGTATCATATTAGTTCAAAACAAATATGTATGAAAATATATTAAAACAAACAGAAGTAATAGTTAATCAATACATATGTATATCATATATATATTCATCCAAAATTAAACAAATAAGTGTTTCATAACACTAACAGTTGCAGATAACTTAAGTCATACTTATATTAACCAAATAGGTTCTACTTGCTTAAGCATATGTGAATACATATATTTATACATACATATATATATACATATATATATATATATATATATATACACACACACTTGCAGTAATAGGTATGTGTGAAAAAACAATTTTTCATCAAGACTTAAAACAATAGGGTGCTGACTTACATGTATATAGAATATACAACTGTCATATTCATGTATAAAATAAATCATAGAATTTGTCTTAACAAACTTTCAATTATAAATTTGATTTCAGAAAATCAAAATTGATTTGAAAAGTAACCTTACTGATTTGTTAATTAAAATTTTGGGGTTTTTAATAAATCCAGAAAAAATGATTTAACAAATTTCCAAATAAGTTACTATACAAATCCATATATACAGATCAATACTGTTTAATTATCAATCAAACGAATTTGATTTTATGACTGATACTGTTTATTCATATAAACAAATCATTGCAATCTTTTAGACTGACTTCATTTTTCATGATCTGATTATCTCAAATTCGTAAACATAATTAATAACTGATATTAATTCACATTTTAAATTAAACAACTTTAATTTCGAAATCAAACCCATACAGCAAACTCAATTTGAACATTTCAGACTTAATTCTGAAACTTTCACACATACAACGATTCAAACAGGAGCAAAATAACAACAATTTGAGTTCAATCTATTATATCTCGTATAACCTATTGCTCTGATACCATTGTTGGTTACAATTTAGGGTTTCAAGATAATTTAGCAGCGGCAAAAGCTAAACCCTAAAAGGATCTTGTACGAAAATAACAGATCGAATTAAAATCGTACCTTAGGTTTTAGGAAATCGATTAACCCCAATTTTTGTTCAATTGTAGAATCTCGCCGAAAGCTGGATCGAATCAAACCATGATGAAAACGCCTTGGCCTCCATAGTTATCCACGCGAACACCATCTTCAATCATCGAACAGATCGAAGAAGAAAGGAGAGCTCAGCGGTGCTAGCCGCCGTTCTTGTTTTGATCTAGGGTTTTGTTATTTTAGGAAAAAAAATGTCGGTTGAAAAATATATTCAATACCGTGTGTTATAAAAGGTGTAACCCCTTTTTAATCAATACACGTGTACATGAAGAAAGGAACAATTCCTTATACTCTTTCAACCACAAATATCAACGGTTGATATGTTATTTTATCCAAAATCAAAACAGTGTTCCCCTTGTAATGTTCTAAGCGTGTGACCCTATAGGTTATTACAACGTTGGATTTGATTTTAAATCGTATTTAAAATCATAAACAGTGATTGGTATCTAGCAATACGTCGCTGCTACCCAAGTTATAATAAGATCAACGATTCAATACAACCTTTCCGTGACTAGTGTATCAATGTAATATAATCCTTTTAACCAATATATGCAGGATTAAACTAGAGGCATGGATCGTATCATCCTTGTTATAATTTAATCTGTTTTTCTTGATCGATGAGTAGACTGTTTAAACAAATCAATATTTGAGCACGACCATGCATTTCACAGTCTCACTCAATCAAGAGGCCCATAGATATCACTACGAATATATCGTAGGGTTAAATTCCTTCTAGATCATTCATAATTTTCATTTGATTCGAGATATATCCAACAATCAGCGTTATCATTACTCTGTTACGAAATAACTTAGATGATATCAAAATACAAATATCCTCGAATAAAATTATAATGATTTCAGATTTGAGGACCATTACATCACTATCACTATGAGAACAACTTATGATACTGTTGATTATATTCCATGTAGTTATCTCATGGTGGGTCAACCCAATATGCTATTCTCCAATACATATTTATATCTTAACTTTAACATCACATATATTAATGATCAATGAGATGTGATCATCAGTCAATCAATATACTAGTCTCAATGGTTTATTGTTGTCCTATATAAAAAATAAAACTTGACTAGGGATATTTAAGAATTATAATACTTATCATATTATATAATCTCAAATTCAAGTCTTACTCAAACTATATAACTCCGTATTACAATTCTAAGGACTTCTATTATATTAATATTTATATTACTCAGTAAATATAATATAATATAATATTATTTTATTCCAAATAAAACAATAACATCAACAATATTATCAATCTCATCAAATGAATTGCCTCTAGGGCATAAACTCTAACAGTTTTGATACCTACTCCAATTTAATGGATGAAACGGATCCAACACAATATGATACAAGCTCTCCCCTTTGTCTTGTATCCCCCACTAGGTTTTCTTTGGCTATATATACCCCTGGGTGTCTTTAATTACATAACCCTATCATTTCTACAAGTTATGTTTAACCTAAAAGGTGTCTTTAATTACATAACTTTATTATTCCAACCGGTCATGTATACCACTAGGTGTCTTTAATTACATAACCTTATCGGATTAAGTTTGTGGTCCTATATGTAAATATTACCCACCCCCTCCAGATTTGCTTAACCCATCCGCTATCCAATCAATTTTACTTAACCCTAACTTTAGTTCACAATCATACAATCCCTATGGATTAGATTTGGTTAAGTATTCCAATCTATTACGATGTCAATTTATGGTTTATAATGGGCTAGACCTCCTACATTAGGCCTACAACTTGTGGATGCTGGATAAGCCAGTCGGGTCCGTGCAGTCTTATTCCACAAGTTGGGCCTAACCTCTTGTCATAGCTCGATTCGTATTTGCGCCCTTAGACCTCTTGCATAAGGTTCAATATTAGTGGCTGCCAGATATGCCGGTCGATTCTGGGCAGACTTCCACTAATGCAACCTAACCTCACGTCGTAAGCGCCATTACAATTTCTAATTGTAATCCTAGGCATTCATTATTAATTAATAAATTAATTAAACCTATGTCGCGTTAACGCCCATTTTACCTAATAATTTGAATTATATGTCCAATGATGGTTATATTCAAATTATGCCAATATTAACCTTTTTCCCCCTTCCTTAACTAGTGCACTCACAAAATTGGCGGCAAGCCTAGGCTAGATAATAGCCTAGTCATAAACGATAAAAGGAAAAAATAATAGGAATATAACTAAAGTGATTGTTTTAACATAACTTGGCATAAACATAAACTAGCATGGTGATAAGATGGACATATGAGCATAAATGTGATGAACTTGTAGCAATTGCAAGTTCTAATGTAACTATGATGTCATAGTGAACATAATAAGATCTAAACTTACCATTTAGATATCCAACTATTCAGATCTAACATAATAGGCACAAGATGATAATCTAGATCTGATTAACAAATTAAATGTCCACATAATTTAGATCTAATAGTTTAAAAGTAGATCTACACAATTAAGGTTTAAGATTCACATAATGGTACGCCATAGAAGTTACAACAGATCTGTCTAAATAAAGGTTTAGATCCAAACAGTAACCAATTTAGAATGTCATATAATCACAATTAACAATGGATCTGATATAATCTAGGCATATGAAAAAATCCAAGTCACAATCGTGTCATATTTACTTTTAAATATTCAAATCTAAAAGCAACTAGGGACTCACAGAGTTTGGATAAGAAGATAGAACTAGAAAAGATAGGATCTTAAATCTCCAATTGATTTGCTTTAGTTGAAGAAGATAACAGATCCAGATTAGTTCAGATACCGGCAGAGTTTGGCCACCATGAATTATCAATGAAGAAAACAAGAGAAATAACCATGTATATATAGCTGCCAGACCCTCTGAAACCAACTGCTACGTCATCCCTAGGGGTGTCGACACCCTTGTCGGTGGGTTGACCCCGGTGTCAACACCCCTTTAAGGGGTCGACCCCGGTGTCGACACTCCTCTAGGGGGTCGATTCCCTTGAGCGGGAAAACTACCGCCACTATTTCTTTTTCAAATTCGAACGGTTTTGGATAAAATTCTGACTCATCACTGACTCATGTGTATATTTATAATTCTTCTACGCGTATACAAACTTAAAACCCTCATAACTTCTTCATACGGTGTCCGTTCTACGCAAACTAAATGTCTATCTTGACAAGAATTTCAAGACGGATGCAATGGCGCAGTCCGTTTTCCTTAATTATGAATATTAAATTAATTATATTTAAATTTATCCTCTTTTAGTATCATTAAAAATACGGGGCATTACGTTCTCCCATACTCAAAGGATTTCATCCCCGAAATCTCTAAGTTTAGAAGAATGCATATCCTACCATCCATCATCCATCTACTCATCCATCAATCACTATTATCCATTGTCCTTAAAGACTTCTAATGCTTATATGAATATATGCAAGGGTGTGTATATATGTCCCAACACTAATGCAGAAATTAAGCAGTCTACTGATTCAATTGACCTCGTTAATGCAATGTATGTTAGTGCCATGAATCCAATATGTATGCAAATTGTAACAACCTGTATTTTTAATAACCTGTTAAGATATAAATTGAGGCAGAATTTAATTTAAAAATCTGAATCAAGGGGAAACGGGCTGTGCCATTCCGTTCGTCTCGGAAAAATACGCGAAATTGAGTCCGAGTTTTAGAAAATCGGAGTCCGTACGACCCAGTTAAGGCCCATTGAAGTTTTCAGAAATTTCCATATTAAAAACAGATTTAAATTTTAAGTTAAAAACAAGGGTTAGGGCACAACTGGCGGGGAAAACTCCCGCCAAGACCCCCAAGTCGACAGGCATGTCGACAGGGGTCTAAGGGTGTCGACTGCCCTGTCGACAGCCCTGTCGACACGGGGTGGCCGGGCAGTTTTGCCTGGCGCACCATTTCTGATCTGGGCTTGGTTGTGTGGCTTGGTTCTGGAGAATTCCGAAATCTGATGGACCTAATTCAACTAAGGGCTAATCCTAAGGCTAATATCACTCTAATCTTCTATAAATATGACCCTAATCCTACCCTAAAACCCCATTATTCATTCTAGCAACCAAACTATGTCAAATTGATTTCTCAAATGGCCTCCACTTAAAAACCCTAGCCTCCACCCTCTTCATAAATCATTCCTATGAAGATTATGATGTTCATACAAGCATTTCTAAGTTGTATGAATGATCATTAGCTTGCATACATCATCAAGTTGCAAGTTTTATTTGCTAAGCTAGAGTTTTTGGGATTTTTGTTAAGGGTGTTTCTTATTGGAGCTTTGTTTTGGGTTTTTATGCTTGCATAAAGGGCTTCTCAATCTTTACTTGTAGATTTGTGTCTTCATAATATTTGTAAGCCCTCTTACCTTCATTTTAGAAACTCTAAAGTTAATATGTGATGAAAGTTGGGATTTATGCATGTTTAATAAGTTATGCATGCTTATGCGAGTTCATTATGCCATGTTACACATGTTTAATAAGTTATGCATGCTTATGCGAGTTCACTATGCCATGTTACACATGTTTAATAAGTTATGCATGCTTATGCGAGTTCACTATGCCATGTTACACATGTTTAATAAGTTATGCATGCTTATGCGAGTTCACTATGCCATATTACACATGTTTGGTAAGTTATGCATGTTTATGCAAGTTCACTATGCCATGATTTGCAAGTTTAACAAGTTATGCATGTTTATGCAAGTTCACTATGCTAAGTTATGCAAGTCCAACATGTTATGCATGTTTATTATGATATGTAAGATTCATCATGTATGTTGTGCCAAGTTCCCTCTTTCTATCCTTTATGCGTTATGACGAATATGTAAGCGATAGAATGACGTTGGGGGGGTTTGGGTAAAACTTAAAATACATGAAAATATAAGATTGGGAATTTACCTATTAAGTTAGGTCTACCCCTTGGGAATTTACCTATTAAGTTAGGTCTACCCAAGTATTTGTTAAACTTGTAATTATGTTTTGAAAATAAAGTGGACATGACACTTAGAAAACATAAGTGTGGCCAACTCGAGGTTGGGTTGAGTTTGTAGCGTAATTCTACCCGGAACCTACCGGCTTAACTAGTGGCTACAAACAATAGGATCCAATGTGAGAAGTTGGTCATGTGGTGCCAAGACCCGAGGTTAGACCAAGTTGTGGTGTAAATCTACCCGGAACCCACCGGCTTAACTAGGTAACCGCAACAAAGTCTAATGTGGGAGGTTAAGGCACAATTAAATTAATTAATGCCTCATGATTAGGGTTAAGTCATGGCCCACTAATACTTAACCAATTTTTGGGGATACGAGGGATTAAATGGGGTTAAGTGGTGAACTGTTGGTTACACTTAACTAATTTAATCCATGATTAGTGAGGGGTTAAATCACACTTAACCCTCTTAGAAAACCCTAGCAACGTGGTCTGTTCCAGCAGTAATCCCAGTTTGGTATCATTCACAATCCTAGAGGCTAGGCTAGGGCGGGGCACGATTACTGGACTGATGTAAGCGACCAAAGCGACGGCTGAGTGGTACAGCGGTGCGGGTCCAGGCGGGCTACGGACGTGCACGTAGTCCGGTGTTGGACAAACTCGAGGCACGGGTACCAGTAGGTTTAGACTGTGCATTATTGCTTAGGTGTCTGGGGTTGACACCCGAGGGCTTGATACACCCGAAGGTGGACCCAGCACAGTCTGACTACAACCATATGTGGGCCGTATGGACACCAACACTTGACGTGTTAGGTTTATAGGGAGCCGATCGACTAGACCGTTGGGCTGGACCTTGTATTAAGATCACCTCATGTTATTGGGCCAAAGTTTGGGCTGAGGGATCAATACCTGTTATGTTAGTTTGCTAGTACACTGTGGTGCAAAGCTTAATCTTCTTTATGTGATGACACCTTTATCTATTGCCAGTATGTTCATCTCAGTTTCCATCATGATGTTAACTTTATTAGTTTATAGACTGATCGTAGTAGGGCTTACCAGTCTTTTTGACTGACCTGTTTTCTTTCGCTTCTTTTCTTCCGTTTCTTCCCCCCCAGGTTCTCAGGGAGGGAATAGTGGTGCTTAGCTTGGATCGCTTGCTTGTTTGCTGGATAGCTCATGTATGTCTGGACATTGAGCTCGCTATGGTTTATCATCTTTATTTTGGGGATAGCACTATGTATTTCAGTATTTCTGTTTATGATGTACTAGACATGTTTATTTTGGCAGTTGACTTTATGATGTACTAGACTTGTTTTGAGATGGTTTGACATATTCCGCTGTTTTATTCTCACTTACTCTGTTTTACATATATATTTATGTTCTTGTTCTGCCTTGATATATCATTATGCATGCTTACCCAGTTCTAACGCCCCCCAGAAGCTAGTGCCCCCGAAAGAGTGACCCTAGCGGAGGTGGGGTGTTACAAATTTGGTATCAGAGCATATAGTTTACAAGAAAGAACAAAAAGTTTTTAAAAGACTTTTGAAAAACTATTTTCAAAACAAGTATAAAGTATTTTCCAAAGAAAAGTCTAGTATTTTAAAAGGCTATTCCCCAAAAAGCCATTAGCGTTATCCTTCGTTCCCTTGACCTAATCTTATCTTATCTTTCGTTTCAGTATGGTTGAGAATCTTGCCATCCCGGATGGAGTAAACGTACCACTCTGGTATAGGAGACTTCTAGAAGCAAGGGCGGCAGCTGGCCCCGCAAACCCTACTCCCACTCCTCCTCCTGTAGTTGAGAATCCTCCCCCTAATGTCCCTCCTCCGGTGGTTCCTGTTCCTCCTCCTCCAGTTGCCGAGGCTCCTCTTCCACCTCCTCCCCCTCAGCATCCTCAGGTTGAGTTCACGAAGGTTTGTAAAGACTTCAAGGCGATGGGAGGCAAGAATTTCCTAGGCACGGAATCTTTTGTTGAAGCTAGGAATTGGCTGAAAGACACTGAGGACTTGTTTGCTATCTTTAGGATTGATGACGAGAGGAAGATCTTATTGACGGTGTGGTTTTTGAAGGACGAAGCAGCCTATTGGTGGGAGGTCACCAATGGGACGAGGCCTGTCGAGACTTGGGCCGATTTGAGGGCTAGATTTGTGGCCAAGTTTCTATCTTCTGCTGAGGCGAATTTACAGATGGAGAAGTTCATTGCATTAAAGCAAGGTGATATGTCTGTCAAGGAGTATGTGAACAAGTTTAATCAGCTGGCCCGTTTTGGTTTGGATATGGTGAACACTCCTGAGAAGAAGGCTCTTCGATTTGCTAAAGGGTTGAATGAGCCGCTGCAGGGTTTGGCGATGTCACATATTCCGCATGGGGCTACTTTTGAGAGTTTGGTCGATATGGCTCTACTTCAGGGAGATGGAAAGAAAGAGGTCAAGTCGAGTGATACTCAAGCAAAGAAGACTGATTCTCAAGGTAAAGGCAATCAAGGTGGTCAAAGCAGTCAGGGGAATCAGAGCAAGAACAAGAAGGGGAACAACAACAAAGGCAAGGGAAAGTGCAATTACTGTGGTGTGCCTGGACACTTTCTAAGGATTGTAGGAAGAAGAAAAGGAAGCTTAGTGGTGGATGTTTTTCCTGTGGTGAGACTGGACACTTCAGCAAGGAATGCCCGAGGAAGAAAGGGCAGGGTCAGACTCAGCGTGCTGGACCTTCAGGAGGGCAAGTTCATGCTCTCAATACCGCTCCAGTTCCCGATCGAGGTAGTGTTTCTGTTGAGAACCTTGTTTATGTTTCCGATCTTCCAGTTCGTACCTTGTTTGATTCTGGTGCATCACATAGCTTTATTTCATCTGATCTTGTTGATAGTTTGCACCTTAGTACTAGCTTAGTGGATGATCCCGTTTGTGTTTCGAATCCCATTGGGGGTTCTGCTCATCTATCTATGATATGTGAGGATCTGAGGATCTCTATACTCAGTGTAGAGTTCTTGTGTAGTGCGTATGTTCTTGGTTTCAGGGGATACGGATTGATTTTGGGCATGGATTGGCTGTCTAGACATGGAGCCATTCTTGATTGTGAGCATAGGGTTGTGAGGCTTGTGACTCGCCTTGGCAACACCTTAGAGATTTCATGCAATCCGAAGGATCCCGTCATGTTGTGCTATCTTGAATCTCTCGACTCGTCAGAGGAAACCCTTCAGTCTGTAAGGGTGGTCCGAGATTATCCAGATGTTTTTGAAGAAGTTAAGGGGTTGCCCCCTAAACGAGAGATTGATTTTCGCATTTATCTGGTGGATAATGCTAAGCCTGTTTCTTTGCCCGTTCGGCACATGGCTCCGCGTGAGAGGCGGGAGCTCAGCAAGCAAGTAAAGGAGTTGCTTGAGAAGAACTTCATCAGACGAAGTATATCGAATGGGGAGCGCCTGCGGTGTTTGCTACTAAGGCAGATGGTTCTCTTCGACTTTTTGTGGACTATAGAGAGTTGAATAAGCTGACTAAGAAGAACAGACACCCATTGCCGAGGATTGATGATCTTTTTGACCAGCTTGTTGGTGCTTCTGTTTTCTCTCAGCTTGATCTTGCTACTGGATTTCATCAGCTCAGAGTGGCTGAAGATAGTATAGACAAGACTGCATTCAGAACTCCAGATGGATTCTTTGAATGGCTTGTTATGCCGTTCGGTTTGACGAATGCACCCGCGTATTTCGTGGACTTGATGAGTAGGGTGTTTCGAGAGTTCTTGAACAAGTTTGTCGTGGTCTTTGTGGATGATATTCTGATCTTCTCTAAGGATGAAGAAGAGCACGCGAGGCATCTTGTAGAGGTGATGGATACGCTTAGAGCGCATCAGTTAAAGGCTAAGTTCTCCAAGTGTCACTTTTGGAGAAGGGAAGTTCGGTTCCTTGGGCATATAGTATCTAAGCAAGGCTTGGCGGTGGATCCCGCTAAAGTAGTTGCTGTGCAGGATTGGAAGACTCCAAGGAATGCAACCGAAGTGAGAAGTTTTCTAGGTCTTGCAGGTTTTTACCGGAAGTTCATCAAGGAATTCGCGAAGATATCCGCTCCTCTTACTAAGTTGACGAAGAAGAACTTAGTTTTTGCTTGGGATATGGACTGTGAGCTTGCTTTTCAGAGACTCAAGAGAGCCCTTACCTCAGCACCAGTTCTAGCTTTACCCGATGGTGGTAAGGTGTTTACCGTGTACACTGATGCTTGTGGCACGGGATTGGGCGCCGTTCTGATGCAAGAAGGCAGAGTTATATGTTTTGGTTGGGTGCCGTTCTGATGCAAGAAGGCAGAGTTATATGTTTTGGTGGTAGGCAACTTAAGGTGCATGAGAAGAATTATCCCACTCATGATCTAGAGCTGGCAGCGATAGTATATGCACTCAAGGCTTGGCGTCATTATCTTCTGGGAGAGAGAATTGAGCTGTATACTGATCATAAGTCTTTGAAGTATCTCTTTTCGCAGAAGGATCTGAACTTGAGGCAGCAAAGGTGGATGGAATTCTTGGCGTCCTACGATTTTGATATACCCTATACCCCTGGCAAGGGGAATGTTGTAGCGGATGCGTTGAGTAGAAAAAGGTTGACACTAAGTCCTCTATTTGTTGAGATGAAGAATTTAGAGTTCTTGGCAACCTTTGATTTCTCTTTGGCAGTTGAGTCGATGACCGGTTCTTTAGCATCTCTTGAGCTCAGGCCTACCCTTCTGGATCAAGTTGGGGCTTCGCAGAAGGAAGACCCTCAGATAATTGAGATTATGGATAAGCTGATTCGAGGGGAGACATCTAGTCACCTTGCTCGATATTCTATAGATGATAAGGGTTGGCTGAGGAGAGACGGAAGGCTTTGTGTTCCGATGGTGGAAGACTTGGTGAGGAAAGTTCTTGAGGAAGCACATCGCTCCAAGTTGACTATACATCCGGGTGGAGATAAGATGTATAAGGATATGAAGCGCATTTTCTTCTGGCCTGGAATGAAGAAGGATGTGGCAGAGTTTGTCTCTAGATGTGTTGTTTGTCAGAGAGTAAAAGCCGAGTCGAAGAAGCCCGGTGGGCTATTGCATCCTCTAGAGGTCCCGCTATGGAAGTGGGAGAGTATTTCTATGGACTTTGTTGACGGATTGCCAAGGTCAAGAAAAGGGAATACAAGCATATGGGTCATTGTGGATAGGCTTACGAAGAGTGCTCATTTCATTCCGGTGATGAGCAAAAGGACCGCATCTGGACTAGCATCAGTATATCTTCGTGAGATAGTACGACTACATGGATTCCCTTCTAGCATAGTCAGTGACCGAGACCCCATCTTTACTAGTCAGTTCTGGAACAGTTTGCAGGAAGCTATGGACACGAGGTTGAACCTGAGTACGGCTTATCACCCACAAACGGACGGTCAGACAGAAAGGGTGAATAGGGTACTTGAGGACTTGTTGAGGCTTTGCATTCTGGATTTTGGTGGTACTTGGGAAGACCATCTTCCTCTTGTGGAATTTGCTTATAATAACAGTTATCAGGCGAGCATTGGGATGGCACCATTTGAGGCTTTATATGGGAGACCGTGCAAGTCACCTACATGTTGGTGGGAGACTACAGATAAGCTTATACTTGGACCTGACATGATTAGAGATACATCCGAGAAGGTCGAGTTGATTAGAAGACGGATGAAGGCGGCCCAAGACAGACAGAAATCTTATGCTGATAGGCGAAGGACTGATTTGGAGTTTGATGTTGGGGATATGGTTTTCGTGAAGGTTTCTCCTTTGCGGAATGTGGTTCGGTTTGGAGCAGTAGGAAAGTTAGCACCAAGGTTTGTTGGACCGTTTCCAGTTGTAGAGAGGATCGGGCAGATGGCCTATAGAGTGGAATTGCCCGAGAAGCTAGCTGGAGTGCATAATGTTTTTCATATTTCGCATCTCCGGAAATGTTTGCATAAGTCAGCAGAGGTGGTTGAGCCAAGTGTTCTAGAAGATGTGGAAGTAGAGAAAGAAGCTACCTTGAGGAGAGCTCCGATTCGTATCTTGGGGACAGAGATCAAGAAGCTAAGGAATCGTGAGGTCAAGTTGGTGAAGGTTCAATGGGGTGAAGCCGAGGAAGACGCAACTTGGGAAACTGAAGAGAAGATGCGTAGGCTTTATCCATTCCTTTTTGAGGGTACACTCTCAATCTCTTTATCTTTCCATATCTATCTAGTTTATCTAGTTCATCGTGTCTATCTTATCATGAGAACCTTAGGTAGAATCCTTTGGATGAAACATGTGTTTGAGACATGTTATGTTTGATGGTTGCAAGTGGTTGCAAGTGTTTGCAAGTGGTTACTCGTGGATGCATGATACACATTAGGCACTAGATCGGCTCACACACTCCTCATATTGCATGTGCATGAGTGTTTATGCTTATTCTTGGATGAAATTTGTATGCTATCACATGGATGTTGCATATGGATGTATGATTGAGCACGCATGTAGATATTATACATTATGTTAGGGATTTGCATACATATGGATACATTTCACTAACATATTTTGCATTGATCTTTGCATTAGATAAGTACATATACACACACTTTTGCATATGTTCATACAGCATTTAGAATCTTTTAAGGACAATGGTTGCTCGTGGATGATGTTTTGAGTAGATGGATGTTGGATGGTAGGATATGTTCTTCCTAACTTGAAGATTTCGGGGACGAAATCCTTTAAGGAGGGGAGAATGTAACAACCTGTATTTTTAATAACCTGTTAAGATATAAATTGAGGCAGAATTTAATTTAAAAATCTGAATCAAGGGGAAACGGGCTGTGCCATTGCGTTCGTCTCGGAAAAATACGCGAAATAGAGTCCGAGTTTTCGAAAATCGGAGTCCGTATGACCCAGTTAAGGCCCATTGAAGTTTTCAGAAATTTCCATATTAAAAACAGATTTAAATTTTAAGTTAAAAACAAGGGTTAGGGCACAACTGGCGGGGAAAACTCCCGCCAAGACCCCCAAGTCGACAGGCATGTCGACAGGGGTCTAAGGGTGTCGACTGCCCTGTCGACAGCCCTGTCGACACGGGGTGGCCGGGCAGTTTTGCCTGGCGCACCATTTCTGATCTGGGCTTGGTTGTGTGGCTTGGTTCTGGAGAATTTCGAAATCTGATGGACCTAATTCAACTAAGGGTTAATCCTAAGGCTAATATCACTCTAATCTTCTATAAATATGACCCTAATCCTACCCTAAAACCACATTATTCATTCTAGCAACCAAACTATGTCAAATTGATTTCTCAAATGGCCTCCACTTAAAAACCCTAGCCTCCACCCTCTTCATAAATCATTCCTATGAAGATTATGATGTTCATACAAGCATTTCTAAGTTGTATGAATGATCATTAGCTTGCATACATCATCAAGTTGCAAGTTTTATTTGCTAAGCTAGAGTTTTTGGGATTTTTGTTAAGGGTGTTTCTTATTGGAGCTTTGTTTTGGGTTTTTATGCTTGCATAAAGGGCTTCTCAATCTTTACTTGTAGATTTGTGTCTTCATAATATTTGTAAGCCCTCTTACCTTCATTTTAGAAACTCTAAAGTTAATATGTGATGAAAGTTGGGATTTATGCATGTTTAATAAGTTATGCATGCTTATGCGAGTTCACTATGCCATGTTACACATGTTTAATAAGTTATGCATGCTTATACGAGTTCACTATGCCATGTTACACATGTTTAATAAGTTATGCATGCTTATGCGAGTTCACTATGCCATGTTACACATGTTTAATAAGTTATGCATGCTTATGCGAGTTCACTATGCCATATTACACATGTTTGATAAGTTATGCATGTTTATGCAAGTTCACTATGCCATGATTTGCAAGTTTAACAAGTTATGCATGTTTATGCAAGTTCACTATGCTAAGTTATGCAAGTCCAACATGTTATGCATGTTTATTATGATATGTAAGATTCATCATGTATGTTGTGCCAAGTTCCCTCTTTCTATCCTTTATGCGTTATGACGAATATGTAAGCGATAGAATGACGTTGGGGGGGTTTGGGTAAAACTTAAAATACATGAAAATATAAGATTGGGAATTTACCTATTAAGTTAGGTCTACCCCTTGGGAATTTACCTATTAAGTTAGGTCTACCCAAGTATTTGTTAAACTTGTAATTATGTTTTGAAAATAAAGTGGACATGACACTTAGAAAACATAAGTGTGGCCAACTCGAGGTTGGGTTGAGTTTGTAGCGTAATTCTACCCGGAACCTACCGGCTTAACTAGTGGCTACAAACAATAGGATCCAATGTGAGAAGTTGGTCATGTGGTGCCAAGACCCGAGGTTAGACCAAGTTGTGGTGTAAATCTACCCGGAACCCACCGGCTTAACTAGGTAACCGCAACAAAGTCTAATGTGAGAGGTTAAGGCAAAATTAAATTAATTAATGCCTCATGATTAGGGTTAAGTCATGGCCCACTAATACTTAACCAATTTTTGGGGATACGAGGGATTAAATGGGGTTAAGTGGTGAACTGTTGGTTACACTTAACTAATTTAATCCATGATTAGTGAGGGGTTAAACCACACTTAAACCTCTTAGAAAACCCTAGCAACGTGGTCTGTTCCAGCAGTAATCCCAGTTTGGTATCATTCACAACCCTAGAGGCTAGGCTAGGGCGGGGCACGATTACTGGACTGATGTAAGCGACCAAAGCGACGGCTGAGTGGTACAGCGGTGCGGGTCAAGGCGGGCTACGGACGTGCACGTAGGCCGGTGTTGGACAAACTCGAGGCACGGGTACCAGTAGGTTTAGACTGTGCATTATTGCTTAGGTGTCTGGGGTTGACACCCGAGGGCTTGATACACCCAAAGGTGGACCCAGCACAGTCTGACTACAACCATATGTGGGCCGTATGGACACCAACACTTGACGTGTTAGGTTTATAGGGAGCCGATCGACTAGACCGTTGGGCTGGACCTTGTATTAAGGTCACCTCATGTTATTGGGCCAAAGTTTGGACTGAGGGATCAATACCCGTTATGTTAGTTTGCTAGTACACTGTGGTGCAAAGCTTAATCTTCTTTATGTGATGACACCTTTATCTATTGCTAGTATGTTCATCTCAGTTTCCATCATGATGTTAACTTTATTAGTTTATAGACTGATCGTAGTAGGGCTTACCAGTCTTTTTGACTGACCTGTTTTCTTTCGCTTCTTTTCTTCCGTTTCTTCCCCCCCAGGTTCTCAGGGAGGGAATAGTGGTGCTTAGCTTGGATCGCTTGCTTGTTTGCTGGATAGCTCATGTATGTCTGGACATTGAGCTCGCTATGGTTTATCATCTTTATTTTGGGGATAGCACTATGTATTTCAGTATTTCTGTTTATGATGTACTAGACATGTTTATTTTGGCAGTTGACTTTATGATGTACTAGACTTGTTTTGAGATGGTTTGACATATTCCGCTGTTTTATTCTCACTTACTCTGTTTTACATATATATTTATGTTCTTGTTCTGCCTTGATATATCATTATGCATGCTTACCCAGTTCTAACGCCCCCCAGAAGCTAGTGCCCCCGAAAGAGTGACCCTAGCGGAGGTGGGGTGTTACACAAATAATCCTATTATAAAATGTGAATTCTATATATGTGCACACTCATTCATCCAAGTGCAACATCCATATGGTAATACATCCATTTCCATCCATAAAAGAAAAGAAAATGCACACACATTCATATGCAGTATGAGAGTGATTGAGCCGATCTAGTGCCTAATGTGTGTGTATATGCATCCACAGGTAGCCACTAGGAAACACTTGCATCCATCAAACATAACATGTCTCAAACACATGTTTACATCCATAGGATTCCTATCTAAAGGTTGAGAATACTATGGATAATATATATTCAAATGGTAGAAAAAAGCATAGATAAAACTTTGGGAAAAGGAGTTAAGAACATACCCTTGAAAATAAAAGGGTATGAAGCACGAATCTTGGCTTCGGTCTCCCAAGTCGCATCCTATGGGTTATCTCCCCCATTGAACCTTTAGTAACTTGTTCTCTTTATTGCGTAGCTTCTTAACTTCTTATCCAAGAATACGCGTAGGGACTCGCCTGACTGTCGCCTCCCGTTCCACTTCTACCTCTTCCAATAAACTCGGCTCAACGACTTCTACGGTGTCATGCAAACACTTTTGTAGATGAGAAACGTGGAAAACATCATGAATACCAGATAGAATTTCTTGGAGCTTTACTCTATAGGCCATTTGGCAAATCCTCTCGGTTATGGGAAATGGTCCCACAAACCTAGGTGCCAACTTCCCTACTGATCCGAAGCGAACCACATCCTCAGAGGCGATACTTTAATAAAAACAAAGTCTCCCACTTCAAATTCAATGTCAGTCCTCCTTTTGTCTGCATAGGATTTCTGCCTATCTTAAGTTGTTTTCATCCACCGTCGAATAAGGTCAATCTTCTCGGACGTTTCACTAACCATATATGGTCCAAGTAATGATCTTTCTGTAGATTCCCACCAACAAGTTGGTGATCTACAGGGTCGTCCATACAATGCTTCGAAGGGTGCCATGCCGATGTTGGATTAATAGCTGTTGTTATAGGCAAACTCTACTACAGGAAGATGCTCTTCCTAAGTTCCTCCGAAATCTAGGATACACACCCTCAAAATATCCTCTAGAATTCTGTTCACCCTCTCCGTCTGCCCATCGGTTTGAGGATGATAAGGGTGCTCAAACACAACCATGTACTTAACGCTTCTTGCAAGCTCCTCCAAAATTCACTGGTAAAGATGGAGTCACGATCGATTACGATGTTGGAAGGTACTCTATGAAGACGAACCATCTCAGAACATAAATTACTACCAACCATGTTGCCGTCTTCTTGATCTTAACTCGAATAAAGTGAGCGCTCTTAGTGATTCTATCTACCACAACCCCTATACTGGTGTTGGTTTTCTTCGATCTAGGCAAACCATTTATGAAATCCATAGAGACGCTCTCCCATTTCCACTGAGGTACATCCAAATGATGAAGTAAACCAACGGGCTTCTTTTGCTCAGCTTTAACTTGCTAGAAAACTAGGCATTGAGAAATAAATTCGACCAGATCTTTCTTCATCCCAGCCGAAAAGAAAACCCTTTTCATGTCTCTGTACATATTATCACCACCTGGATGAATAGTCATCTTAGAATGGTGGGCTTCTTCTAGGACTGCCTTTATCAAGCTTCCAGTTTGAGGAACACAAAGCCTTCCATCTCGTCGCAACCACCCCTTTTCATCTATGGCACATCTACTGAGGTGACTAGAAGTCTCCCCTTTTCTGGGATTTTCCATGATGTCTAAAATCTGTGGGTCACCTTCATGCGAAGCTCCTATCTGATCCATAAGATTTGGTCGTATCTCCAAGGATGCAAACAAATCAGGCAAAATCTCGATGGAGAGTCTAAAATCAAAATCTGATATGAACTCCAAGCTCTTCCTCTCCACAAACAGAGGACTCAAGGCCATCCTTTGCCTACTTAGCGCGTCTGCCACCACATTACCCTTGCTAGGGGTATAAGCAATCTGAAAATCGTAAACTCCATCCATCGTTGTTGTCTTAAATTGAGATCCTTCTGCGAGAACAAATACTTGAGAGATTTATGATTGGTGTATAAACTTCTCTCCAAGTAAATAATGGCGCCACGTCTTAAGCGCGAATAGTATGGCAGCTAGCTCTAGATCATATGTGGGGTAGTTCTTCTCATGAACTCTCAACTGTCTACCCCCATAACACACTACTTTCCCTTCTTGCATCAAAATCGCACCAAGCCCTGTACCATATACATCAGTGTAAACTGTAAACACTTTGTTACCATCAGGAAAAGTCAAGAATGAGGCTATTGCCAGAGCCCTCTTTAAATGTCAGTCTATATCCCATGAAAATGCCAAGTTCTTCTTCGTTGGCCTGGTGAGTGGGGCTGATATCTTTGCGAAGTCCTTAATGAACTTCCTATAATAACATGCCAACCCAAGAAAGCCTCTCAACTCGGTTGAATTTTTAGGAATCTGCCAATCTTGCACTGCATTCACCTTTGCGGGATCTACAACTATCCCTTCTTTGGAGACCACATACCCTAAGAATCTCACCTCTTTTCTCCAAAAATGGCATTTGGAGAATTTTGCCTTAAGTTGATGCACATGGAGAGTTTTCAAGACTTCTCTCATATGTTGGGCATGTTCTTGTTCGCTTTTGGAGAAGATCAAGATATCATCAACAAAGACCACGACAAATTTGTTTAGAAACTCCGAAACACCCTACTCATCAAATCAAAAAAATAGGCGGTGGCATTCGTCAATCCAAAAGGCATAACTAGTCATTCAAAGAAACCATCTGGAGTTCTAAAAGCGGTCTTATCTATGCTCTCTTCAGCCACCCTCAATTGATAAAATACCATGGCCAAGTCTAACTGGGAAAATACCGAGGCACCAACAAGCTGATCAAATAAATCATCAATCCTCGGGAGCAGGTGCCTATTCTTCTTGGTGAGTTTATTCAACTCTCTATAGTCAACAAACGAAGCAAACTATCCGCCTTAGTTGCGAATAGGACTGGAGCACCCCAATCACATATGCTTCGTATGATAAATCCTTTCTCGATTAGCTCCCCTACTTGCTTACTCAGCTCCCTCCTTTCCCTTGGAGCCATATGGCGCACTGGTAATGCAACTTGCTTTTCATTATCCACCAGATATATACGAAAATCGATCTCGCGCACCGGAGGTAAACCCCGTACCTCATCTAAAACATCAGAAAAATCTTGGACCACTGGAACAGATTGCAGATCATCGATAAATGCATCAAGAGACTCTAGGAAACTAAGCATAACCGACCCTTGCGGGTCACAAGAAATCTTGAGGGTCCTCCCATGACAAATCAGGAGCCTAACGACCCTCCTCTTGCAATCCAGAATGGCACCGTATGTGGTGATCCAATCCATTCCTAGAATCAATCCATCGCCCATAAACCGAGCACATACGCGTCGCATTCAAACTCAACGCCTAACACAGATATTTTCAAAACCCGACAAATCAAAGATAAATGAGAAGAACCACCAATGGGGTTTGAAACAACAACGGGATCCACTACCATACTAATAATTAAGTGCAGAGATTCAACAACAGAACTAGATATAAATGAATATGAAGCGCCAGAATCAAAAAGTGTTATAACTGGATTATTAGAAAGAGAAACTAAACCTTCCACAAAAACTTTTCTACCTCTATCAGAAGCATTGATCGCGATAGCATGCACCTGCACTCCCGAAGCTCCTGCCCTTTGACCTTGTCCCTGCGATCCCTGTTTCTTCGGGCACTCCCTAGCAAAGTGTCCGGCCTCTCCACAGTGGTAGCAAGAGTTCTTCCTTCTGTTACATTCTTTGACCAAGTGACCCTCTTTCCCACAATTGTGACATTTTATCTTATCCTTGCCTTTATCATTCTTTCCACCTTTCTTCTGCTGTTGTTAGTGGTGTTGTTGTTGCCCCTTCTTGGGCCACACCTTCTTATTATGCGATGTTTCCTCAGCCTTTACTTCCTTCTTTTCTCCCTTGTCTTCCATATGCATTAGGGCCTTATCGACAAGCTTTTCAAAATTGGCACCCATTGGAATATGGGACATGACTAACCCACGAAGGGTTCATTTAGCCTTTCAGCAAACCGCATCTCCTTCTTGTGTGGAGTATTCACCAATTCTAACCCGAAACTTGCTAGCTGGTTGAATTTGTTCACATATTCGTTCACCGTCAAGTTCCTTTGCCTGAGTTCCAAGAACCTCTCCATCTGCATGCTTTTCTCTTCTTGGGAAAGAAACTTTATTTCAAATATTTGTCTAAAATCTTCCTAAGTTTCCACCAGACGTCCAGCCTGGGTAACTTCCGACCAAAATGAGGCTTCGTCTTTCAGTAGCCAGGCGGCTAACTGAACCTTCCTTCTATCCTCTACTTCAAAGATTACGAACAAGTCCTCGGTCTCCTTAAGCCAATTCCACGCTTCTACGAATGTCTCGTTCCCATGGAGTGTCTTCCCTCCTATAGCACGAAAGTCTTTGCAGATCTTAGCAAAATTATCTGCTCTTGGAGGGGGTGGAGGAGGAATGACTGGTGCAGTTGGGGGAGGAACGTTTCCTTGGCCCTCGGCAGGTGCCGTGGTTCGTAGATACCTACGGAACCATCCAAATATTGTAATGCCCTTCTGAATATTTGGTTCACCAGACATGCTGAAAAGAAAAAGGGAAGATATTTAGACAAAGGACCAAAGGATATTACATATGGCTTCTTGGGGAATGTCTTTCAAAACAGACTTTTTTTTTGAAAATGCTTTCTTTCAAAACCTTTTTGAAAATAATTTTAATTTTTTTTATCTAATCTGGTAACCTTCAGCTTTGATACCAAGTGTGACACCCCACGTCCGTTAATGTCACTCATAATGGGAATGCATTAAGTTTCGTGAAGCGTTATAGGTAAACAGACACAGAATATTACAAGACAGGTATAATTAAGATAACAGCAGAAATTCAAATTTTTATTTCAAACACAAATCATACATCATGATCCAAAATACCATAAGTCACAAAAACCATTACAACAATATAACTTCTGTCTTTTACCATCAGAGTACATAAATACATAAAAGAAAACATAATTCCGCAAATAAAAGAGACAAAGCCATATTAGAGATAAGAACTTGAGCCATACTTCGAAAACAGCTCTGGGAAGATGATATCTGAGTCCTGAATAAGCCTGAATGTTTCCTCCTTGAGAACCTGGGGAGAGGGGCAGAACGGAAGAAAGAAGAGGAAACAAAAGGGTCAGACATGAAGCCTGGAGAGTATAGTTACTTTTAGTAAGTAAATAAAAAAAAGTAGCATGACAGACATATAAATTGGATAAGAGAGATCACTACAAAAATGACAGGTGTGATAAGATAGACAGGATAAGGTGTATACACTTCTCTAATGATTATTCAACACTATTACTAGTATAACCAGAATGAGATGATCCCTTCCACTATAACGTGGTAGACTTAGGCATATGTCCAAATGTACCCTAACTACTACCCTAATAGATCGGCTCCCTACTCCGTAGATACTCTGTGTCGGCCCCACAGTAGGATGTATAACGTCCTAAAGTGGCAACCCCTCGCCGATATTCACAACCCCATATCTACAGGTGTCATGTTCCTCTTATCCCCTTCTGCCCGGCAAATGCACGCACATGGCCCAATCGGTTTGCGCCGCCCACTGTCCTTTACGTTTTGATCTCTTACAATCAGTCCAATAAGTGTGCCCCTTCTCCAACCTAGTACGGAGTATATGTTTTGATACCTACTCCGGGTTACTGGATGGAACAGATCCCACACAATATGATACAAGCTCTCCCCTTTGTCTTGTATCCCCCACTAGGTTTTCTTTGGCTATGTATACCACTAAGTGTCTTTAATTACATAATCCTATCATTTCTACAAGTTATGTTTACCCTAAAAGGTGTCTTTAGTTACATAACTTTATTATTCCAACCGGTCATGTATACCACTAGGTGTCATTAATTACATAACCGTATCGGGTTAAGTTTTTGGGCCTATATGTAAATGCTACCTAACCCCTCCAGATTTGCTTAACCCATCCACTATACAGTCAATTTTACTTAACTCTAACTTTAGTTCACAATCATACAATCCCTATGGATTAGATTTGGTTAAGTAGTCCAATCTATTACCATGTCCATTTATGGTTTATAATAGGCTAGACCTCCCACATTAGGCCTACAACTTGTGGATGCTGGATATGCCAGTCATGTCCGGGCAGTCTTATTCCAAAAGTTGGGCCTAACCTCGTGTCATAGCTCGATTTGTATTTGCGCACTTAGACCTCTCGCATTAGGTTCAACATTAGTGGCTACTGGATATGCCAGTCGGGTCCGGGCAGACTTCCACCACTAATGCAAATTAACCTCGTGTCATAAGCGCCATTACAATTTCTAATTGTAATCCTAGGCATTCATTATTAATTAATCAATTAATTAAACCTATGCCTTTATAGGTGTTAATGCCTATTTTACCTAATAATTTGAATTATATGTCCAATGATGTTTATATTCAAATTATGCCAATATTAACTTTTTTTTCCCCGTTCCTTAATAAGTGCACTAACAAAATTGGCAGCATGACTAGGCTAGATATAGCCTAGTCATAAACGATAAAAGGGGAAAATAGTAGGAATATAATCAAAGTGATTGTTTTAACATAACTTGGCATAAACATAAACTAGCATGGTGATAAGGTGGACATATGAGCATAAATCTGATAAACTTGTAGCAATTACTAGTTCTAACATAACTATGATGTTATAGTGAACAAAGTAAGATCTAAATTAGATGTACAGCTATTCAGATCTAACATAATATGCATAAGAAGATAATATAGATCTGATTAACAAATTAAATGTCCACACAATTTAGATCCAATAGTTTAAAAGTAGATCTACACGATTAAGGTTTAAGATTCACATCATGTATGTCATAGAAGTTACAATAGATTCGTCTACATAGAGGTTCAGATCCAAACCCTAACCAATTCAGAATGTCATATAATCACAATTTACAATGGATCTGATATAATCTAGGCATATGAACAAATCCAAGTCATAGTCATGACATATTTACTGTTAAATATTCAAATCTAAAATCAACTAGGGACTCATAGAGTTTGGATAAGAAGATAGAACTAGAAAAGATTGGATCTTGAATCTTCAATCTTCAATTGATTTGCTTTAGTTGAAGAAGATAACGGATCCAGATCAGTTCAGATACCGGCAGAGTTTGGCCACCATGAACCCTCAATAAAGAAAAAAAAGAGAAATGCCCATGTACATATTGCTGTCGGACCCTCTGAAACCGACTGCCACGTCAGCCCTAGGGGTGTCGACACCCCTATGGGTGGGTCAAGCCTGGTGTCGACACCCTTTAAGGGGGGTCGACCCTGGTGTCGACACCCCTCTAGGGGGGTCGACCAAATAGATCGGGAAAACTGCCGCCACTTTTTCTTTTTCAAATTCGAAAGGTTTTGGATAAAATTCTAACTCATCCCTGACTCATGTGTATATATATATTTCTTCTACGCGTATACAAACTTAAAACCCTCATAACTTCTTCATACAGTGTCCGTTTTACGCCAACCAAATGTCTATCTTGACTAGAATTTCGAGACGGACGCAATGGATCAGTCCGTTTACCTTAATTCTTAATATTAAATTAATTATAATTTAATTTATCCTCTTTCAATATCGTTAAAAATACGGGATGTTACAGACTTAGTACCCAATGCATGACCTTTTGTTCATCTAAGTTGTAAAATGGCCTCACGGCGGAGAGAAGAACAAAATAGACAAATCTAGGAACTTTTCAAAAAAGAATTTATTCGTCCTAACTGGTCAAATTGGGGGTTAGTTGTGGCATTCGTAGCAAAATCAGACGATTCCTTGAGGTTGTGTGTGGATTATCGAAATTTTAACAAAAAAACTCTTAAAAATAAATACCCGCTACCTCGAACAGCTGACCTGTTTGATCAGTTGAGTGGTACCCGTTTTTCTTGAAAATGGACCTAGCCACCAATTTTAATCAACTTAGAATCGCCGAGGATTGTATCAATTTGACTGCTTTCCGTGGACCCGGTACTTTCTATTAATGGCTAGCAATGCCATACGGGTTGACTAGTGCCACCACTTATTTTGTAAATTTGACGAGTAGAGTATTCCGTGATGTACGAAATAAATTTGTATTGGCCTTCATCGATGAGATCCCTGTTTATTCTAAAACCAAGAAAGAGCATATTAAACATATGAGAATTGCTTTGGAAATATTAAGGTAGAATGTGATAAAAGTAAAACTTTCTAAATGTTATTTCTAGGAATGAGAAGTAAAGCTCCTTGGTCATATTGTATCAGAGAAAGGAAGGAATTTCAATGGATCTAGAAAAAAATTCTACTATTCTGGATTGGAAGCAGCCTACAACGCCAAAGGAAATACAGAGTTTCCTAGGATTGGCTGACTATTATAGGAAATTTCATCAAGATATTCAAGTATAACTCTTCTACTCAAGTTAACAATGAAGAATGCAAAATTTGTTTAGTCCCTAAAGTTTGAATAAGCCCTTCAAGAGCTGAAGAAAACTGTAATGACCCGAATTTCCGTACTCTTTGAGTTGACTAATAATACCACACGTCGAACCCAAATGACATAGAAATACGAATCATTATAAGAAAGAAGTTAGAGGATGAGAAATAGAAAGAAAGAAATATTAGAATAGGAGAAAAACGAAGATCACAAACTCACAGCGGAACGAGTAAAATATATTAGAGAACGTAAACTTTTGAAATACAAATCGGTAAGTGTATATACATACCATTATCAGAGCACAACGGTTATCCCTGGAACAGTTATAAACACCTGTTTCCAGATACAACATAGTACACAGCGGAAAATATGATAGTCTATAGCTAACTGGTGAAGCCTCCTGCTTCGAGCTCCTCCAAGTGAATCTGAAAAATCCCGACTACTTGACTGCCCATACAAATTTGGGCACCCAAGAGTTTAGGGAAAACAAAACAAAATAAACTCTGGGTCAGTCATGGGACTGGTGTGAGTAAACTCCAACCATTTGTTTAACTTTCAAAATCCTTTCGAAAGAATTGATAATCGTAAGACCGATCCACACATAAACACGGACGGTTTTTACCTTACGATAACCAAAAATATTTTTAATATCAAATCCAGTGATATTATAATAATGTCTAAATCAAATAAATAGAATTTAGCGGAACGCTTGCATCTCACGCTCCATATATAATATAAAATCAAAAACCGCAGGGCGCTTATTGGAGATTGGATTTCCAACATGACAAGGTATGGGACCACCTTCCGAGAGTGTACCTCTAGAGACGAATACACTGGGTTCAACAAGAACGTCTTGCAACCCGGCCCACACATGACCGACAACTCATTTCGCTTGAGTGTATCGAATGTATATCACCAACGGTTGGGATCAGCAACCGTTTCCCGAAAGGGACAGCATCGATAGATTAAAGAACAAATGGAATTTCTCTAGATAGGTGATTATACATCCTAATGGGTGCGACCCACATAGTCATGCTGCCTGCCCGATTTTTGTCAATTCCCGGTTGTGAGGCTTGAGGTTTGAATTATCTTCCAGAACATCTGGCCACCATTCACTTTGAATGCCACATCGTCATACCGGCCAAATCACAAATTGATTTCCTCAAAAATACCACGGGTATAAAGCTAAGAGAAACGAATTTCTCCGCCACCAAACGTAAGTACGTTTGAAGAGATCAACTTACGCGATCCGTTAGATATACTCTGTCAGACATTCGTCCATTCACGTTTGTCCTGGGTCTGGACAAACCGAAGGCACTATCCTGTAAACAGGGTAGTCCTTGCATAACTCCGTCTTCAATTTTCTTCATCATGTTCGATCGCAACGCTAATGTCCATACAAAGTGGTTTTCAGATACTAGATCTGATCCCGGTCTCTCCGCATTGACGACGAGGGTATAAAATAAAGCAAAACTTTGATAGTCGGTGATTTAACTATCAAAGAAACATCCATACAATCAACGGTCTTATTTCCAAATGGAAATTCTATCAATCAAGCATCAAACAATACTGGGCCCTTTTTATATTAATTCTTTATTTCATTATCATTCCAAATTTCCATTTCCCATCTTTCGTGTTCTTTCAAAGCACTATTTTCTCTCACGATTATTGGAAAACATTTCCAATATTATAATTCCTTTATTGAGGAAATATCCCTTATTCCAGTTAGAAAACATTTCTAATATTCATGAATCCTTATTTTCTATATTCAGAAAATATACATTATTAATATTAGAAAATATTCCTGAATTCCCTCTCTTAATTCCTTGTTGACCAATCCATTTTAACAACAGCTTTACGATCATTGTTTCCCAAAACTTGATTTATAAAATATTACTTTTAACGACAGCGTCACAATCGCTGTTTAGAGTTTTTAAACACTTATTGTAACAACAACATTATAATCGCTGTTTTAAATTTTCAAAACATTTGTTATAATAGCAGTACTATAATCACTGTTAAAACATTTACTATAACAGTAGCGTTAAAATTGCTATTCAGATTTACCAAAACATTTATTATAACTGCAGCGTTTAAAATTGCTGTTACAATTTACAAACCATATATTATAGCAGCGGCTTTATAATCGCTGTATAAATTTACAAAACCATTTATTATAACGGCAGCGTTAAAAATCGCTATTTCCAAATATAATTTGCACTTATAAATTTCAATAAATAAATTGATAAGTAAACAAATAAATAATTTAACTCAATTCAAACCGGAAAGTAAAATACCACTTCCCTTAATTCGATATAATCGAATTTCAATAAAGACCCCTTCTTTCGTATAATTTATATTCTATTTATATTCTGAACTTTACCATTTCAGGTAAATTCAAATTCCCAATTCACATTTGAATTCATCAATTCTAGATCACTACCAAATTCCTTTATAAAATGTAACACACTTTATTTATACTCAAAATTCTAAACTAAACTCATCGTTTTCTTTTTAAAACGATTACCCATTCCCTTTCATTTCATTTCAAATCTGGATTCATACTTCCAATCTAAATTCCTTTATAGATATTTTATTTGTAAAATATTTCCTTTAAACCCTTATTCACTCAAATCGCGAATATACTCCTTTTACATATAACCAAATCAGTTTGATTTTTACTTGCAAATAACATTTTAACCCAAATTCCATTTGTGACATCTATTAGAATTTATTCATAGAAAATCTTATTTTAAAACTTATTTGTTTAAAATCACGCTTATAATTTCCTTTATAATTGCTACAATTCATTCCCATTACAAATATCGATTTCAAAAACCGATTTCCACTTTCCATTTATAAATTCAAACTTGAATTTATATTTTTACTTTATCTCAAGATAATACTTTACTGATTTATAACTATCGTTTATACACAACCTCTTGTTTGATTTAAACAAGCTTCTAATTTAAGTTTATTCGAATTTTATTTCTATTTTGGAATTAAATTCTATTTTTATATTCCAATTTCCTTTTCCACTTTCAAAATATTTTACGGTATCTGAGATACCAGTTTCTAGGGCCAGGGTACATCAATCACAACATATCCAATCATGGATTATATCATATATCACAATCAAATAAAAACAGTAAAATAAATGTTGAGGAATCCAGTTGGATTCCTCCAACCTGTTTCCCTGCATCCACAGATGTTAATCACATCAATATGAAATATCAGAACCAATAATCGATCAACGATGCAATCATATCAACCAACTTTATCAACTACTCATCCAAACATCCATCGAACGGTATTGAATTAAAAACACTTTTATAAAAATATAAAGGAGGTAGAGTTAGTGAGTTTACTCACCTCGTTTTGCAGTTGACGGTTCTGCTTTTGTTTAAAATCAAACAGCATTTGATTTTATCACGAAATTCTGGTAGCTCAGTTCTCAGTCGCATCAGGTCTATAATGTAAATCTCGATGTTACGGTCCTAACGTGACCTGTTTCGTCAAATTCCTTGGCATATGTTAGCCGTGCAACCTTCTTTTAATTTCAAGTAACAGACTACTGCTCCCCACTAAAACACCCTGACATGCGACTTCACAACAAAACCCACACCATCACACTCGCACTCCCCTGTGATGACCCGACCGGGCCTTTCCTCACAAATCAACCCAGTAAGTTGCGAAACAAAATATCCTGGAAACCCCTCAAAATGAACACATGATGTTAGATCCTGCTTCTAGTTTGAAGCGTAATTTTGTAACCTTAAATTTGATCAATCCTTTTACAGAAAAACCAAACCTTACTTGGTGGTTTCAAGGTCAAACCCAACTCATAACCATCCCATCAAGAACACGCTGAAGCCCTTACTTCTGAAACCAGCTCAAACATAGTCGCCTATACCCATAGCAGTTCCATTCTTTTCCCCTCTCTTCTTTTTCCATCCTTCATGATATAATACGGTTTAAACAAAAACCTCCATCAATTCTTAATTATCTTTTTAATTATACTAATCATGGGCTTAACCTTTTATTAGTAACGTTAAACACACCGAACCCTGTCCTTCTTCCATTCATCATCCACGCAAGTAACAGACACCACTCTGCTTATATGCTCTGCCTCTCCATTTAAACATTTCTTCCATCTCTCACTACAAAACGTAACTTCATTCTCCCCTGCTGCTTGCCACCCCAAAACAAAACTAACGCTACCTTACCAATAATCCCCTCATGCTGACTAACTAACTAAAGCATCCCACCAGACATCAACCCACTAATCTTCACTACTTCCATTCACCAGTACCTCTCCACTACAATGAACACCACCCCGCAAAAAAAACCACTCCGCAACATTAAAACCCTCACCGCCATGCTTCTGTCAGCCCAACCAACCCACCAGCAAACTTGATTTCCATTAATTCCATAATTAGCTTGAAATTAGTTCTTTAATAAAAACCCTAAGCTTATTAACAAACCTGGCCACAAAAATCAAAGCTGCGATTCATCTTCTAGTTTCAAGGAAGTAACCTGGACCATTTTAAACTCCACCGCCGTTCATCAGTGGCCGTCGGATCCACCCCAACAACGTCAGTTCCTCCACTCACCAAGACGCGCCACCGTTCCAGCAACACCCCAAAAGAAACGACCTTTCTTCGCAAACCAAGATTCAACCCAAACGCCACCAGGCTTTGTCAAACGACGCGGCCACCACCAGAACTCACTCGCAATCACTTATTCCTCCTCCCAGTCATCCTTGTCGACAACGAATTAGCTTTAAAGCCGATCTGAAGAAAATCGAGCGTTCCAGGAATTCGATTGAGCAGTATAAAATTATATGTGGAGGAAGCCCTCAATTTAAGGAGTTAAAAGGAATTGAGTTTGAGATTTTACAGTGTTCATCTGGTTTTTGCAAATTCGTTGGAGTAAAGAACGGTTTTGTTTGTATTCGATGGCCAGAAAGAAAAATAAGGAGAAAAAGAAAGAAGGGTATTTAAAGATACAAGAGGCGTGACTGTCACGGAATTAATTACCTTGAGGAGCACGGCAGCTAATACCTTGCCACGCACGGTTTTTAATTAGCTTGGCAGACACGAAAAGCAAATGGCGTGGCGAGCACGGATTACAGTAGCTTGGAGAGTACGCTGATGGAATCTTATTACTTTTATTTTCTTTTTATAATACCTTGACAGTCACGGCTTGAATATATAAGAGAAAATATATTATTTTATATTTTAGCGAAACTTCGTGGTGAAGTATCAATTAAAACTAGCCACAGTTGACTTCTATTTACTGATGAAAAAGCTAATCTTGGTGTAAAAATGTATTCTGAACCCAATGGGACATGTTTCGTCGAATTCCGACATCGTTTGAAAAATTTTCCTTTATAAAACCAGAAATCAACCCGTGTTTAAATTTTTCACGATCACCAAATAAATCAAAACAACCTGAAACTGCGAACACTGACAATAACTTTTCGATACGAGCCCAACGGCACTAGTTTCGTCGCATTCTGAGACTGTTGCCCCGGTAGACTGTTTTTGGCGCGTACCGCACTGCCCTTTTGAACACCAAATTTGCCGATCTCTAAAAATAACAAACTATATATCTACCCTGACTAAAATCGACGATACGAACTCACCTGAACTGGTTTTGTGGCCTGATTTGATTGTCTGTTCAAGTTACACTCGAATATCCCTTTATTTATTTGAATACGCGCTATAGAATTTGAACGGGCGTTTATGGCTACCGTGACCACATACGACATCGGTTTTTGACGCCATTCACCACCGTACAATAATTTAACGATACGGTTCCAATGAAACTGATTTCGTCGAAATCTGAGTCCGTCTGCAAAACGGCTATTTTAACGCGTATATTTTAATAACGATTTTCCACAGCGACTATTTCAAAATTTGATTTGACCATAACTTTATATCTATAACACGAAATCTGGATTTTTCTCTTTTATATGAAAATTATCGTCAATACGGTCCCAACATTTCTTGTTTCACAGAGTTCCGGTTTATAACGGATTCTGTACACTCAGTTGAAGTTCAAATCGCCAAATAGCGAACTGCAGCGCCATTTCGAGCTCGAATTTATTTATAATATAAATTATACGTTCAAATGGTGTTATTAAATATATTCGTCAATATAATTCAATTCTAAACTGAATTATATATTTTGGGTCGTCCAGTTCACAATATACTGTCAGATTCAAAAATTCCGATTATTTCAGAAATAAATATATTTTTCTATTATTTATATTAATTAAATAATCCATATAATTTAATTCATTGACCATTAAATTCTCTAAATCGCTATATAAATAATTAAATAAATTAATTATTATCGCTGAAAAATACGGGTCGTTACATTCCTTCCCCCTTAAAATAATTTCGTCCTCGAAATTGCTGAGGTATGAAAAGAAGCTACATACCCTATTAACTAGGTCCAAAATCCTTTAGTTTACTTTTTAACTTTGGTTTAACTGGACCAATTTATTTTAATTAAAATATTTATTTATTCTTACTAACGAAAAAATTTCCAAAATTCTGAAAATTTTCTAACACTTGAGGTTTTGAAAAATTTTGGCAGCATCTCCTCTGCACGGCTCAATCGGTACAACCACAATTAGCCTTTCTAGGCCTTCTCCAATCCAAAAGAAAATCAAAAAGCCAAGCGGCTTGCCTCATAGGCCCATAAAATCATCAAACCCAAGTAATATTGTAAACATGTACCTTTTTGTCGGGCATACTTCTATCTCTTGCATTTGCTTCCATTCAATATCTGCTCAGCATGCATATATCCGTTTCTAGTTGGTTCCAAATCAATCCAACTTCCAGTTTTGAAATCTCTAATCAACTTCTGATTAGTCCACTTCAATTCTATCAATTCAAATCTGATCTCAACTTCAGGAATCAATCCACTTATTCCATTTGAGTTTCAATTTCCATTTAACTTAAATTTCAATCCATTTGATTTATTTCCACCAATTTATTCAACTTATACAAGTTAAACAATTTCAGAATTCAAATCCCCGGGTTTTATTTCAAAATCAGTTTGAAATCAATATATATTTATACATAATAATCAACTCAATTCAAAACATTTGAATTTCTAAAACATCTTGTCCCTTTCAAATTAACTTCCCATTCCTAAATCACTATGGTAGCAGTCCGTCACTCAGAAACTTGAAAATGAATACTGATAATGTCGCGACCCATTATCAGAATTATTTTCTCGCCACCGAAGTGATTTCGGTGCTTTACCACTTTTAAAATTCATTTAAAACCATTCTTGTTCAAAATCCTTAAAAGCAACATTATATCACTTTTAAAATACTTCAGGAAATATTTTTAAACATCCGGGATATAAATTCCAAATTTCTGGTCTAAATCTAATTATAATTCGGTTTATTGGTATATTCAACTCCCGTACAAATTCATTTTGGTTTTGTATAACCATTTCAATATTTTATAATTCCATTTAATTATAATACCATTCAACAGATCCATATACTATAATCTTTCACGAATTATTCCTTTAAATATCAAAATAATTGTTGGGCAAAATTATTTCATTTACCCATTTTAAAAAAATAATGTATCGAATAGCTTTGTTCGAGAGTATAGAAACACCTATCGATACAGTTGTACATCCCGTATCGACCAGAATTCATAAACCATTCAACAAACCAGCCAGCACAATATAAAACAATTTTATATCAAATCCACAAATACGCGCTCATATATACACACTCAAACTCAATCTAGGGTATTACTAACCCCATCTCTATTGAGTCACGCCACAGAGCCAAGGTTACTACTCAACCTTCAGCTCTGATACCAAATGTAATGACCCGAATTTCCGTACTCTTTGAGTTGACTAATAATACCACACGTCGAACCCAAATGACATAGAAATACGAATCATTATAAGAAAGAAGTTAGAGGATGAGAAATAGAAAGAAAGAAATATTAGAATAGAAGAAAAACGAAGATCACAAACTCACAGCGGAACGAGTAAAATATATTAGAGAACGTAAACTTTTGAAATACAAATCGGTAAGTGTATATACATACCATTATCAGAGCACAACGGTTATCCCTGGAACAGTTATAAACACCTGTTTCCAGATACAACATAGTACACAGCGGAAAATATGATAGTCTATAGCTAACTGGTGAAGCCTCCTGCTTCGAGCTCCTCCAAGTGAATCTGAAAAATCCCGACTACTTGACTGCCCATACAAATTTGGGCACCCAAGAGTTTAGGGAAAACAAAACAAAATAAACTCTGGGTCAGTCATGGGACTGGTGTGAGTAAACTCCAACCATTTGTTTAACTTTCAAAATCCTTTCGAAAGAAATGATAATCGTAAGACCGATCCACACATAAACACAGACGGTTTTTACCTTACGATAACCAAAAATATTTTTGATATCAAATCCAGTGATATTATAATAATGTCTAAATCAAATAAATAGAATTTAGCGGAACGCTTGCATCTCACGCTCCATATATAATATAAAATCAAAAACCGCAGGGCGCTTATTGGAGATTGGATTTCCAACATGACAAGGTATGGGACCACCTTCCGATAGTGTACCTCTAGAGACGAATACACTGGGTTCAACAAGAACGTCTTGCATCTCGGCCCACACATGACCGACCACTCATTTCGCTTGAGTGTATCGAATGTATATCACCAACGGTTGGGATCAGCAACCGTTTCCCGAAAGGGACAGCATCGATAGATTAAAGAACAAATGGAATTTCTCTAGATAGGTGATTATACATCCTAGTGGGTGCGACCCACATAGCCATGCTGCCTGCCCGATTTTTGTCAATTCCCGGTTGTGAGGCTTGAGGTTTGAATTATCTTCCAGAACATCTGGCCACCATTCACTTTGAATGCCACATCGTCATACCCGCCAAATCACAAATTGATTTCCTCAAAAATACCACGGGTATAAAGCTAAGAGAAACGAATTTCTCCGCCACCAAACGTAAGTACGTTTGAAGAGATCAACTTATGCGATCCGTTAGATATACTCTGTCAGACATTCGTCCATTCACGTTTGTCCTGGGTCTGGACAAACCGAAGGCACTATCCTGTAAACAAGATAGCCCTTGCATAACTCCATCTTCAATTTTCTTCATCATGTTCGATCGCAACGCTAATGTCCATACAAAGTGGTTTTCAGATACTAGATCTGATCCCGGTCTCTCCGCATTGATGACGGGGGTATAAAATAAAGCAAAACTTTGATAGTCGGTGATTTAACTATCAAAGAAACATCCATACAATCAACGGTCTTATTTCCAAATGGAAATTCTATCTATCAAGCATCAAACAACACTGGGCCCTTTTTATATTAATTCTTTATTTCATTATCATTCCCAATTTCCATTTCCCATCTTTCGTGTTCTTTCAAAGCACTATTTTCTCTCACGATTATTGGAAAACATTTCCAATATTATAATTCCTTTATTGAGGAAATATCCCTTATTCCAGTTAGAAAACATTTCTAATATTCATGAATCCTTATTTTCTATATTCAGAAAATATACATTATTAATATCGGAAAATATTCCTGAATTCCCTCTCTTAATTCCTTGTTGACCAATCCATTTTAACAACAGCTTTACGATCGTTGTTTCCCAATACTTGATTTATAAAATATTACTTTTAACGATAGCGTCACAATCTCTGTTTAGAAATTTTAAACACTTATTGTAACAACAGCATTATAATCGCTGTTTTAAATTTTCAAAACATTTGTTATAATAGCAGTACAATAATCGCTGTTAAAACATTTACTATAACAGCAGCGTTAAAATTGCTATTCAGATTTACCAAAACATTTATTATAACTGCAGCGTTTAAAATTGCTGTTATAATTTACAAACCATATATTATAGCAGCGGCATTATAATCGCTGTATAAATTTACAAAACCATTTATTATAACGGCAGCGTTAAAAATCGCTATTTCCAAATATAATTTGCACTTATAAATTTCAATAAATAAATTGATAAGTAAACAAATAAATAATTTAATTCAATTCAAACCTGAAAGTAAAATACCACTTCCCTTAATTCGATATAATCGAATTTCAATAAAGTCCCCTTCTTTCGTATAATTTATATTCTATTTATATTCTGAACTTTACCATTTCAGGTAAATTCAAATTCCCAATTCACATTTGAATTCATCAATTCTAGATCACTACCAAATTCCTTTATAAAACCTAACACACTTTATTTATACTCAAAATTCTAAACTAAACTCATCGTTTTCTTTTTAAAACGATTACCCATTCCCTTTCATTTCATTTTAAATCTGGATTCATACTTCCAATCTAAATTCCTTTATAGATATTTTATTTGTAAAATATTTCCTTTAAACCCTTATTCACTCAAATCGTGAATATACTCCTTTTACATATAACCAAATCAGTTTGATTTTTACTTGCAAATAACATTTTAACCCAAATTCCATTTGTGACATCTATTAGAATTTATTCATAGAAAATCTTATTTTAAAACTTATTTGTTTAAAATCACGCTTATAATTTCCTTTATAATCGCTACATTTCATTCCCATTACAAATATCGATTTCAAAAACCGATTTCCACTTTCCATTTATAAATTCAAACTTGAATTTATATTTTTACTTTATCTCAAGATAATACTTTACTGATTTATAACTATCGTTTATACACAACCTCTTGTTTGATTTAAACAAGCTTCTAATTTAAGTTTATTCGAATTTTATTTCTATTTTGGAATTAAATTCTATTTTTAAATTCCAATTTCCTTTTCCACTTTCAAAATATTTTACGGTATCTGAGATACCAGTTTCTAGGGCCAGGGTACATCAATCACAACATATCCAATCATGGATTATATCTTATATCACAATCAAATAAAAATAGTAAAATAAATGTTGAGGAATCCAGTTGGATTCCTCCAACCTATTTCCCTGCATCCACAGATGTTAATCACATCAATGTGAAATATCAGAACCAATAATCGATCAACGATGCAATCATATCAACCAACTTTATCAACTACTCATCCAAACATCCATCGAACGGTATTGAATTAAAAACTCTTTTATAAAAATATAAAGGAGGTAGAGTTAGCGAGTTTACTCACCTCGTTTTGCAGTTGACGGTTCTACTTTTGTTTAAAATCAAACAGCGTTTGATTTTATCACGAAATTCTGGTAGCTCAGTTCTCTGTCGCATCAGGTCTATAATGTAAATCTCGATGTTACGGTCCTAACGTGACCTGTTTCGTCAAATTCCTTGGCATATGTTAGCCGTGCAACCTTCTTTTAATTTCAAGTAACAGACTGCTGCTCCGCACTAAAACACCCTGACATGCGACTTCACAACAAAACCCACACCATCACACTCGCACTCCCCTGTGATGACCCGACCTGGCCTTTCCTCACAAATCAACCCAGTAAGTTGCGAAACAAAATATCCTGGAAACCCCTCAAAATGAATACATGATGTTAGATCCTGCATCTAGTTTGAAGCATAATTTTGTAACCATAAATTTGATCAATCCTTTTACAGAAAAACCAAACCTTACTTGGTGGTTTCAAGGTCAAACCCAACTCATAACCATCCCATCAAGAACACGCTGAAGCCCTTACTTCTGAAACCAGCTCAAACATAGTCGCCTATACCCATAGCAGTTCCATTCTTTTCCCCTCTCTTCTTTTTCCATCCTTCATGATATAATACAGTTTAAACAAAAACCTCCATCAATTCTTAATTATCTTTTTAATTATACTAATCATGGGCTTAACCTTTTATTAGTAACGTTAAACACACCGAACCCTGTCCTTCTTCCATTCATCATCCACGCAAGTAACAGACACCACTCTGCTTATATGCTCTGCATCTCCATTTAAACATTTCTTCCATCTCTCACTACAAAACGTAACTTCATTCTCCCTTGCTGCTTGCCACCCCAAAACAAAACTAACGCTACCTTACCAATAATCCCCTCACGCTGACTAACTAACTAAAGCATCCCACCAGACATCAACCCACTAATCTTCACTACTTCCATTCACCAGTACCTCTCCAATACAATGAACACCACCCCGCAAAAAAAACCACTCCGCAACATTAAAACCCTCACCGCCATGCTTCTGTCAGCCCAACCAACCCACCAGCAAACTTGATTTCCATTAATTCCATAATTAGGTTGAAATTAGTTCTTTAATAAAAACCCTAAGCTTATTAACAAACCTGGCCACAAAAATCAAAGCTGCGATTCATCTTCTAGTTTCAGGGAAGTAACCTGGACCATTTTAAACTCCACCGCCGTTCATCAGTGGCCGCCGGATCCACCCCAACAACGTCAGTTCCTCCACTCACCAAGACGCGCCACCGTTCCAGCAACACCCCAAAAGAAACGACCTTTCTTCGCAAACCAAGATTCAACCCAAACGCCACCAGGCTTTGGCAAACGACGCGGCCACCACCAGAACTCACTCGCGATCACTTATTCCTCCTCCCAGTCATCCCTGTCGACAACGAATTAGCTTTAAAGCCGATCTGAAGAAAATCGAGCGTTCTAGGAATTCGATTGAGCAGTATAAAATTATATGTGGAGGAAGCCCTCAATTTAAGGAGTTAAAAGGAATTAAGTTTGAGATTTTACAGTGTTCATCTGGTTTTTGCAAATTCGTTGGAGTAAAGAACGGTTTTGTTTGTATTCGATGGCCAGAAAGAAAAATAAGGAGAAAAAGCAAGAAGGGTATTTAAAGATACAAGAGGCGTGACTGTCACGGAATTAATTACCTTGAGGAGCACGGCAGCTAATACCTTGCCACGCACGGTTTTTAATTAGCTTGGCAGACACGAAAAGCAAATGGCGTGGAGAGCACGGATTACAGTAGCTTGGAGAGTACGATGATGGAATCTTATTACTTTTATTTTCTTTTTATAATACCTTGACAGTCACGGCTTGAATATATAAGAGAAAATATATTATTTTATATTTTAGCGAAACTTCGCGGTGAAGTATCAATTAAAACTAGCCACAGTTGACTTCTATTTACTGATGAAAAAGCTAATCTTGGTGTAAAAATGTATTCTGAACCCAATGGGACATGTTTCGTCGAATTCCGACATCGTTTGAAAAATTTTCCTTTATAAAACCAGAAATCAACCCGTGTTTAAATTTTTCACGATCACCAAATAAATCAAAACAACCTGAAACTGCGAACACCGACAATAACTTTTCGATACGAACCCAACGACACTAGTTACGTCGCATTCTGAGACTGTTGCCCCGGTAGACTGTTTTTGGCGCGTACCGCACTGCCCTTCTGAACACCAAATTTGCCGATCTCTAAAAATAACAAACTATATATCTACCCTGACTAAAATCGACGATACGAACTCACCTGAACTGGTTTCGTGGCTTGATTTGATTGTCTGTTCAAGTTACACTCGAATATCCCTTTATTTATTTGAATACGCACTATAGAATTTGAACGGGCGTTTATGGCTACCGTGACCACATACGACATCGGTTTTTGACGCCATTCACCACCATACAATAATTTAACGATACGGTTCCAATGAAACTGATTTCGTCGAAATCTGAGTCCGTCTGCAAAACGGCTATTTTAACGCGTATATTTTAATAACGATTTTCCACAGCGACTATTTCAAAATTTGATTTGACCATAACTTTCTATCTATAACACGAAATCTGGATTTTTCTCTTTTATATGAAAATTATCGTCAATACGGTCCCAACATTTCTTGTTTCACAGAGTTCTGGTTTATAACGGATTCTGTACACTCAGTTGAAGTTCAAATCGCCAAATAGCGAACTGCAGCGCCATTTCGAGTTCGAATTTATTTATAATATAAATTATACGTTCAAATGGCGTTATTAAATATATTCGTCAATATAATTCAATTCTAAACTGAATTATATATTTTGGGTCGTCCAATTCACAACATACTGTCAGATTCAAAAATTCCGATTATTTCAGAAATAAATATATTTTTCTATTATTTATATTAATTAAATAATCCATATAATTTAATTCATTGACCATTAAATTCTCTAAATCGCTATATAAATAATTAAATTAATTAATTATTATCGCTGAAAAATACGGGTCGTTACATTCCTTCCCCCTTAAAATAATTTCGTCCTCGAAATTGCTGAGGTATGAAAAGAAGCTACATACCCTATTAACTAGGTCCAAAATCCTTTAGTTTACTTTTTAACTTTGGTTTAACTGGACCAATTTATTTTCATTAAAATATTTATTTATTCTTACTAACGAAAAATTTTCCAAAATTCTGAAAATTTTCTAACACTTGAGGTTTTGAAAATTTTTGGCAGCATCTCCTCTGCACGGCTCAATTGGTACAACCACAATTCGCCTTTCTAGGCCTTCTCCAATCCAAAAGAAAATCAAAAAGCCAAGCGGCTTGCCTCATAGGCCCATAAAATCATCAAACCCAAGTAATATTGTAAACATGTACCTTTTTGTCGGGCATACTTCTATCTCTTGCATTTGCTTCCATTCAATATCTGCTCAGCATGCATATATCCATTTCTAGTTGGTTCCAAATCAATCCAACTTCCAGTTTTGAAATCTCTAATCAACTTCTGATTAGTCCACTTCAATTCTATCAATTCAAATCTGATCTCAACTTCAGGAATCAATCCACTTATTCCATTTGAGTTTCAATTTCCATTTAACTTAAATTTCAATCCATTTGATTTATTTCCACCAATTTATTCAACTTATACAAGTTAAACAATTTCAGAATTCAAATCCCCGGGTTTTATTTCAAAATCAGTTTGAAATCAATATATATTTATACATAATAATCAACTCAATTCAAAACATTTGAATTTCTAAAACATCTTTTCCCTTTCAAATTAACTTCCCATTCCTAAATCACTATGGTAGCAGTCCGTCACTCAGAAACTTGAAAATGAATACTGATAATGTCGCGACCCATTATCAGAATTATTTTCTCGCCACCGAAGTGATTTCAGTGCTTTACCACTTTTAAAATTCATTTAAAACCATTCTTGTTCAAAATCCTTAAAAGCAACATTATATCACTTTTAAAATACTTCAGGAAATATTTTTAAACATCCGGGATATAAATTCCAAATTTCTGGTCTAAATCTAATTGTAATTCGGTTTATTGGTATATTCAACTCCCGTACAAATTCATTTTGGTTTTGTATAACCATTTCAATATTTTATAATTCCATTTAATTATAATACCATTCAACAGATCCATATACTATAATATTTCACGAATTATTCCTTTAATTATCAAAATAATTGTTGGGCAAAATTATTTCATTTACCCATTTTAAAACAATAATGTATCGAATAGCTTTGTTCGAGAGTTTAGAAACACCTATTGATACAATTGTACATCCCGTATCGACCAGAATTCATAAACCATTCAACAAACCAGCCAGCACAATATAAAACAATTTTATATCAAATCCACAAATACGCGCTCATATATACACACTCAAACTCAATCTAGGGTATTACTAACCCCATCTCTATTGAGTCACGCCACAGAGCCAAGGTTACTACTCAACCTTCAGCTCTGATACCAAATGTAATGACCCGAATTTCCGTACTCTTTGAGTTGACTAATAATACCACACGTCGAACCCAAATGACATAGAAATACGAATCATTATAAGAAAGAAGTTAGAGGATGAGAAATAGAAAGAAAGAAATATTAGAATAGAAGAAAAACGAAGATCACAAACTCACAGCGGAACGAGTAAAATATATTAGAGAACATAAACTTTTGAAATACAAATCGGTAAGTGTATATACATACCATTATCAGAGCACAACGGTTATCCCTGGAACAGTTATAAACACCTGTTTCCAGATACAACATAGTACACAGCGAAAAATATGATAGTCTATAGCTAACTGGTGAAGCCTCCTGCTTCGAGCTCCTCCAAGTGAATCTGAAAAATCCCGACTACTTGACTGCCCATACAAATTTGGGCACCCAAGAGTTTAGGGAAAACAAAACAAAATAAACTCTGGGTCAGTCATGGGACTGGTGTGAGTAAACTCCAACCATTTGTTTAACTTTCAAAATCCTTTCGAAAGAAATGATAATCGTAAGACCGATCCACACATAAACACGGACGGTTTTTACCTTACGATAACCAAAAATATTTTTGATATCAAATCCAGTGATATTATAATAATGTCTAAATCAAATAAATAGAATTTAGCGGAACGCTTGCATCTCACGCTTCATATATAATATAAAATCAAAAACCGCAGGGCGCTTATTGGAGATTGGATTTCCAACATGACAAGGTATGGGACCACCTTCCGATAGTGTACCTCTAGAGACGAATACACTGGGTTCAACAAGAACGTCTTGCAACCCGGTCCACACATGACCGACCACTCATTTCGCTTGAGTGTATCGAATGTATATCACCAACGGTTGGGATCAGCAACCGTTTCCCGAAAGGGACAGCATTGATAGATTAAAGAACAAATGGAATTTCTCTAGATAGGTGATTATACATCCTAATGGGTGCGACCCACATAGCCATGCTGCCTGCCCGATTTTTGTCAATTCCCGGTTGTGAGGCTTGAGGTTTGAATTATCTTCCAGAACATCTGGCCACCATTCACTTTGAATGCCACATCGTCATACCCGCCAAATCACAAATTGATTTCCTCAAAAATACCACGGGTATAAAGCTAAGAGAAACGAATTTCTCCGCCACCAAACGTAAGTACGTTTGAAGAGATCAACTTACGCGATCCGTTAGATATACTCTGTCAGACATTCGTCCATTCACGTTTGTCCTGGGTCTGGACAAACCGAAGGCACTATCCTGTAAACAGGATAGCCCTTGCATAACTCCATCTTCAATTTTCTTCATCATGTTCGATCGCAACGCTAATGTCCATACAAAGTGGTTTTCAGATACTAGATCTGATCCCGGTCTCTCCGCATTGACGATGGGGGTATAAATTAAAGCAAAACTTTGATAGTCGGTGATTTAACTATCAAAGAAACATCCATACAATCAACGGTCTTATTTCCAAATGGAAATTCTATCAATCAAGCATCAAACAACACTGGGCCCTTTTTATATTAATTCTTTATTTCATTATCATTCCCAATTTCCATTTCCCATCTTTCGTGTTCTTTCAAAGCACTATTTCCTCTCACGATTATTGGAAAACATTTCCAATATTATAATTCCTTTATTGAGGAAATATCCCTTATTCCAGTTAGAAAACATTTCTAATATTCATGAATCCTTATTTTCTATATTCAGAAAATATACATTATTAATATCGGAAAATATTCCTGAATTCCCTCTCTTAATTCCTTGTTGACCAATCCATTTTAACAACAGCTTTACGATCGTTGTTTCCCAATACTTGATTTATAAAATATAACTTTTAACGACAGCGTCACAATCGCTGTTTAGAATTTTTAAACACTTATTGTAACAACAGCATTATAATCGCTGTTTTAAATTTTCAAAACATTTGTTATAATAGCAGTACTATAATCGCTGTTAAAACATTTACTATAACAGCAGCGTTAAAATTGCTATTCAGATTTACCAAAACATTTATTATAACTGCAGCGTTTAAAATTGCTGTTATAATTTACAAACCATATATTATAGCAGCGGCATTATAATCGCTGTATAAATTTACAAAACCATTTATTATAACAGCAGCGTTAAAAATCGCTATTTCCAAATATAATTTGCACTTATAAATTTCAATAAATAAATTGATAAGTAAACAAATAAATAATTTAATTCAATTCAAACCGGAAAGTAAAATACCACTTCCCTTAATACGATATAATCGAATTTCAATAAAGACCCCTTCTTTCGTATAATTTATATTTTATTTATATTCTGAACTTTACCATTTCAGGTAAATTCAAATTCCCAATTCACATTTGAATTCATCAATTCTAGATCACTACCAAATTCCTTTATAAAACGTAACACACTTTATTTATACTCAAAATTCTAAACTAAACTCATCGTTTTCTTTTTAAAACGATTACCCATTCCCTTTCATTTCATTTCAAATCTGGATTCATACTTCCAATCTAAATTCCTTTATAGATATTTTATTTGTAAAATATTTCCTTTAAACCCTTATTCACTCAAATCGTGAATATACTCCTTTTACATATAACCAAATCAGTTTGATTTTTACTTGCAAATAACATTTTAACCCAAATTCCATTTGTGACATCTATTAGAATTTATTCATAGAAAATCTTATTTTAAAACATATTTGTTTAAAATCACGCTTATAATTTCCTTTATAATCGCTACATTTCATTCCCATTACAAATATCGATTTTAAAAACCGATTTCCACTTTCCATTTATAAATTCAAACTTGAATTTATATTTTTACTTTATCTCAAGATAATACTTTACTGATTTATAACTATCGTTTATACACAACCTCTTGTTTGATTTAAACAAGCTTCTAATTTTAGTTTATTCGAATTTTATTTCTATTTTGGAATTAAATTCTATTTTTAAATTCCAATTTCCTTTTCCACTTTCAAAATATTTTACGGTATCTGAGATACCAGTTTCTAGGGCCAGGGTACATCAATCACAACATATCCAATCATGGATTATATCATATATCACAATCAAATAAAAACAGTAAAATAAATGTTGAGGAATCCAGTTGGATTCCTCCAACCTGTTTCCCTGCATCCACAGATGTTAATCACATCAATATGAAATATCAGAACCAATAATCGATCAACGATGCAATCATATCAACCAACTTTATCAACTACTCATCCAAACATCCATCGAACGATATTGAATTAAAAACTCTTTTATAAAAATATAAAGGAGGTAGAGTTAGTGAGTTTACTCACCTCGTTTTGCAGTTGACGGTTCTGCTTTTGTTTAAAATCAAACAGCGTTTGATTTTATCACGAAATTCTGGTAGCTCAGTTCTCAGTCGCATCAGGTCTATAATGTAAATCTCGATGTTACGGTCCTAACGTGACCTGTTTCGTCAAATTCCTTGGCATATGTTAGCCGTGCAACCTTCTTTTAATTTCAAGTAACAGACTGCTGCTCCCCACTAAAACACCCTGACATGCGACTTCACAACAAAACCCACACCATCACACTCGCACTCCCCTGTGATGACCCGACCTGGCCTTTCCTCACAAATCAACCCAGTAAGTTGCGAAACAAAATATTCTGGAAACCCCTCAAAATGAACACATGATGTTAGATCCTGCTTCTAGTTTGAAGCGTAATTTTGTAACCTTAAATTTGATCAATCCTTTTACAGAAAAACCAAACCTTACTTGGTGGTTTCAAGGTCAAACCCAACTCATAACCATCCCATCAAGAACACGCTGAAGCCCTTACTTCTGAAACCAGCTCAAACATAGTCGCCTATACCCATAGCAGTTCCATTCTTTTCCCCTCTCTTCTTTTTCCATCCTTCATGATATAATACGGTTTAAACAAAAACCTCCATCAATTCTTAATTATCTTTTTAATTATACTAATCATGGGCTTAACCTTTTATTAGTAACGTTAAACACACCGAACCCTGTCCTTCTTCCATTCATCATCCACGCAAGTAACAGACACCGCTCTGCTTATATGCTCTGCCTCTCCATTTAAACATTTCTTCCATCTCTCACTACAAAACGTAACTTCATTCTCCCCTGCTGCTTGCCACCCCAAAACAAAACTAACGCTACCTTACCAATAATCCCCTCACGCTGACTAACTAACTAAAGAATCCCACCAGACATCAACCCACTAATCTTCACTACTTCCATTCACCAGTACCTCTCCACTACAATGAACACCACCCCGCAAAAAAAAACCACTCCGAACCATTAAAACCCTCACCGCCATGCTTCTGTCAGCCCAACCAACCCACCAGCAAACTTGATTTCTATTAATTCCATAATTAGCTTGAAATTAGTTCTTTAATAAAAACCTTAAGCTTATTAACAAACCTGGCCACAAAAATCAAAGCTGCGATTCATCTTCTAGTTTCAAGGAAGTAACCTGGACCATTTTAAACTCCACCGCCGTTCATCAGTGGCCGCCGGATCCACCCCAACAACGTCAGTTCCTCCACTCACCAAGACGCGCCACCGTTCCAGCAACACCCCAAAAGAAACGACCTTTCTTCGCAAACCAAGATTCAACCCAAACACCACCAGGCTTTGTCAAACGACGCGGCCACCACCAGAACTCACTCGCGATCACTTATTCCTCCTCCCAGTCATCCCTATCGACAACGAATTAGCTTTAAAGCCGATCTGAAGAAAATCGAGCGTTCCAGGAATTCGATTGAGCAGTATAAAATTATATGTGGAGGAAGCCCTCAATTTAAGGAGTTAAAAGGAATTGAGTTTTAGATTTTACAGTGTTCATCTGGATTTTGCAAATTCGTTGGAGTAAAGAACGGTTTTGTTTGTATTCGATGGCCAAAAAGAAAAATAAGGAGAAAAAGCAAGAAGGGTATTTAAAGATACAAGAGGCGTGACTGTCACGGAATTAATTACCTTGAGGAGCACGGCAGCTAATACCTTGCCACGCAGGGTTTTTAATTAGCTTGGCAGACACGAAAAGCAAATGGCGTGGCGAGCACAGATTACAGTAGCTTGGAGAGTACGCTGATGGAATCTTATTACTTTTATTTTCTTTTTATAATACCTTGACAGTCACAGCTTGAATATATAAGAGAAAATATATTATTTTATATTTTAGCGAAACTTCGCGGTGAAGTATCAATTAAAACTAGCCACAGTTGACTTCTGTTTACTGATGAAAAAGCTAATCTTGGTGTAAAAATGTATTCTGAACCCAATGGGACATGTTTCGTCGAATTCCGACATCGTTTGAAAAATTTTCCTTTATAAAACCAGAAATCAACACGTGTTTAAATTTTTCACGATCACTAAATAAATCAAAACAACCGGAAACTGCGAACACCGACAATAACTTTTCGATACGAACCCAACGGCACTAGTTTCGTCTCATTCTGAGACTGTTGCCCCGGTAGACTGTTTTTGGCGCGTACCGCACTGCCCTTCTGAACACCAAATTTGCCGATCTCTAAAAATAACAAACTATATATCTATCCTGACTAAAATCGACGATACGAACTCACCTGAACTGGTTTCGTGGCCTGATTTGATTGTCTGTTCAAGTTACACTCGAATATCCCTTTATTTATTTGAATACGCGCTATAGAATTTGAACGGGCGTTTATGGCTACCGTGACCACATACGACATCGGTTTTTGACGCCATTCACCACCGTACAATAATTTAACGATACGGTTCCAATGAAACTGATTTCGTCGAAATCTGAGTCCGTCTGCAAAACGGCTATTTTAACGCGTATATTTTAATAACGATTTTCCACAGCGACTATTTCAAAATTTGATTTGACCATAACTTTCTATCTATAACACGAAATCTGGATTTTTCTCTTTTATATGAAAATTATCGTCAATATGGTCCCAACATTTCTTGTTTCACAGAGTTCCGGTTTATAACGGATTCTGTACACTCAGTTGAAGTTCAAATCGCCAAATAGCGAACTGCAGCGCCATTTCGAGCTCGAATTTGTTTATAATATAAATTATACGTTCAAATGGCGTTATTAAATAAATTCGTCAATATAATTTAATTCTAAACTGAATTATATATTTTGGGTCGTCCAGTTCACAACATACTGTCAGATTCAAAAATTCCGATTATTTCAGAAATAAATATATTTTTCTATTATTTATATTAATTAAATAATCCATATAATTTAATTCATTGACCATTAAATTCTCTAAATCGCTATATAAATAATTAAATAAATTAATTATTATCGCTGAAAAATACGGGTCGTTACAAAAACATTAACCTAGGCTCCAATTTTGGCTATCATAAATAGAAATAAAGGGCTATTATTTTATATGGATGCATGCAGAGAAGGAGTTGGCGTAGTTCTATTGCAAGAAGGCAGAGTAATTGCCTACGTGAGTAGACAATTGAGACCTCATGAAAGAAATTACCCCACTCATTACTTGGAACTACTAGCTATAATATTTTCTTTGAAAATTTGGAGGCACTATTTATTGGGAGAAACGTTTGTATTATAAACTGACCACAAGCCTCTAAAGTATTTGTTCACTCCCAAAGACTTTAGTTTGAGACAGCAGCATTGGTTGGAATTTCTAGCATCATACGGTTTGAATATTCAATGTATGCCTGTGAAAGCCAACGTTGTAGCTGACGCTTTAAGTAGGAAATATGCTATCATCGCTCTGGATATTGTGCGAACTCTTATTGAAAAGATTGCCAGTAAGCAAGTAGATGGTAGATTTTTACAAAGAATAGCTGAGAATATAAAACAAGGTAAGAATTCAAGTTTTGAGATTGATGACAAGGGAATTTTGAGGTCAAAGGGAACAATTAGTGGCCCAAACATAAAAGTCCTCATGTAACGACCCAGATTTTCGCCGGTTTATTTTGAACATTTAAATTTATTTTAAATATTGTATTAGAAATATAAATGGAAAATTATTTGGAATTTATTTATTATAAGATAATAATTTAATTGTTAATTAAACTACGGTATTATTAATGTATAATTGAATGTATTTAAGAATGTACTAACACCATATGATGCCTTGAAGAAAGGTACATGATATTTCTTTGAAATTGTTCTTATGTAACGGCCCATGTTTTCGACAATATGATTGGGATAAAACGATCATAACGTTGTAAATGATAATAAAAATGGTATTATATTTCATTAGTTATCATGTATGTGATCATATTAATGAATTTCCAAATGATCTTAACTTATAAATGCCCATATTAATAATATATTATTGTTATGTCGGTGAGAGGCATGATTCAATATTTTAAAATGATGGTTAACATACAGTTGAATGGATATATAATTGTAATAGTTATATGATTGCCGACTTTTAGTAACAGTTCCATCTGGCAATAGTAATATAATTATATTAGTGGATCGTTCAAGATAAGGATACGCTGCCTATGAAAATCCTTTCAAATCTCTAGATTGAAACCAGTAAATCCTTGTTTGCATTATCTCAACACATAGCACATGCTATGGGTCAAATAATGCGGCACGACCAAATAAATAAATAAGAAGATAATCTTATCATATATTGGGAAGATGTGGTAACATGGCATTCTGGTTTTGAAACAAATTTGGCTTGACAAATCACTGCATTTCTATTTCAATTCGGCTAACCATATCACCGATAACCCCACAAAAATCTTATTTAATATTTTCACATGGCTTCTGACCAGCACGGTACAAGCTTTTGACCAAAAATATTAAATAACTAATTAATTGTGAAGCTTCTGCTGAAAGCCAATCTGTTCCTCCGAGCTGTAGCCACCGTAAGGATTCTCGTAGAAGCCAACTTTTCCATCTATATAATCATGCCTCCTGGATGCTTTCTTCTTCCGTTTTCACAAAATCGCCAATGAAAAATTCAATCAAAAATCAAATAAAATATCCTAACTTTATCTATAGATTAAAATCTTATTTCCTTTTCTTGCCGTAATCCCTATTTTCCCCAAACTTTCTCTATTTTATTCTTTGCAACTTTCAGGGAATAAAATACCCAAAAAAGTTGTTATCGTCCAAGAATAAAAACAAATTCAAACTTCAATAAAAATTTGTGTTTTCGAATAAACTAGAATTGTCAGAAGATGAGCTTTGATTTGGTGTGCATTATAGTAGGTGCAATTGGGTTATCGGAACTCTAAATGTTCAAACGTGAGCAAGATTCGACTTTTAAGGGCGTGCAATTTACGATTGGGGATTTCGATTGTGTATTTGAGTTCCTAGAAGAAATTGGCTCCTTCATGATATTTTTTGAGAGGATTCTATGCTTATATGGTTAGCATTAATACTGTAATAGTGTTGAGGAAGGCCAAGAAGGAATTGGTTCAAGGGCGTTGGTCTGATTGTGGTGGTGAGTGGTTGGGTGGAATGTTCAAGGAGGTAAGGCGATGGCCAGAATGATGGTGATGGGTTCAAGAAGTTTCAGTGTACTAGTAAGTTCGTGGGGAGCTAAAGAGTACGGTTATTGCAAACTAGGTTATAATGGAGTTGTTGGAGCAACACAGTTCAAAGGAGATGACCTGTGAATTGAGCAGGGTGGTGCGATTTGTGATGGGGATCTCAGTTAGTGTGTGAATACAAGTACTGCAGATGTGTTGAATGAGGAGGAGAGTAGTGGACTTAATCATTTGAAACGTTGATGATAGGAAAAGGGACGTGGTGGCATGGAAAAAGGCAGTCACGGTGTAGTTTAGTTGAAGGAATTTGACGAGTTTTGGGCTAATAGTGTTTGTTTCTCAACAGTTTGGAGTGGAGCATTTGCCACAGGTGACAAATTTGGTTTTACAGTGGAAATGGCCTTATGGAACAGTGGTTTCTATGTGTATTGAAAAAGACGTGAATGTATCAGGCAAGGACATGGTATTGCAAGGATGGTTACTATGTTTAAACATTGGAAGAGGAGAAGTGAACGTGGATGAAATCCAGTGAAATGGAGAAGGTGCAACATCGAGTTGAATGAAGGGGCATTAAACCTTGGACTATGTTGAGAGGAACCAAGGTGCGAATTTTGAGGCGGGGGTACTATTGCAATGGAGAATGGAATGGTTCTGGCATCAACATAATATAAAGAGAGGGAAGGAAGTTTATAATGTAGATTAAAGTTAGAAGATAATTAATGGTAATTAATTTGTTAATTAAACTCGGTTATAATAATTTGATTCAATGTAAATTGTTACACTGGTAACTTACTAATATGTTATTAGAATCACATGAAATTAGTCACACTAGAATCATGGCAACGAAGTCGTCGCGGAACTAACGTGATAGGGAATAGAAGTAATGGAATTTCGTGATAAAATCAAACGCTTTTTTGATTGTAAACGAAACAAAAGCAGAACCGTCAACTACAAAACAAGGTGAGTAAAATCACGAACTCTGGCTCGTTTATATTTTTATATAAATGAGTTTTAAAATTATTTATAGTAATTTTATAATGTGTGATGGTTGTTTGCATGAATGGTTGATAAATTTGGTTGAAATGGTTGGTATAGTTACATCGTTGATCGATTATAAATCCTGTTTATTTCATATTGATGTGAAATGAATATTACTGATGTGATTAACATCTGTGGATGCAGGGAAACAGGTGGGAGGGATCCAATTGGAATCCTTGACATTCATGTTACTATTTTTATTTGATTATGATATATGATGTGTTATATAATCCATGATTGGACATGTTGTGTTTGATTTACCCTAGCCCTAGAAACTTGGTATTTTAGATACCATAAAACATTTTCGAATGTGAAAAAAGAAATTGGGATTTAAAAATGGAATTTATTTCCAAAATAGAAATTAAATTTTGAATAGAGTTGAAAATAGAAACCTATTGAAGTGGATTTGGTTTAAAACATGAAATCACAATTAAAGTGAATAATGGTTTAAAACAAATATTTTGCAAATGATATATCTATAAAGGAGATTTAGATGATTTGAGATATGAATCAGAATGAAACATGAATGAGAAAGGGAAATGGATAATTATTTAAAAGAAAAACGATGATTTATATTCCAAAATTTGGAATATAAAATAAATAGGAATAACGTTATGTAGACTGAAATGGTTAAAAAGGAATTTGGTAATGATTTGAAAAGGGTAAATTCAAAAGTGAATTTGGATTTGAATTAACATGGAATGGTAGATAAATTCCGAAGTTTGGAATATAAATCGAATATATATTATTCGAGAGAAAGTTATTGGAATTTGATTATATCGAATTTAGGGAAGTAGTTATTTTTACTTTCTGTTTGAATCAAAATTATTTTTTATTTACTTATTAATTTATTCATTGAAATTAATAAGTACAAGTTATATTTTTATTAACCAAATATTTGAAAACAACGATTAAAACGCTATTGTTATAATCAATGTTTTTTTATAAATCTAAACTACCATTATAAACTATATTTTTATATAAATCAAATATTTGGAAACAACAATTATAACGCTATTGTTATAATCAATTTCCTTCCGTAAAAGAAATGGCTTCTTAGTTTGAATCTGAGAGTTGCATAAGCGGTGTTTTGTTGAAGTTTTGACTATTTCAAAGTTAAGAATGTTGTTCAATTAAGGTCTAAGAGGTAATTATACCCCAACTTGATTGACTTCATGATTGATGGAGGAATGGTTAAGGTTCGATAGTGAAGATTAGTTAGCAATATGGTTAGTTAATAAATGATTAATGGTTTGAGTTATAATAACGTTGTTTTATAACATCGCGTTAATCTAAAGGATTTTTGAAATGTTTTCCCCAAATAAAGTGAGAGATGTTTTCTATGCATAGAAAATGAAATGAATTGGTCAACGAGGAACTAAGAAATGGAAAATGGAAATATTTTCCGATATTAATAAGGTATATTTTCTAAATGTAGAAAATAAGGATTCGTGAATATTTAGAAATGTTTTCTGATTGGAACTATAGATATTTTATTAAATAAAGAAATTAGGATATTGTTTTTCCAAGGATCGAGAGAGAAAATGGAGCTTTGAAAGGATATGAAAGATGGGAAATGGGAATTGGAAATGATAATATAATAAGGGGCCAATATTGTTTGATGCTTGATCGGTAGAATTTCCAATTGAAAATAGGACAATTGATTGTATGGATGTTTCTTTGATAGTTAAATCATAGACTATCAAAGTTTTGATTTATTTTATACCCCCGTTGTCAATATGGAGAGACCGGGATCAGATTTAATATCTAAAAATCACTCCGTATTAGCTTAAGCGTTACGAATCAACTTATGCTGAAGTTGTAAAGCACAAGGGCTATTCTGTTAATCCTAGATAGAAATTACCAAGATGGATTGATGGAAAAGTGCCTTTGGTTTGTCCAATCCCAGGAAAACGTATATGGACGGATCTAACAATGTGGAATTCAAAGAAAATGGTGGCAAGATGTTTTAAAAATAAATCGTGACCTCAAGCCTCATCACCCGGGAAATGATAGAAATCGGGCAGGCAACATGGCCAAGTGAGTCATTCCTAGAGAAATTTCAATTGTTTCTTATTCTATTCATTGTTGTATGCTTTCGGTAATGGTTGCCGATCTCAACCGTTAGTGATAATTTGCTCGATACACTCAAGTTAAATAAGTGGTTAGCCATGTGTGGCCGGGTTGCAAGATGTTCTTGTTGAACCCCAGTGTATCCACTCTAAAGTACACTGTTCGGAAGGTGGTTCCATACCTCGTCATAGTCGGAATCCAATCTCCAATAAGCGCCCTGCGGTTTTTGATTTTATATTATATATGGAGCGTGAGATGCAAGCGTTCCGCTAGATTGCTATTTATTTGATTTAGACACTATTATAATATCACTGGATTTGATATCAAAAATATTTTTGGTTATCATAAGGTAAAAACCATTCGTGTTTATGTGTGGGCTGGTCTTACGATTATCATTTCTTTCGAAAGGATTTTGAAAGTTAAACAAATGGTTGGAGTTTACTCACACTAGTCCCATGACTGACCCAGAGTTTATTTTGTTTTGTTTTCCCTAAACTCTTGGGTGCCCAAATTTGTATGGGCAGTCAAGTGGTTAGGATTTTTCAGATTCACTTGGATGAGCTGAAAGCAGGAGGCTTCACCAGTTAGCTATAGACTATCATATTTTCCGCTGTGTACTATGTTTGTATCTGGAAATAGGTGTTTATAAATGTTCAAGAATAGCTATTGTGCTCTGCTGATGGTATGTATATAGAGTTACTGATTTGTATTTCAAAAGTTATGTTATTTAATATATTTTATTCGTTCTGCTGTGAGTTTGTGTTATTCGTTTTTCTTTTATTCTAACTTTTCTTTCTTTCTATTCCTCTTCCTCTAACTTCTCTCTACTAATGATTCGTATTTCTGTGTCATTTGGGTCGGACGTGTTGTGTTATTAGTCGACTCAAAGGGTACGAAAATTCAGCCCATTACACCTCAAGAAAGAAATGTTAGAGTAATGTCACAAGTCCAGGTTCAACATCCACCCTGGAGTTAATAAAATGTATCAGAATGTTAAGCGTGAATTTTGGGGGAGAACCATAAAGAGGGACATATCTATCTATGTCAGTCATTGGCTACATGTCAACAAATAAAAGCAACCAACAGAAGACAACAAGATTACTTATACCTCTACCAGTTCCGCGTTGGAAATGGGACCAAATCTCCATGGATTTCATAGAGGATTTCATAGACGAGCTGCCCAAATCTCGTAAAGGAAACGAAGGAATTTGGGTCATTGTAGATCACCTAATCAAAAGTGCCCATTTCTTTCTGGTAAAGTCTTCTAGAATCGCTGCAAACTTAGCAGAATTATACATAAAGGAGATTGTTGACTACATGAGATACCGAGCAGCATAGTAAGCGACATATATCCAATTTTCATTAGCCGTTTTTGGGAATCTTCTCGAGACGCATTGGGAGCAAGACTTAAGTTCATCATTGCATATCACCCTCAAATGGACGAAGAGACGGAAAGAGTTAAAAGATTTTGGAGGATTTGTTACGAGCATGTGTTCTTGAATTCGGAGGTTCATGGGAGAATCATTTTTCCTTGGTTGAGTTTTCTTATAATAAGAGTTACCAAGCAAGTAACAAGATGGCACCTTTCAAAGCATTGTATGGTCGTCCGTGTAAGTCGCTTGCTTGTTGAATTGAGTCCGGGGGTAGACTTTTTCTTGGACCAAACATGATTAAAGATGCTACGGAGAAAGTAGATTTGATTAAGAAGAAGTTGAAGATGGCCTTGGATTGACATAAGTGATATGCTGATCGTAGAAGGAGAGCACATGAATACGCGGTTGGAGATTCAGTTTTCCTAAAAGTTTCTTTAATGCATGGAGTTATAAGATTTCGGATAATAGGCAACACCCCGCTGGTTCATTCCCTAATTTGGAAAGAGTTGGACCCTTAGCATATAAAGTTCAATTACCCGAATAGCTATCAGGTGTGCATGATGTCTTCCACGTATCACATTTGATGAAGTATGTTCACGACCCGGATCTGATTGTTAAGAGGCTGGTCAACAAGATCAGCAAATAACCCCAAATTAATCAATCAAGAGGGAACCCATAAATGTAACAACCCGGGATTTCTGAACCAATTTAAAATTTTTATTTTAGCTATTTTAATGGATTTGGAAGATTTAAAATGATTTATTTTAAATAATAATGATTTAAAATTTATTTAAATCGAAGTTAGAACATTTGAATATTTAATTTAATTAAAACGAGCCTGGAATGGCGTGGTAGTTTGTAAATTAGATTCTAAATTTCAATTGAATGTACATAATTCAAAATAAATCGGATTTCAGTAAAACCAGAAACATTTGAATCTGTTTAACAATATCTTTCCAACGGATGTGAAAATTTCATATTTCATAATATAAATTGAAAGTTATGTCTAGTTTAAAATTTAAAATAGTCGCTATGGAATTTATATACACTTTAATATAATATATAGCCCTTGAAAAAAACCATTATGCAAACGACCTCCTTTTTCGATGAAACCACTTTTGTTGGATCTGGAATGTCAAATTATTGTTAGGATTCAAATTTCATAATTTTTGGAATTAATATGTGAGCGCAGTAAATTTAAATGTGTTTGGTAATTTCATTTTGAATTTAATCGACTGGAAAAAGGTCATTTTTCAAACGGTCTTCAAATTCAACAAAATTATTTTTGTTAGGACCGTATCATCAAAACATAGCTAGATTTATTTATTTATTTGTGATTTTTGGAGTCAGTATGTGGCCCAAGTAAATTAAAATGTATGTTTAAATTCAATATATATTGATTTATATTTTAATTTTGATGAAAATTGTTCGAAACGATCGAACTGACTTACGAAACATATCCCATTGTGTTCGAAATGGGGGTATTTGGCCATGGGTGACATTCATTGGGGTTGATTGGGAGTTTGAATGCAAAAATCGCATTTTTCGAATCAAATAATAATAAATCGTTTCGTATAAAAGAAGTCAAAGCCATTCACGGGCAACCTGATTTCAACATTCGTTGTTCTCATTCAAGGGCGGGAAAGCTCCAATCCAAATTCATCAATATCTTCAAATCCACTTCGAATTATTCCCAACTTTCAAATGAAATTTTGTAGAGATTTTAACTGGCTTTGAATTCCTAAGGATGTAATTGATTTTTGTTGAGTAAATCCTGTGGATTCTGGGCCTAAACTTCGCCGGTTCGCACGCCTTTCCAGGCACGAAGAGAGCACCAAACTTGAAGAGGTTCATGGAGGTGGAAGGTGGAAGAATGGGCTTCAAAGTTGACTAGCTTGATCGGTCTCTGGAGGCTTGTGGGCGGCGCAATTTTCAAGGATGGAAGCATGAAAATGGGTTCGAAATAGAAGAAAGGGGCGACGAGCTTTATTTCTAGGAAGAAGAATCGATGGCAAAAATGTATTAATAGTGAATTTATTTATTAATTATTATTTTAAATCATGTAATTAATGTTTAAAATATTGTAACTCTTTCACATGAGATCGAAATTGAGTGATTTCAGTCACGTTGCGATCGTGACAAAGAACACTTCAGCATGGAACTGACCAGAACAGCAACTAGGCTAGTTGAGATTTTTCACTGAATTGAACGGACAGTTTAATCCAGTTAAAACAATCTTTAAATAAAGACTGGCGGAGTGGAAACGAATGTGAGAACTCTCTCACTAAAATTTTTGTATAGTTATTTATTTATAACTGCATATATCGATTGCCAGTATTGATTTTTATCAGTTTAATTATTATAAATTGTATACGGTATCTGTTAGCTCACCTCCCTCGTCCACAAACCATGGATGATTTAATTGACTATGTTGTGTATTGATTGTGTTGTTGAAATGCTTTACGTATTAAAAATAATGTTAATAATTTTATGATTGTTGAAATTAAATTATAAATACCCATTTACAAATTAAATAGTGAAATTAGCTAATTAGAAAAATAATTCAAACAGAATTAGAATTGGTTAAATTTATTAACTAATGATTTATTTAAATAGACTGTTGTTGTTTGAAAAACCCACACAGGTATTGGGATGATACTTGACATACATTAATCCCAATATTCGGCTGTATGTCAATCGATTGGTTGACAGACTGTGTTGAGCGTTATTTATTTATTTTAACGCTTATAAAGTTATAAATTGCACTCTGGATGATGTTTGAACGTGTAATGATTATTTATCATTATTATTGTATACATACGATGTATGAAATCCATGTAACAGAAATTATATGGTAATTGATTGAGTCGCATTTCGATTCAGAAATAAAGAATATTCTAGGATAACGAATATTTTAAAATAATATTCATTGAAAAATTAAATTAATGAACGAATATTTTAAAATAATATTCACTAAATAACCAAAATATGATTTTGATATCCGAATTAGGATGGACACAAAAATATTGAAATATATGAAGATGAGTTAAGTAATGTACGCCATTTTAACCCGAACGGGATTATCGATCGATTTTATTCATTATATAATGAATTTGAAAAGGAAATGGATTTCAAAATCAGTTATTTTGAAAATATTACCATTTTAATATTATAATGATATGGAATATTCAATTTTGATTTAAAATTGAAAATGAAATTGAATTCGTTTTAAAATGAATATATAAACAAATTTATAAAATACGATTAGAATGGAAATCGACGATATATATTATATATATAATTGCCTGAATAGAACGCGCCGCACAACGACCGTTCGCTAATTTCGATCATTAACTTCAAATTGATGTGATGGGAGATCCGACCGTCGGATTCTCCTAAACTGAAACCTTGGGTTCATATCAAAAAGAGCTTTCCAATGAATATAAGAGATTTGAAATATAATGTTTAGGTTTGGAAATATGTCCAAATCAATTTCAGAAAAGGTAGCTATGGATGCAGTTCGGTGGCCGTGATTGAAACCGACTGTAAAGACCTTAATAAAATTATTAAAAATAAGGAAAAATCATGTAAAATCATAATAATTGATTTGGAAAGATTTTGGATGAAAAACTCCAAGTTTGAAAAGATAGAAATTTATTTTTATCGAAATGAACTAGTTATTAACTAGAACAATAATCCAGTGTTTTTAATAAATAAATTGGATTGAAATGGTTTTAATATAACCAGAATTCTCCAAAATATAAATTGGAATGGGTTTTGAATGGAAATAATTTTTAGAATATTTCGGTATTGGATTCCATGATTATACGAATATTGTTGAGGAATTTGGAAGATACAGATATCGTTATTCCCAATACGATATCCGTTAGTTTCGGAATTTAATATTGAATATAAGCCGATAAAATTTCTATTTAGAGCCTTGTATTTAATATCAAATTGGATTTTGGGTTTGTCGTGAATGGTGTCTTGAAAAACACTGTTCTTAAACCCAGATGAGAAAAGAGTAAATCTTTTAATTAATATTTAGAGAAGTTTACCAATCAATAAATATTTAATTGGAATTGAAAGTTGATTGTGGGTTTATCATGAACTATTTTTTAAACGACATTTGTTCTTTAACCCAATTAACAGTGAAAATATGATTTGGAATTTATAAATCTTTTATTAAGATTTAATGGAAACTTTCCAAATAAAGTTTTCAAATTTAATAAAAGAAATTGAAATGGAATTCGATTTAGTGATTATTGAGATGAGATTCTGAGAAGGAAGACCATTACCATTTATGGAATTTAAAAGGCCTTGCTGTTATTCCATTTATAGTATTAATCCGATACTTAAATTTATATCGATTATATATTGTTATGATTTCCATGAAGATTCCAATTTTGATGAAAGATGTAACACCCCGTGAATTCTATAACGATAAGCTTCTCAAATTAAAGTATAATTAATTCTAAATGAAATAATTAAGGGAAACGGGTTATGCCATTGCGTTCGTCTCGGGATTCTGCTTGAGATAGAGTCCGAGTTTGCACGAATCGGACTCCGTATGAAGAAGTTATGGCCTTCGGAAGTTTCAGAATCAAATTTAAATTCAAACAGCTCAGTTTAATTTCAAATTTTAGAATTTCATGTTCAAACTGGGCTGAGCGGGAAAATTCCCGCCCAGAGACCAGGTCGACCATAGGGTCAACCATGGTGTCGACCTGGTCCCCCCACCCCCCAGGTCGACCATAGTGTCGACCTACCTAGTCGACCTGGCTGGCCAGGTCTGGCTCTGGCTCGAATTTCTGTGGCTCTGTGTGTCACTATGGCTGACATGTCACCTCTTGATTGGCTCTCTGAACTTTGAATGGCCTAGATTCCTCCTGTCTTCATTTGATGGCTCAAAACAACTTAAAAATCTATAAATACACCCTAACTCTCAACTGAAAATTCACACAAAAATATGAGAAAGGAGTCGTCATGCTGCTAGGGAGGAATTGAACATAGCCGTCAAGAGAAAAGCCTAGAGATGAATCAAAACTAAGAAGAAGATTAAATTTTAAATTAAAAATTATCAACGCAACGTTAGTCTACCCAAAGGAGCGCATCTCAATTTCAGAATTCAGAATCCAGAATTCAAGATTCTGCATTCGTTGTAAGTATAGTGGCCTTTCAGAATATAAATAAGAATTGTGATGTGATTCGATGTAAATGAAAATAGAATTGTGTTATTATGTTGTATAAATTCTACGTATTGCGATGGTTCTATCATGACTTGTGTATTGACGTTAGTGGCATAAATTGATTGATGCAAGCCTATTGAACAATTGTATGTGAAAACAATGACACTTGCAAGTTTGGGGCAAAAATTAGAAATTGATCCCTTTATGTATATGCCGATGGCATGGACTATGTATATTCCCTTAGTCTAAATTAGAATTTATGTAAACATGATTTAGACTTGAAACCTTTTATGCCTACATGACCCAAAACCTATGATATCATTTTCATGTCTAATTGCAAGTATAATTGGTTCTATGTTAAGCATCGTTTGGGTTTCATAAATTATGCAAGTTCATGTTTATTTGCATGTATAATTGGATCTATGTTAAGTATCGTTTGGGTTTCAAAAACTATGCAAGTTCATGTTGAAATAAGCTATGTGATTAGATGTTAAAATTGGACATTTTGGTGAATATACAACATGCTAGTTTTGTGTTTGACATTATGCCAAGTTAAACATGTTTAAACACAAGTTCCTATTAGCCTAAACTATGCCATTTCATATGTCACCTACTTAGTTATACTTTGGTTTTAATGCAAGTTCACATGACCCATCATTTATGTTAGTATCGCTAAATTGCAAGTTCATGCGCCACACATCCTTATATGTTGTAAAATATTACATGTTCTTGATTTCCCCTTGCCTTACGCTTATAAAGTTGGGCTGAATTGTGTCGAGCCCAACATTTGTTATAACGTTGCGAATGTATAAACGGGGGTAATAACGTTGGGTGTAAAACATGAAAATATATGTTGGCATGTCTAGCACAAGCCAATGACAATGACATTTAAACGATATAAATTGTTATACCCAAAAATAAAAGATATGACATTTACATATATAATAATAAAATATGTAAATTTAGAAAACACAGTATGCTTAAACCAAGGTTGGATTGAGTTGTGATGTAAACCTACCCGAAACTGCCCGGCTGTCCAGTAGTCACAACAATACCTATCCAATGTGGGTGGTTAAGCATTGAGCCCAATAAAGACCCGAGGTTAGACTAAGCTACGGTGTAAACCTTCCCGGAACCGACCGGCATATCCACTAACCGTAGCAATACCTGTCTAATGTGAGTGGTCTGGTGCTCCTAAGAGGCTAAGGACAGGTGGTAGGGTTAAGTCAACTATAACACTTAATCAAATTCAACATGTTAACAAGAATTGATGGGTGGGGGGTTAGGTAAATACAGACACTTAACCACTTAACATGTTTGACTAGAAAATCATGGTAACGAGGGACCCGTTTCAGCAGTAACCCAATTTAGGTATCAACGGTACCCTGAAACTAGGCAGGGTGGGGCACGATTACTGGGCTGATTGAAAGCGGTCAAACGACGGCGGTGGGTGCATAGTGCATGTCTAACGGGGTGCGGGCGTGCACACACTTTGGAACAGACAACCAGGGCACTGGGGACACCAGTAGTATAACCTATGCCTTCTAGAATTTGTGTCGGGGCCGCCACAATGGGTCTTGATACACCCCATGGTGGGACCAACATAGGTATCTACAATTCTTGGGGGCCGTATGACACATGTTAACGCGAGTAGGAGACGATCTTTAAATAAAGTTGGGGATCACTTCACCCTCACCACGGGATGCCAGTTAGAGTAAACTCAAATAGATGCAGAGATATAGTATGGATGCGATAGTACATTCGACACTCCCTTAGCTTGTGACACCATCCTATTTTCAGTATATATCTATCATGCCCTTTTCTTATTCATATACTAAAGAGTTACTAGATTTACTCGGGCTTTATGTCTGACCCTATTTTCTTTTCGTCTTCTTTTCTTTCGTCCCCCCCCCCCCCCCCAGGTCCACAGGGAGGAAACAACTCAGCTCAGTCAGGCTCTGTATAAGCTCCAAGAACGTAGATGTATGATTTGGGTCTCTTTTGCTCGGACTATGGCTTTGGATATCACTATGGGGATTTTTGTCACTTTATTTATGTTTTATGCTTCTTTAATAATCAAGACAGTTATGAGGTTGTAATGATGGAAGTATTTTGAGACAATTATGGAATGTTATGTTTTGAACACGTATTGATGAAATAAAAGTCTATTTGATTTCCGCTGTTTAAAATATGTGTATTTATATCTGTCTTGAGTTTATCTGTGGCTTTTACTTATAAACCTCCACCAAAATTAAGGCATTCCCTTTGTGAGTGACCTTAACGGAGGTGGGGTGTTTCACTTGGTATCAGAGCATAGGTTTACCAGATAAGATAAAAGTTTTTGAAATTGTTTTCAAAAAGAAAGTTTAAAGAAGCATTTTTCAAGAAAAAGTGTTACATTTGTTGAGTCAAAGCTTCGATGGTTATTTTGATTTATGACAAGAAGAAGCTTCTACATCGACAAAAAGAAGACGAGATGACTTCATAGGTTAGAAGTTGATTATTTTAGAGTTATATAATGTTAAAATCTATCCTCAAACGATCATACTTCTAATTGCTTAAAAATATCACTCATGAAAACATTTTTTATGCGTATGGTCAAAAACATGTCGACCTACAACTTTTTATAGGTCAACAGGATTTTAAAATGTAACGGTCAAAAATAGGTCGACCTACAAAATTTTATAGGTCAACAGGTTTTTGAACTCCAACGGCTAAAAACATGTCGACCTACAAAATTCTATAGGTCAACAGTTTTTTGAATTTTCATGAAAAGTCATCTTCTTCCTTTAAGAGTTGCATCCATTTCTCTTCATGAATAATCACTTATTTTAGATGCAACTTTTCATCAACAATTGCAACCTCTCGATTTCTATAAATACATGAGTTTGCAATCATTCAAATCATCGAATTTACTCTCTATTTTCTGATCTATCTTGCATTATCCTTTTCTCTCAAAAAGCACTCAAAAGCATTCAATTATCGTTTGAATCTCCAAGCATAATTAATACACTTATGATTCAACTCGATAATTTACTTCCTAATCTTTCTAAACATCAAAATACATTTGAGGATAAGATTATAGGAAGGGTGTACTCAATCATTGACTATTCAGTGTTGAAGAAAGAACACATTCAAGGTCAAACTCTTGTAATCGTCTTGTGGGTAAGCTTGTAGACCATGAAATCAATTGGGTAAGCTTGTAGCCCGTGAAATCAAGTGGGTAAACTTGTAGCCCGCAAATCAAGTAGTGAACCTGTTCCTCCGGGTGAAGTGAGGGTGTTGTTTAGTGAAAAGCCGAAGAGGAGCTTCGGGACTGGACGTAGGACGGGAAGTCCGAACCAGTATAAAATCCTGGTGTCTTTACTTTACTTTACTTTACTGCATTTAAAGTTATCTGTGATATATATATATATATATATATATATATATATATATATATTGTTATCATATTCCGCATAGCCATATTATAGATCCTGCACAAGTCGTACACACTCGACTTTTCAATTGGTATCGGAGCGCGGTCATCTTATAACCGTAACACAGTTATTTGATATATTCTAGTAATATGGCAAATAACGCAAGCACCAGCACTAACACTTACACTGAAGGTCAATCTACACAAAGACCTCCTTTCTTTAATGGCCTAAACTATAGTTATTGGGCAACACGTATGGCTTTTTATATGCAATCAACAAGTTATGATGCTTGGAATGCTACTCAGAAAGAAATAGTTAATCCAACTACTGAGTATGCAGAATGGACTCCTGCTGAGAAAACAGAAGCAACAGTAAATGCAAAAGAAATAAATATGTTGTTTTGTGCATTAGATCAAAATGAGTATAACCGTGTTAGTATCTGTACCACTGCTTATCAAATTTGGCAAACGCTAAAAACCACTCATGAAGGTACTAACAAGGTTAAACAAGCAAAAATAGCTTTGTTGAAAAGCCAATTCCAAAATTTCAAAATAAAGCCAAATGAAACAATCAATGAGATGTATTCAAGGTTTCAAACCATTCATCATGCTCTTATTGGATTAGGACAAAAATATTCTGACTTTGATGTAGTTTCAACAATCCTACATTCACTGACTAATGAATGGGAAGGAAAAGTATTAGCCATAGAAGAAGCTAATGATCTTTCTACCATGAAGCCAGATGAATTGATAGGAAATCTAATGTCCTACGAAGCAAATTTTCAGGCTAGAAGAGAACAAAAAGAAGAAAAGAAAAATGTTGCTTTTCATGCCGAAAAAGATGAAGACATTTCAGATTCTGAAGATGAAGACTTAGCACTTATTGCAAAAGGTTTTAAGAAGTTCTTGAAGCAAAGAAAAGCTAGTCGATACGACAAAAAGAAGTTTGGATCAAATAAACCATCATCTTCAATTATGGAATGCTTCAACTGTCACAAAAAGGGACATTTGCAAAAAGATTGTCCGGATAAAAAGAAGAAATCCGAAAAATTCAAGAAGGACAAATCAAAGAAAAGAGCATTCTCAGTAACATGGGATGATTCAGACTCATCTTCATCTGATAGCGAAAGTGACTCAGACACTGAACAAGCAAATGTATGTTTTATGGCAACAGAGGATGAGGTACAAATTCCTACTCTTGAGGATATGCTTGATATTTATGATAAATTAATGGTTAAATTTAAAGATACAAAACATCAATTAAAAGAAGTCAAGACAATGTTGAATAGATCAGAATTAGAAAGAGATATGTTAAAAGATGAGAAGAAAATATTAGAAGAGGAACTTGAAAAGGCTCAAGAATCATCTTCTAATTCTAATTCTCAACTATCTCTTTTGACTCAAGAAATTGAAGTTCAAAAAGAAAAGAATGATATTCTCACTACTGAAATCATGAGCTTAAAGCTAAAGTCAAGATTCTAGACCTTGAAAAAGCTAGTTTACAATCAAAGTTAGACGACATTACTAAAAATGTTTCTAACTTTAACAAAGGTCGAGAAAATCTGACAAAAATCATTGAGAATTCACAATCAGCTACAAATAAGCAAGGATTGGGATATAAGAAACAAGTTATCAAGAAACATCTTGGTAAAAGAAGAAAGAAAAATAAGTTAGTAAAAGAAACTGAAGCTAAGAAAAATCTGAGTTTATTATATTTCAAACCAAAACCGAGTGTGAAATCACAAAAGAAGAATGTCAAAGTATGGGTTCCTAAAACAAATAATATTTTGATTAGGAACAAGTACATTCAAAATTTCTTGAGTACTGTGCATCATAATCCAAATTATTTGTATAAAGGGGATACCGGACCCGTATGGGTTTGGACTCCTAAGACCTAACTCTTAGGACCCTATAAAAAGTTGGTACCATGGATTTAACTTTATTTTTTGCAGGTCCCACTAAAGAAAAGAGGAAGATGGATTTTGGACAGTGGTTGCTCGAAGCATATGACTGGAGACAAGAGCATATTGACGAATATTACATGATGGGGGCTCAGTCACTTTTGGAGATAATTCAAAAGGCTTCATCATCGGCAAAGGCGATGTGAGCAATTACGGTACATCTAATTTACCTCTTATTACGAATATCATGCTAGTTAGAAATCTAAAACATAACTTACTTAGTATTAGTCAGTTATGTGATAAAGGGTTTACAATTTCCTTTTCAAATGACAAATGTAACATTCTTGACCAAGATAAAAATTTAGTTTTTGAAGGATATAGAGACAGAAATATATATTTTTTAAATATGAATTTTAATCAAAATTCAAATATGTGCCTTATTGCTAAGGAAAATGATCCATGGATATGGCACAAACGGTTCTGTCATATAAACTTTAAAACTATTGACAAGCTAGCTAAAAATGATCTAGTCAAAGGTTTACCAAAACTGAGTTTCAAAGTTGACAATCTTTGTGATGCTTGCCAAATCGGAAAATTAACCAAGTCATCATTTAAACCTAAGAAGGTAATCTCGACATTACAACCACTTGAACTATTACATTTGGATTTATTTGGACCTACTCAAATACAATCCATAAATCATAGTCGGTATGTGTTTGTAATTGTTGATGATTATTCTCGTTATACTTTGACTATGTTTTTGAAAAATAAAAGTGACACTTTCGAAAAATTCAAATCTTTCGTCAAACGTATTCAGAAATCGAAGGGACTTAAAGTCAAAAATATAAGAAGTGATCATGGCAGAGAGTTCGAAAATAATGAATTTGAACATTTTTGTGCAAAGAAAGGTATATCACACAATTTTTCCTTTCCAAGAACTCCACAACAAAATGGGGTTGTAGAACGAAAAAATCGAACATTACAAGAATGTGCAAGAACATTATTAAATGGAAGTACTTTATTAAAATATTTTTGGTTAGAAGCTGTAGCAACTGCGTGTTATGTTTTGAATCGAGTTTCCATTCGACCTCTAACTAAAAATACACCATATGAGTTATTCAATGAAAGAAAACCAAATATTTCTTATTTCAAAGTTTTTGGTTCGAAATGTTTTATTTTAAATACGAAAGATCACCTTGGAAAATTTGATTCAAAAGCTGACGAAGGAATCTTTGTGGTTATTCGGATCGAAGTAAGGCTTATCGTATATTCAATAAAAGAACCAAAATTATTGAAGAATCACTTCATATATCTTTCGATGAATACTACAAGTTTTCTAATATAAAAATTGATGATGACGAAAATATCAATACAAATGACACTGTTGTCACAAATGAGGATTCTGACTCCGAAATTATCAACGATATTCCTCAACCTCCTGTGATAGTTTCTCCACCTAGAATGAGATCTCCTCCAAGAATATTGAGAGATCATCTGGTTCAAAATGTAATTGGAGAAGTATCATCTCAAATTAGAACTAGAAGTCAACTTAACCAAATGGGACATGTTGCATTTATTTCAAACATTGAACCTAAGAATCCTAAAGAAGCTGCTACCGATGAATATTGGATCATTGCTATGCAAGAAGAACTAAATCAGTTCGAACGCAATGATGTATGGGAACTTGTTCCAAGGCCAACCGATCAATCAGTTATCGGAACTAAATGGGTTTACAAAAACAAGGCTGATGAACAAGGAAACATAACACGAAACAAAGCACGGTTAGTAGCACAAGGATATAATCAAGAAGAGGGTATCGATTATGAAGAAACTTTTGCACCTGTTGCTAGACTAGAAGCAATTCGAATACTTCTATCTTTTGCTTGTCACCATAATTTTAAATTATATCAGATGGATGTCAAGAGTGCGTTCCTAAATGGTTTTATAAAAGAAAAAGTATATGTTGAACAACCACCTTTATTCAAACATGAAAAATATCCAGATCATGTTTTCAAGCTTAAGAAGACTTTGTACGGTTTAAAACAAGCACCACGTGCTTGGTATGAACGACTACGAAGTCATCTTATCAACTCTGGATTTCAAATAGGAAAGGTTGATCAAACATTATTTATTAAACATTCGCACAAAGAGATACTTGTTGTTCAAATATATGTGGATGACATAATCTTTGGTTCAACAAACGAGAGACTTTGTAAAGAATTTTCAGATATCATGACCAAAGAATTTGAAATGTCACATATGGGAGAGTTATCATACTTTCTTGGTCTTCAAATTAAACAACTTTCAAATGGTATTTTCATAAATCAAGAAAAATATTGTGAAAATCTTGTTAAAAGATTCGGACTTGAAAATACTTCTGGAAAACCGACTCCAATGAGTACCACTAGTCATCTTGAAAAGGATGAAAGTGGAAAGAGTATAGACCAAAAGACGTATCGTGGTATGATAGGTTCTCTCCTATATTTAACAGCTAGTCGTCCTGACATTATGATGAGTGTTTGTTTGTGTGCACGTTTTCAAGCTGATCCTAAGGAATCACATTTGCGAGCAGTGAAACGAATTATTCGATATCTTAATAACACCAAAGATTTCGGTCTTTTCTATCCTAAGGATTGTGCATTCGAATTAGTATCATATAGTGATGCTGATTTCGGAGGATCACGAACGGATAGAAAGAGTACAAGTGGTACGTGCCATTTTATTGGAAAATCACTTGTCTCTTGGTTTAGTAAGAAACAAAATTGTGTTTCACTATCAACATGCGAGGCAGAGTATATTTCAGCAGCTTTGGCATGTACACAAGTTATATATATGCAACAAACACTTAAAGATTTTGGTATGAATTTATCGAATTCCATTATATATTGCGATAACACTAGTGCGATAAATTTATCCAAAAACCCAGTTAATCACTCTCGGACTAAACACATTGACATTCGTCATCATTTTCTACGAGATAACATTGAAAAGGGAAATATAAACCTCGAATATGTCAACACGGAAAATCAACTAGCAGATATATTTACAAAGCCTCTACTAGAGTCAATCTTTATCAAGTTACGTAGAGAGCTAGGATTGGTTTCACGAAAAGAACTCGAAGATTAATTTTTATAAGAATTCGTATTTTGTTTATCAGAAACCAATGTCTTTTTACTATATATAGCAGAGGATTTTTCTATGGTAAAACATATACAAACCATTTATTTATTATCTTAAAATAGAAAACTCCTACTATATATATGACTATTTTTGAGTGCTTTCATTCATTCTCTCAAACTTCTATAACTTTTAAATAATCTCATGGCACACATCTGTGAGAAATGTGCTGAAAATTCCCACATTTCAATCACAAGTTCCGAACCGACTGAATATAACTCCCCAAAAACACCAGAGCATCCACCTGGCTTTCATCCGCCTTCTCGAACGCCAGGAACTACTCCTACTTCTAAGAAGAGCAAGAAAGTTTTATTTTGTTCTCCACGAACTAAGGAGATGATAGATGAAATGCATTATTATCAACAACAAATGTTTTATGAGCAAAAACTGACGACTTCTCGTTTGACGTACCTCGAACGATTAGCTACTCTCTTTTGTGGCTCTGACAGACATAATGTACATGAGCCAATGCCAATACCATCGTCTTCACGAACTCCAAATTCATAGGATAGAAATTATCAAAACAATGAAGGAGCTAGTGGAAGGTTTAGCCATTGGGAACCAAAGAATTCATGGGAGACAAGGAAATAATTTATATCGTTTAAACTCTTCTTTAAAAAATAAATTTGTATTTTGTTCTTCAAGTATTTGGTGTTTTGAAATCTTGTTATTGAATAAAATTTGTTTTAATATATATATCTTTTCAAAAGCCAGAAAAACAAATTTTCTCTGCACCTGTCGACCGATCTTGTTCACGCTGTCGACCGGTTAAGGATTCTTAGCCTTTATATTGAAACCAGAATTAAAAACGGTCGACCGCATCATACTCCCCTGTCAACCGTTATGCCTAAAGAATTGATTTCAAACATTTCCAGAACTAATAACTGTCGACCGGTCATTTAAATCACGTCGACCGCAATAGTTCAAGTTTAAGTTCTTTATCAAATAGAACTTTTACCTGTCGACCGCTCCTTATTCCTCCTGTCGACCGGTCAGACCAAACATATGTATGTTTGTGTTCCAGAACTATTTCCTGTCGACCGCCCAAACTCCAACCTGTCGACCGGTCAGTTCGAAAACACGTGCATCAATTTTTCCAGAGATTTTACTGGTCGACCGGCTCATTGATATCTGTCGACCGGTTTCGCTGGAAACTTCCTTTTCACCCAATCAACACGTCCATTCCCTTTTCAAACTTCACAACTCTTCATCAAAGGTCATTTCTTTTCATTCTCTATACTCTTTATAACCTGATCTATTAGAATTTTTCAAATTTCCTAACCTCTCCAATGGCTCCAAAGCAAAAGAAGTCCAAAACATCATCTTCTCAAGCCCCTGTTCAACCTATTGATACTCAAATCAAACAATGGCTAATGGATCCTCTTGCGGTGAAGAGATGGAACAAGATGAAAGACTATACAATTCACCACGGTTCTTTTCTCAAATTCTCTGAATTCGCCCTCTACGATGTTAGTGGACTATCAAACAGAGCGGGTATAGAGTCTCTTCTAAATTTTGAAGACAATCATGTTGAGATAAGCCATACTTTGATAAAACTATTCTATGCTAATCTCAATTTAGACAAATTTAAACCCCAAAACTCGGATGATTGCTTATGGTCCGTTGTTTGTGGTCAACACATCTTTCTCTCCAAAGACCGGATGGCAGAAATTCTTCGAACCCATAACGAAGGTATTCAATTCGGTAGTGATTTCTGCCCTATACATATTCGCGACAAAAATAGTCACCTTTTCATAGAAGACCATAAGTCAAGTACTAAAGGTATCCATCTAAGACCATCTGCCAGACTTCTACACCTTTGTATCACACACTCTCTTCTTCCAAGGACTGGAAACTTTGATGCAGTTTACAGAGAAAACTTTAAGGCACTGTATGCCATTTATGCAAATATCAAGGTAAATTGGATTGAGATGATTTTCGACGAGATTGTGATGGTAAATAAACGTTCAAGGCCACACTTGTTTTATAACGAGTATATTATGCGTTGTCTCATGGAATGTCACGTAAGATCTCCCGAATCTAAAATCTCAATACCAAAATGTATTGATAAAGCATCTAAAAAGAGGATGAAGCTACCGTTTCCTTATTTGAATATTATTCCTTTTGAGCGATATGTCGAACAAGGACCTCCACAGACTTTCTCTTCTCAAGTTCCCACGCAAAGGCCTAAAGACGTTTTAATTCCGCCTCCTACTTCTTCAACTAAGGACACTCTTGAGCAAATTGCACGTAATCAATTCTTACTCGAAGCTAGACTCAAAAGAACTGACAATAAAATTGACCGCTTAGATTCTAAACTTGATAAGCGGTTCAACAAATTAAAGTCCTTCTTTGGAACGATTTGGGATGCAATCTCTTGTGCATCAACCTCCGCACCGCTTGCTCAAGACCCAGGAAAACGACCAATGCCACCTACGTTTACATGGTCCTCATCTGAAGAAGGTACTAGCTCTGGAGCAAGTACCCAACATACTCGTGGTCGTGGACTGTCGCATATTGAAGAAGGAGCTCATGACGATATTGAGAAGGACAATGGTGATAGCAACAATGAGGAACAAGAGGAGGAAGGAAACAAAGATGAAGAAGAAGATAGTGATTCGGATTGGCCATCACAATAGTCGTCTCGTTTTTATCTTTCAAGTTTTTTAATTTGCTTATGTATTTAACTATGCTACTTCCTGGTACTTCTGGTGTGTTTATTTTTGGTTTGCCTTGAATGTATAACACAATCTATGTATTTTGTTGTATGGTTTCTCTATGAATTATTGCTTTCTCTTATAGACACCCTTTTTGTCGATGACAAAGGGGGAGAAAATATTACTAACGAATGCTATGCAGATTATATATAATTCAGTTGGAGCATATATACAGGGGAGCAATATACAAGGAACAATACCTTTATTAGGCCATGTTGTCATCAATCAAAAAGGGGGAGAATGTTGAGTCAAAGCTTCGATGGTTATTTTGATTTATGACAAGAAGAAGCTTCTACATCGACAAAAAGAAGACGAGATGACTTCATAGGTTAGAAGTTGATTATTTTAGAGTTATATAATGTTAAAATCTATCCTCAAATGATCATACTTCTAATTGCTTAAAAATATCACTCATGAAAACATTTTTTATGCATATGGTCAAAAACATGTCGACCTACAACTTTTTATAGGTCAACAGGATTTTAAAATGTAACGGTCAAAAATAGGTCGACCTACAAAATTTTATAGGTCAACAGGTTTTTGAACTCCAACGGCTAAAAACATGTCGACCTACAAAATTCTATAGGTCAACAGTTTTTTGAATTTTCATGAAAAGTCATCTTCTTCCTTTAAGAGTTGCATCCATTTCTCTTCATGAATAATCACTTATTTTAGATGCAACTTTTCATCAACAATTGCAACCTCTCGATTTCTATAAATACATGAGTTTGCAATCATTCAAATCATCGAATTTACTCTCTATTTTCTGATCTATCTTGCATTATCCTTTTCTCTCAAAAAGCACTCAAAAGCATTCAATTATCGTTTGAATCTCCAAGCATAATTAATACACTTGTGATTCAACTCGATAATTTACTTCCTAATCTTTCTAAACATCAAAATACATTTGAGGATAAGATTATAGGAAGGGTGTACTCAATCATTGACTATTCAGTGTTGAAGAAAGAACACATTCAAGGTCAAACTCTTGTAATCGTCTTGTGGGTAAGCATGTAGCCCGTGAAATCAAGTGGGTAAGCTTGTAGCCCGTGAAATCAAGTGGGTAAACTTGTAGCCCGCAAATCAAGTAGTGAACCTGTTCCTCCGGGTGAAGTGAGGGTGTTGTTTAGTGAAAAGCCGAAGAGGAGCTTCGGGACTGGACGTAGGACGGGAAGTCTGAACCAGTATAAAATCCTGGTGTCTTTACTTTACTTTACTTTACTGCATTTAAAGTTATCTGTGATATATATATATATATATATATATATATATATATTGTTATCATATTCCGCATAGCCATATTATAGATCCTGCACAAGTCGTACACACTCAACTTTTCAACATTTATAAAAAGACAAAATCCCCCAAAGCCATGTGCCCTATCTATCTCTCTCTATCCTTCGTTTTGAATTTTCCTTTCTGCTTCACCATGTCTTGGGACCCTACTTCTCAGCTACAGATGCTTTTACTCCTCCTCCTTTACGTGAACCAGCAAACGGGAGAATCACCGAACAAAAAGACGGATGATAGTCAAGGGGGAAAGGACCACAACAATAATAACAAGAAACATGGGAAAAGGAAATGTTATTTCTGTGGCATTGTTGGACATGTGGTGAATGACTGCAGAAAGAAGAAGAGGAAGATTAGTGCTACTTGCTTCTATTGCGGTGAGGCTGGACACATGGCTAAGGATTGCCCTAAGAAGCAAGGGCAAGGCCCGCAAGCAGGACCTTCTGGGGGTACCTCTTTAACCTCTTCTCCTAGATGCTTTGTTTTATCCTGCTTATCTTCTCAATCCTATCTTGAGAACTTTAGGTAGTAATATTTCTATAGAAAGTGTGGTCTATCTTTATGATCATCCAGTTCTCACACTTTTTGACTCTGGCGCATCACACTCTTTTATTTCATCTGCCTTAGTAGAATCTCTGCATCTAGACACTAGTATGGTAGAAGATCCCTTAGTAGTTTCAAATCCAATTGGGGGCTCCGCTTACTTGTCAATAGTTTGTTTGGGTTTGAAAATCTCTATTCTCAGCGTTGAGTTTAGTTGTAATGCCTTTGTCTTAGGCTTCTCGGGATATAGTTTGATCTTAGGCATGGACTGGTTATCCAGTAATAGTGCCATCCTTGATTGTGAGAAAAGAGTAGTTAGGCTCTTGACTCGGCTTGGTAACACTCTAGAAATTTCTTGTAATCCCTTGAATGCTGTTATGCTTAGTTATCTAGAGTCGCTTGATGCTTTTGATGAAAATTTGCAATCGGTTAGAGTAGTTCGGGAATATCCGAATGTCTTTGAGGAGGTGAAAGGCTTACCTCCGAGGCGAGAAATAGACTTCTGCATATATCTTATGGATAACGCAAAGCCTGTAGCTTTACCTGTCAGACACATGGCTCCAAGGGAGAGAAAGGAGCTCAATATGCAGGTTAAAGAACTTCTCGAAAAAGGGTTCATTAGATGGAGCATTTCGGAATGGGGTGCTCCAGTGGTGTTCGCAAACAAATCGGACGGTTCGCTTCGCCTTTGCGTCGAATATAGGGAGTTAAACAAATTGACCAAGAAAAATAGGCACCCTCTTCCCCGAATCGACGATTTGTTTGATCAGCTTGTAGGTGCAACGGTCTTCTCCCAACTTGATCTGGCAACTGGGTTCCATCAGCTAAGAGTAGCTGAAGATAGTATTGATAAAACGGCGTTTAGAACCCCAGACGGTTTCTTCGAGTAGCTTGTCATGCCTTTCGGCTTGACAAATGCACCCGCTTATTTCATAGACCTAATGAGAAGGGTGTTCAGAGAATTCCTCAACAAATTTGTGGTTGTCTTCGTAGATGATATCTTAATCTTCTCAAAGAATGAGGAAGAGCATGCTCAGCATCTGAAAGAAATCATGGACACTCTCCGTTCGCATCAGTTAAAAGCCAAATTCTCCAAGTGTCACTTCTGGAGAAAAGAGGTAAGATTTCTGGGGCATATAGTGTCCAAAGAAGGGTTGGCCGTGGACCCCGCGAAAGTGGTGGCAGTGCAAGATTGGAAAACACCAAGAAATGCAACCGAAGTTTGAAGCTTTCTTGGGCTAGCCAGTTTTTACCGAAAGTTTATTTGGGATTTCGCAAAGATCTCGGCCCCACTCACAAGGCTAACAAAGAAGAATCTGGCGTTCACATGGGATTTGGACCGCGAGTTTGCTTTCCAATGATTAAAAAGGGCTCTCACAACAACCCCAGTTCTGACTTTGCCAGATGGAAGCAAAATGTTCACGGTATACATGGATGCATGTGGAACGGGACTAGGCGCTGTTCTAATGCAAGAAGGAAGGGTAGTAGCTTATGGCGGAAGACAATTAAAAGTTCATGAAAAGAACTACCTAACCCATGATCTTGAGTTTTCCTCCATCGTCTTTGCGCTTAAGTCTTGGCGCCATTATCTCCTAGGTGAGAAGTTTGAATTATACACTGACCATAAATCGTTGAAATATCTCTTCTCGCAGAAGGACCTTAACTTGAGGCAGCAAAGATGGATGGAGTTTCTTGCCTCGTATGACTTTGAAATATCCTATACTCCCGGCAAAGGCAACATAGTAGCAGACGCGTTGAGCCGAAAGAAACTGACCTTAAGCCCTCTCTTTGTGGAAAGGCAAAGCTTGGGGTATATAGCCAGTTTTAACTTTAGGCCCTCCTTAGATTGTGTACCTGGTTTGCTAGCATCTCTCGAAGTACGCCCTACTCTCTTGGACTCAATAGGGGCTGCACAACGTGAAGACCCTCAGCTTGTCGATGTGGTTGATCAACTTATTAGGGGTGAGACTTCCAGTCACCTCAGTAGGTACGCCATCGATGATAAGGGTTGGCTGAGGCGAGATGGAAGATTATGCGTCCCACAAGCAAGGGAGTTGACAAAGAAGGTTCTCGAAGAAGCACATCATTCCATGATGACTATACACCCTGGCGGTGATAAGATGTACAAGGATATAAAAAGGACTTTCTTTTGGAACGGCATGAAACAAGACGTGGCAGATTTCGTTTCTAAGTGCATGACCTGCCAACGGGTCAAGGCGGAACAGAAGAAGCCTGGAGGACTACTTCATCCTTTAGAGGTCCCACAGTGGAAGTGAGAAAGCATTTCAATGGACTTCATTGATGGACTGCCTAGGTCGAGAAGAGGCAACACTAGCATTTGGGTAATAGTGGATAGGCTTACTAAGAGCGCCCACTTCATACCTATCAAGAGTAGAAGGACTGCCGCATCTCTAGCATTTCTTTATCTCAAGGAAATATTTCGACTCCATGGGATACCCTCCAGCATTGTTAGTGACCGAGACCCTATCTTCACAAGCGTGTTTTGGCGGAGTCTGCAAGAAGCTGTAGGCACACAGTTATGTTTGAGCACGGCCTATCACGCCCAAAACGACGGCCAGACGGAAAGGGTGAATAGAGTTTTAGAGGATCTTTTAAGACTTTGCATTCTTGACTTTGGAGGGACTTGGGGGGATCACCTTCCTTTAGTGGAATTTGCCTACAACAACAGCTACCAAGCTACCATCGGTATGGCGCCCTTCGAAGCCTTATATGGAAGACCGTGCAAATCACCAACTTGTTGGTGGGAGTCTACAGATAAGCTTATACTTGGGCCAGACATGATTCGAGAGACTTCGGAGAAAGTGGACTTGATACCTAGGAGAATGAAGACTGCCCAAGACAAACAGAAATCCTACGCCAACAAAAGAAGGATCGACCTTGAGTTTGAGTGTAACGCCCCGCATTCTTTTAGCTTTGAAAATAAGAGATTTTTATATATTCATAAATAGGGATACGTGAGCGGGTTAATTAAAGAACTAGGAAATAAGGGATATTCTGTTTATATTCTAAGAATTAAGTTAAACGGATTTCACCATTCCGTTCGTCTCGGAAAAATACGCTAAATAGAGTCCGAGTTTTCGAAAATCGGAGTCCGTATGACCAAGATATGGCCCGTCGAAGTTTTCAAAAAATTTCAAGTTCAAAACAGTTTAAAACTAGGGCAGAATTCAAAATTCAAACACACAGGGGGGAAGGGCGGGAGAATTCCCGCCCAGGTCGAGTCGACAGGCGTGTCGACTGTGCAGTCGACACAACCACTCCCGTGTCGACTGCCCAGTCGACACGGTGTCGACCTGCCTGGTCGAGCCCAGGCAACCTGGGTGCACCTGCTTGCTGTTTGAACTAATTTTGGGGGCTTGTGACGAATTCTGACGGTTCTGATCTATCCTAGGGTTAATCTAAGGGCCTAAACTACTCCTAATCTCTATAAAAAGACCCCTAAGCCTACCCTAAACCCTCACAAATCACTCATGCCACGAAGTGCTGCCCAAATGCCAAGTGATCATGGCCTCCATCTCCAATTCCTAGAGACTATGCATTCAAATCGGATCTGAATCAAAGGTGCTAGCTTGCTACATCAAATCAAGGGAGTGGATCAACGTTGCTATGCAAGTTTCATGACGATTCTTCAACAAAGGATCCACCTTTCTTCGTCAAGACGATGCATGATCCTTCCCTAAGCCTCGCTATGTAAGTTCTAGCGATTTCTAGATCTAAACGGTAGTCTTGATGATGGCATGGAATAAAACAAGATTAAACTAAGTATGCTAGCCTATATGAACCTTGTCACGTCTCTTTTGCTTGAACCTATGACTTTAGGCTATGTTTAGTGACTAAATCAAGTTACTCATGTTGCATTGGACTTAGTTTGCCATGCAAGATTGAACCTTTACTTGTGGAAAGTGGGGATGAACACTTGGAACCACTTTGACTTGTGAAATATGTGCATGAACATGACTTGGGGCCTATGCATATAAATGAGCCCAAACCCCTCATGATAATATGCATGTTTGGGACCAAAACCCCCTTATGATACTTTGCATGCTTGAGGCCAAATCCTTTATGACATTTTCAAGTTTGTGGCCAATCCCTTTATGACATCGTGCATGTTTAGTGGCCAACATGCAATATGCTAGTTATATGAACACCTTTGCCTCAATTTTCACCATGTTTGACTTGTGATTCATCTTTGCCACCTTGTACCCATCTTTGTCATATTATCCCAAATATGTTTCGCTTTCATGTGCGTTGGGGACACACTTTGGGTAGCTTTGGCAAACTTGAAAATTGGCTATGATCTTGACGTGAAATTACATGTAACATGAAATGATAAATAACGTGAATATGACACGAAAACTTGACATGGGGCTACATGGAAACATGGACTTAAAAAGGGGTCTAAATTTGACATGAACATGATACGTAGAAAACATGAAAGTGGCCAACTCGAGGTTGGGTTGAGTTTGTAGCATAAATCTACCCGGACCCGCCCGGCTTAACTAGTGGCTACAAACAATAGGACCCAATGTGAGTAGTTGGTCATATAGCACTTAAAACCCGAGGTTAGACTAGGTTGTGGTGTAAAGCTACCCGGACCCGCCCGGCTTAACTAGTAACCACAACAAAGTCTAATGTGAGAGGTTGAGGTGCATTAATCTAATTAATGCCACATGAAAAGGGTTAAGTAAATTTGACTAATGACACTTAACCGATATGACACGAATGGGTAGGTTAAGTGGAACCGGACTTGATTTCTTAATGACGCTTAACCATATAAGACGATTAGGAGATGGGGTTAAGTAATTTACACTTAACTAATCTAAACACGGTACTTAGGTGAGGTTAAGTAACCTACACTTAACCGATCTAAAATAACAAGTGGATAAGGTTAAGTCGTAAACCGTTTGATATACTTAGCCAATTTGACATACGGGTTGTAGGGCTAAGCCTTGAACTTGAACACTTAGTCGATTATGACATGGTTGGTATGCGGGTTAAGTCATGGGCTTGAATAACAACACTTAACCCAATAGACAAAACACTAGTTAGAGGAACTAGGTAGAAAATCGTGGTTAATCAAGGATAACGGGAAAAGAAGCTAAGTGGTAAACCTTAGTTAAGAATAACTAAGTAATAATTCTTAGCCAAGGACATGGGACTAGTTCATAAATAGATGAGTAATCTGATACGGTAGGTCATCGCTTAGTATCCAAGGGGGAGCAACTTATATGGCTTCGATAAAAAGCTCCAGCGAACTGGGTGACGAAGCGGTAGCTTCGGGGGACGTGAGGGTACTCTTGGTATCCCCCTGTAAGGTGGCATATGGTCCATGAAACTCAGCCTCACAGAGGTTAAGGTCTGCGGTAGAAGAGCCAAGAGTATGCCTTGGTTGCTATGCGAGCGACCTAAAGACTGGGATGGATTAGCGTGGAGTCGACGATACTTGTTTCTGCCCTGGATAGCACGTCATCGACTACCTACCATCTTTAGTCAATCGTGTACGAACGGAAAGGCAGAGAACTCCCAACAGACCATGTTCTTGCTATCGAGTCATGGGTGAGGTTGGCCCATAGGAAAGTGGGGCTATAGTGGGGCCGGGATGTAGTTCTCATACATGATTTTTCTTGGATTGCCTTTCAGTAGTTGAGGGAGGGGTCACGTGGGACCATAGCCACGGATACAAAAACAGACCTTGATATCTGCATCGGCAGATGACTTAAATCTCCCGACCGAGTTCCGTATTTCTTGATTTGCCCTGGCACGGAACTCGGATGGCACATTGAGATACATGTGCGTCTAGACATGGAAAACGATTCACGATACATACGTGGGATAAGGGGCGTGGTTGACGGGTGGCATAATCCCTAGTGGTCCTAGGTGGCTAAAACCCAAACCAAGTTACGGAAACGTTCATTAGGTAGCATAATCCCTGGCGGTCCTAGGTGGCATAAATCCTAAGTGAACACGCGATAGTTCATGGTAAGAAAACATAACCAGATCAAGGGTAGAAGTCCAAAACAACATCAAGGATTAAATGGTACTACGTCGAGGTGGTATAAATTTGCATGGGAAAGCCCGTACGGCCTGCGGCAAAGGACTGAATGTAATGGCTGGATTTTTCAAGCATCTGATATCTATTTTAATAAGGAAATTTAAATATATTTGAGTTGCTCAACCAATTAAAATGTGTATAATCACCTGTATGTATGTATATACATATATGGTTTGCACTAGAACTTAACTTATATAAGGTATGTTTAATATTTATATTATAACATTTTTAAGCAAAACATTTGTGACAAAATTTCTAACTAAGAGAAGAGTGAGAATATTGGCAACACAAAATAGTGTAACTAAATCCTATTTACAACTAGCATATGGAAGTTAGCATACAAAAGCAAACAAGATCCAAACCCATCATTAAGTAGTAGATTAGGGCCTAATCCCCTCATACATATATGTCTGCGACTAAAATGATAAGTGCAAACAAAATATCCAAGAGAAGAATAATCATTCTTTATCTTGACAAGAATGGATAAGTTTGCATTTAATGAAAGTAAGCTAGACATTTAATGAAGGTGTAAGGGCTTATGTACTTTGAAGAGAGAAGTAAGGGTTGGTAGAATTATCTTTTGTGCAAGGTACTTCATTTTTGCTGTAACAAATATGCACCATTCGAAGAGAGAGAAAGAGGGGGTAGGTAGGAAACAAAAGCTTTTTGCTGTAGGAAACTTGAGAGGGAATTGCCTATAAATACACATCCAATTCCATGCATTTTCTCTTTACTCAAATACAAGAAAGTGCTGAAGTTATAATCCTTTTACGAACAAGAATTCAGGAGCTTTAAACAAGTGAGTAATCACTCACTTAAGTCAAGATGATTTGCAAGTTACTGTAAACTGTTTTGTGTGTTTCATATTTATATCATCATTTCCAAGTATACCATGATTGTTATCACCTTATAGATGTTAAAACACCCTGCTTAGATCATCTGTAAAACTATGTATGCAAGTGTTATTCATAATAGAAATGGTAATGAGTTCATCAATTATTGATCAAAGAAACCAAGACAGTTTTGTTTACTGTCAAAAACAAACCCTTGTAAAATGAAATATACCTTGATGATCTCAAACGCAAGCTATACAAGCATATGTATGAGTTAACTCATATACGAAAATATATATATACATTTTAGCAAGAACCAAACCTCATCTATATATGTTTGAAACAAGAAAACAGAAGAAACATATGGTCATCTGTCTCAAACTTAATCACCAAATTTTCAAACATCATAGAAATGAATTACAGGGTTATAGATGTAATCGTAGCACTAAATAATGATTTTTAAAAGTAATTTCATGGTTTTTATTGTTGAGATGAGCGAGATAGAAGGGGACAACCGAAAATGGCACTTTGACCAAATTCCGACGATCGGTGACGATGATGGTCGGGGCGTGGAGCGTGAAGGAGCTGGTCACATCGGGGAACACGAGAAAAATGCCCCATGATTTTTCGAGTGAGTGATTCGAGCTGTCGAGCTCGATTTATGTTTTGAGAGGCAAATTGGGTTCATCGGTTTGGAGGCGATGTACGGGTCCCACGGTGGTGCGAGTTGGCCGAGGCTGGGCGTGGAGCGGCGTTGGGACATGGCGAAGCTGACGGCGGCGGTGCGAGGTGCTCCGGCGGTCTGAGGCGATGGGTCGAGCTCGGTTTAGGTGGACTGCTTTTCGAAGCAGTTTACTGGAAGTTGGGTGCAGTGGCGAAATCGAGGAGGAGGCGACATACGGTGGTGGCCAGGCATCGGTTGGGGTCAGTGGAGGAAGTGCAGTTTGTGGGTGGTGGTTCGGTGGTGGCACGGTGGAGTGGGGAGGCGTGCACGTGCACAGCCGTGCACGGTGTACAGGCGAGTTTGAGAGCAAGAAAATGGAGAAGGAAGGGAGTGGCTTGGCACGAGTGATCCACCATGTCTTCGACATGATCAAGAGGTTGGTAACGAGGCTAGTAAAGTGGTTGGTTAAGCGAGAAAACCAGATTGGTTTGGCAAGAGAAAATCAACGATTTCCCTTGGTAATCACACGATTTTGAGATGCCAATATCGACTTGGTAAATACAAGCGAGAATAGAGTTTCAAAGGCAAGAATTTTATTAAATCGAATTAAATTAAATTAAATTAATAAATATAATTAATCAGTAATTAATTAATTTAAATAAAAATAGAGTTTTTATTTAATATGGCGTAAACCAGTGGAACAGTCAAGACGACAGTGAGGTCCCAGAATCGAAGTTGTTCGAAGAAGTTCGTCGAGTTAGAACTTGAGTTTTAAAAGATAATTTAATTTAAATAAATTATAAAACAATTTATTTAAGTTTAAATAAAGGAAAATAAATATTTGACAAATCAAATCGGAGTATAGAACATCGTCTAACAGTCGATGACAAGCGAGATAAAACACCGTGTGCGTAGCACGCGCTTTTTCTATACACTATCAAATATTGATAAAAACTGTATAACATCTTGTGTATGACACACACACTTTAACTATACAATTGAAAGTGATATTTAAGATATCGAGATATGAACCCGAGAATTTTATACTGTATATATAATTATAAATACAGGATGTGCAACTGAATTAAAGACAGTAAGCTGATAATAAATTATCGACTATAAAAGATATTTCGTACATCGTTTCGAAGAGTCCGGAATTTACATTCCACTTCGACTCGAATTATACGACGTATACCGGAAATCGATAAAGATGAAGAATGCAAGCACTATTCCAAAATAGTATCTACGGTCTGTTCAATCCCAGAACAGATCCGAACAGTCGGATATCTGACAACGTATATCGATTAGATTTTACACATCAACTTTACATAAGTGTATATGTTGGTGGCGGAGAGATTCGTTTCTTTAGCCTTGTACCCAGAATATATTTGTGGAAACAAATGAGTGATCTGTCAGATAGGACGGTGTGACATTCAAAGTCGTTGAAGAATAATCCATGAAACAGTAAACGTGACTTCAAACCTCACAACCCGGAAAGACAATAGTTGGGCTAGGCAGCATGGCTAGTTGGGTCATACCCAAGCAGGGTATATTATCACCATCTAGAGTAATTCCTTTTGTTTCTAAATCTATATTCACCTCTGTTACCTTCGGAAATCGGTGGGTCATTCCCGACCGTGGGGGTGGTAATATATTCGTTACACTCAAGCTAAATGAGTGGACGGTCATGTGTGGCCGGGTTGCAGGATGTTCTTGTTGAACCCCAGTGTATCCTCTCCAGAGTACACTGATCGGTGGGTGCTCCCATACCCTGTCAGTTAGAAACCAAATTCCAATAAGCGCTCGACGGTTTTAGATTTTATTCTATGTACGTGAACGTGAGATGCAAGCGATTCACTAGATGATTATTTATTTGATAAATACTATCATAAATATCAAACGTTTTGATATTTAAAATACAAGGGTCGTTTTCCATATATTAGTTATGGATTGGGCTTAAGATTTCTAAAGTAATTGAATCTATTAATAACGGAACACCTTATTCCTTATTTCCCTGTTTACATCTATTTAACTGTGTTTACTCATACCGGTCCCCTGACTGACCCGGAGTTTATTTTCTGTGTTTTCCCTAAACTCTTGGTTACTCATAATATTTATTATGAGTAGGCAAGTAATTCAGGTTGGCAAATGGAACCTTACGAAGTTCAAGTTGCAGGACAAGTCTAGTAGTTTACTACACCTATGTATCCAGTTAGATTTTTATTTCCATATCATGATGTATTATTATGTGAATGTACTATGATGATGTAAGTTGTTGATGTATTATGATGTATCAGACCCTATGATGTAATTTATTTGTATTTTTAAATTCTGCTGTGAGATTTCTGATAACTTCTTATTCTTCTATTCTATTAGTTCTATCTTTTCTATCCCATCTTCTAATTTCTTTCAATAATGACACGGTTTTCGGAGGGTCGAAAATCGCGTCGTTACAGTTGGTATCAGAGCTTATGTTCTTCGGAAACATTTAGGCTTTGGAATAGAGAGTGAGCGTATTTCTACTAAAAACTATATTTTAGTATAGGTAGATCGTAGTTACTTAGGTAATCCCTTGACATATTTTTCCGAGGAGTCATTTATTTTCAATCCGTGTACTCAGGGAGTTGAAAATGAGTTCTCGTGGAGAAAGAGGCCGAGGAGCAAGCGGAGCAACTACGACAAACGGATACACGGTTAACCAGACCCAAGTGGATACTACTGAAGTAATCCGAGCACCAACTCAGCCTAACTTTGCTATGGTCTGTAAGAATTACACAACTCTGGGAGGAAAGATTTTCAGAGGTACTGAATCACTGGTCGGAGTCCAAGCATGGATTAGATCATGTGAGAAGATTTTTAAAGGACTGAGGTTGGATGACGAGCATAAGTGTCTCTTAGCTTCATGGAATCTGGAAGGAGCCGCAGCAATATGATGGGATGCCCAGACTGCTAACACTCCTGAGGAAAACTTTACTTGGCCCATGTTCAAAGAAGCTTTTGAAGGTCAGTATCTACCTGCTACTGGAAGGACAAGGATGTACTGAGACTTCATTGACTTAAAGCAGGAAAGCATGTCTGTCGCTGAGTACGAAAACCAGTTCAACGCATTTTCAATCTTTGGACCGGAGCTGATAAATACTCTTTTGAAAAAGAACGAGATGTTTGTTACTGGTCTTAGAGATAATCTGCAAGGAAGGATGATGGGAAATTTTGAAGGATCCATTTGTGGAACTAGTAGACCTAGCACTCAGATATGAAGCACTAGATACAAAGAAACCAGGAGCGAGGATCCAGACTGGGGAGACGAGTGGGGTGAATGTCATGAAAAGAAAGGTCAACCCGGATTGGAATGATAATCAGGGCCAAGCTAAGACGGGGCAACAGACTGTGGAAGGTAAATTTAAGAATGTGGTGTGTCACAACTGCAAGAAAAAGTGACACATTGCACGATTCTATAAACAAAAGGGGAACCAGAAACCCCAGCAATACCCACAACAGCAACAGAAACCCCAGCAATACCCACAACAGCAACAGAAACCCCAGCAATACCCACAACAGCAACAGAAACCCCAGCAATACCCAAGACAGCAACAGAAACCTCAGCAACAGAATCAGAACCAGAACTAGAATCAGAGGAATGAGATGGTAGTGAAGAATCTGTGTTTCAACTGTCATCAACCAGGACACATGGTGAAAGACTGTCCATTGATGAAGAGGGCACCACAGCCTAGGGTTTTTACAATCAAAGATGAACCGTCTACTTCTCAGAATGTGAAAGGGAAGGGAGTGCTGGAAGGTACTTTACAGTTTAATGGAATTTACCTTCGTGTTTTATTTGATACCGGCGCTTCACACAGTTTTATTTCAGCCGAAACCATAGATCAGTTTGACCTTAAACCAATTATATCACCAAACCCCATTTGCGTATCAAACCCCATAGGGGGAAAAACTGAGCTTAAAATGTGTTGTGAGGATATAACTCGCTTATATCTCTCACACTCTTTTCGATTTGACTTCTATGTTCTAGACTTCAAAAGTTTCAATTTTATACTCGGATTAGACTGGTTATGCAAGTTCCAAGCCAAGATAAAATGTGATAAAGAAATCATAACCCTTATAACTAGCTTAGAGCGAAAAGCTAGAATAACTTGTGGGAAACCGGGAATTCACACCTGTAGTTTTCTATACGCTTTATAAGCACCTCAAGAAAGTCTCGACACTTTGGAAGTAGTAAGAGAATTCAAGGACGTATTCGAGGAAGTCGGAAGTTTACCTCCGCATCGAGAGATCGAATTCCGAATTGATTTAGTCCCAGGAGCTAGACAAATGATTCAACCAAAGAGACGGATGGCTCCCAAGGAAGTTCAGGAATTAGAGAAACAAACTCGGGATTTGCTGAGTAAAGGCTTAATCCGACCAAGTTTTTCTAGTTGGGGCTCTGCGGTAGTTTTTGTAGTGAAGTCGGATGGATCTTTGCGACTGTGTGTAGACTATAGAGAGTTGAATAAAGTAACCATCCGAAATAGATATCCATTACCTAGAATTGATGACCTTTTCGACCAATTGCACGGAGCAACGGTATTCTCCCAGATGGATTTAGCAACAGGATTTCACCAATTGAGAATCTCTGAAGATTGTATTCCTTTAACATCATTCAGAGGCCCATATTTCTTTTATGAATGGTTGGTTATGCCGTTCGGATTAACCAACGCACCAGCTTTCTTCGTAGATCTGATGAACAGAGTCTTTAGGAAAATTCTTAATAAATTCGTTCTCGTTTTCATTGATGATATCTTAATCTTTTCAAAAACCGAAGAAGAGCACCGTGGTCATCTTAGAGTAGTGCTAGAAACTCTAAGGAAACACGTGTTGAAGGCAAAGTTTACAAAATGTCACTTTTGGAAATCGGAAGTGAGATTTTTGGGGCACATAGTAAACGGAGATGGGATATCAGTAGACCCAGTTAAAGTAGATGCAGTACAACTATGGAAACAACCTCAAACACCAACAGATATTCGTAGTTTCCTAGGACTGGCGGGATACTATCGAAGATTTATCCGAGACTACTCCAAAATATCGTCACATCTGACCAAGTTGACAAAGAAGGGCCAAAAGTTTATTTGGGACCCAAAGTGTGAAGAATCGTTTCAAGAACTAAAGAAAAGATTAACGGAAGCACCAGTATTAGCTGTTCCCGATGGAACGAGCGGATTTGCGGTTTACACCGATGCTTGTGGAAAGGGAGTAGGAGCGGTGTTAATGCAGAAGGGACAAGTGATTGCATATGCAAGTAAGCAGTTAAAGATTCACGAGAAGAATTACGCAACTCACAACCTAGAGTTATTGGCAGTTGTTTTCGCATTGAGAATGTGGAGACATTATCTGCTAGGTGAGAGATTCGAACTTTTCACCGATCATAAACCATTGAAGTATCTGTTCACTCAAAAAGATTTAAATCTAAGACAACAGCGGTGGTTGGAATTTCTTGCATCATATGACCTAGATATCATTTATACACCGGGAAAAGCGAATGTAGTGGCAGATGCCTTGAGTAGAAATGCGATATTATCACTTTTGGAAGTCACACCGACTCTCCAAAAAGGATAATGAGTAATCAGAAAAGGGATCCCAAACTGGAAAAGATTATTCGAGGAGTCACAAACGGAAAAGAGACTGACTTCGAGTTGGACAATCAAGGAGTATTGAGAATAAACGGCAGATTATGCGTACCTAACGTGGATGGGATAAGACAGGAGGTTTTAAAAGAATGCCATGCATCAAAGTTGAGCATCCATCCAGGAATTCATAAAATGAATCACGATATGAGACGAGTATTCTGGTGGTCAGGAATGAATAAAGATATCATTACTTTCGTAAAAGAATGTCTATGTTGTCAGCAAGTCAAGGGAGACCATCAAAAGACTGCTGGACTATTACGGCCATTAGAGATTCCCAACTGGAAGTGGGAAATGATATCGATGGACTTCATCGATGGTTTGCCAAGAACAAGGAGAGGCTACGAAGGGATTTGGGTAATCGTAGATCGGTTAACTAAGAGTGCGCACTTTATTCCAGTGAAACCAACGCGCACTGCCATAACATTAGCCGAAGTATTCATGAAAGAGATAGTACGACTGCACGGTATTCCAACGAGCATTGTAAGCGATAGAGATACCATTTTCACAAGTAGATTTTGGGAAGCTTTGCAGAGAACGTTGGGAACAAGATTAAATTTCAGTACAGCTTACCATCCTCAAACGGACGGTCAGACGGAAAGAGTTAATCGTAAATTGGAGGATCTTCTAAGAGCGTGTATTTTAGATTTTGGAGGGTCGTGGGAAGATCATTTACACCTAGTAGAATTTTCATATAATAACAGTTACCAGGCGAGTATACAGATGGCACCATATGAAGCATTATATGGAAGACCTTGTAAAGCGCCAACATGTTGGGTAGAGTCCGGAAACAAATTGGTACTTGGTCCGGATATGATACTAGAAGCGACAACGAAAGTGGAATTAGTGAAACTGAGAATGAAAGAAGCCCAGGATCGCCAGAAAAGTTATGCCGATCAAAGGCGAAGAGATTTAGTATTTGAAATAGAAGATCTAGTTTTTGTGAAGATCTCACCAATGAAGGGAGTAGTAAGATTTGGAAAATATGGAAAGTTAGCACCAAGGTATGTTAGACCTTTCCGCGTCTAAGAAAGAATTGGTTTTCAAGCATATAAAGTTGAATTACCAGAATATATGGCAGGAATTCACAACGTATTTCATGTATCACACTTGAGAAAATGTATGCACAATCCATCATTAATTCTGGAACCCTCTGTTCAGCAAGAGATAGAGATTGAGCCAGACTTGACAGTGATTAGACATCCATTCAGTATTATTGACTGAGAGGGAAAGCAACTTCGCAACAAAGTGGTGAGGCTACTAAAGATCCAGTGGAGCGAAAACCCGAAAGACTGTACGTGGGAGACCGAGAAGCAGTTAAAGAAATTATACCCAGATTTTCCTACGAGTTAGGTCTGATTTACTATGGTATGGGTAAAATGTAAGGAAATTTCGATTTATACATTTCTGTGAGCATTTGCATGTGTGTTTTATGGATTCAGTTTATTTGGACTTATGAACTCTCTTGTATGTTTACATCACTGATGAGTTCTGTATTCTTGCTTACGTGTTAGATGGCTCCAGTGTGGAAGACCACGGCAAGAAAGAGGGTGACACCACTCCAGTTTCTTATGCTACGAGCAAAGAGACAAAGAGTTGGAGATTCCGACAACAACCGAGAGAGATCACCCATCGACGACGAAGGTACACACATATCATCAGAAGGATCAGTGCTTGGCAGGAACGAACCAATAGAACAAGATGGAGGACACCAAGACTTTACTGATGAGGATGAAGTGATAGGAGATGAAGGAAGTGTTGACGGTTATGGTGAAGGAGATGAGGGTGGCGAAGAAGAGGAAGAATATGAAGAAGAATATGAAGAAGAATATGAGGAAGAATATGAAGAAGAATATGAGGAAGAAGAAGAAGACCAAGTTGTTCCGGGAACCCCAGTCATTGCTACGGGAAACCAGCAAGAAGAGCAAGTAGCCCAAAGGACAGCGATATGGAATAGATTGGAACAAGTTCTCGTCGAGTTTCGCATAGCAGGAGGAGGAGTACAAGTATTCGGTGAGTATGGATACCCCGTGGTGAGGCTATATTTAATACTACCAGTGGGTCTGATTTATATAGAGGATGATGAGGAGGAGACTGATGCAGAAGACGTAGTTGAGGTCCTTAATATATCTGATGATGAGGAGGTCATAGGGATAATAGATATCTCTGACGACGAGTAGTAGGACAGGGACTGGAGGAGGATAGTTACGTATGTATATTTTGGGGCAGTTTAGAACTTGAGTAGTCAAGTCTAGTATTATTGTATGTATCGAGACTAGTGTTAGTATAGAACTAGTCGTATGTGTATGTGTACTAAAACAACCAGTTTACGAAATATTTTCTTTTGGAAACTCTCTATCTTTCTTATGTAATTTCGGGGCGAAATTCTTTTAAGTGGGTTAGTCTGTAATGGCTGGATTTTTCAAGCATCTAATATCTATTTTAATAAGGAAATTTAAATATATTTGAGTTTCTCAACCAATTAAAATGTGTATAATCACCTATATGTATGTATATACATATATGGTTTGCACTAGAACTTAACTTATATAAGGTATGTTTAATATTTATATTATAACATACTTAAGCAAAACATTTGTGACAAAATTTCTAACTAAGAGAAGAGTGAGAATATTGGCAACACAAAATAGTGTAACTAAATCCTATTTACAACTAGCATATGGAAGTTAGCATACAAAAGCAAACAAGATCCAAACCCATCATTAAGTAGTAGATTAGGACCTAATCCCCTCATACATATATGTCTGCGGCTAAAATGATAAGTGCAAACAAAATATCCAAGAGAAGAATAATCATTCTTTATCTTGACAAGAATGGGTAAGTTTGCATTTAATGAAAGTAAGTTAGGCATTTAATGAAGGTGTAAGGGCTTATGTACTTTGAAGAGAGAAGTAAGGGTTGGTAGAATTATCTTTTGTGCAAGGTACTTCATTTTTGCTGTAACAAATATGCACCATTCGAAGAGAGAGAAAGAGGGGGTAGGTAGGAAACAAAAGCTTTTTGCTGTAGGAAACTTGAGAGGGAATTGCCTATAAATACACATCCAATTCCATGCATTTTCTCTTTACTCAAATACAAGAAAGTGCTGAAGTTATAATCCTTTTACGAACAAGAATTCAGGAGCTTTAAACAAGTGAGTAATCACTCACTTAAGTCAAGATGATTTGCAAGTTACTATAAACTGTTTTGTGTGTTTCATATTTATATCATCATTTGCAAGTATACCATGATTGTTATCACCTTATAGATGTTAAAACACCCTGCTTAGATCATCTGTAAAACTATGTATGCAAGTGTTATTCATAATAGAAATGGTAATGAGTTCATCAATTATTGATCAAAGAAACCAAGATAGTTTTGTTTACTGTCAAAAACAAACCCTTGTAAAATGAAATATACCTTGATGATCTCAAACGCAAGATATACAAGCATATGTATGAGTTAACTCATATACGAAAATATATATATATACATTTTAGCAAGAACCAAACCTCATCTATATATGTTTGAAACAAGAAAACAGAAGAAACATATGGTCCTCTGTCTCAAACTTAATCACCAAATTTTCAAACATCATAGAAATGAATTACAGGGTTATAGATGTAATCGTAGCACTAAATAATGATTTTTAAAAGTAATTTCATGGTTTTTATTGTTGAGATGAGCGAGATAGAAGGGGACAACCGAAAATGGCACTTTGACCAAATTCCGACGATCGGTGACGATGATGGTCGGGGCGTGGAGCGTGAAGGAGCTGGTCACATCGGGGAACACGAGAAAAATGCCCCATGATTTTTCGAGTGAGTGATTCGAGCTGTCGAGCTCGATTTATGTTTTGAGAGGCAAATTGGGTTCATCGGTTTGGAGGCGATGTACGGGTCCCACGGTGGTGCGAGTTGGCCGAGGCTGGGCGTGGAGCGGCGTTGGGACATGGCGAAGCTGACGGCGGCGGTGCAAGGTGCTCCGGCGGTCTGAGGCGATGGGTCGAGCTCGGTTTAGGTGGACTGCTTTTCGAAGCAGTTTACTGGAAGTTGGGTGCAGTGGCGAAATCGAGGAGGAGGCGACGTATGGTGGTGGCCAGGCATCGGTTGGGGTCAGTGGAGGAAGTGGAGTTTGTGGGTGGTGGTTCGGTGGTGGCACGGTGGTGTGGGGAGGCGTGCACGTGCACAGCCGTGCACGGTGTACAGGCGAGTTTGAGAGCAAGAAAATGGAGAAGGAAGGGAGTGGCTTGGCACGAGTGATCCACCATGTCTTCGATGTGATCAAGAGGTTGGTAACGAGGCTAGTAAAGTGGTTGGTTAAGCGAGAAAACCAGATTGGTTTGGCAAGAGAAAATCAACGATTTCCCTTGGTAATCACACGATTTTGAGATGCCAATATAGACTTGGTAAATACAAGCGAGAATAGAGTTTCAAAGGCAAGAATTTTATTAAATCGAATTTAATTAAATTAAATAAATAAATATAATTAATCAGTAATTAATTAATTTAAATAAAAATAGAGTTTTTATTTAATATGGCGTAAACCAGTGGAACAGTCAAGACGACAGTGAGGTCCCAGAATCGAAGTTGTTCGAAGAAGTTCGTCGAGTTAGAACTTGAGTTTTAAAAGATAATTTAATTTAAATAAATTATAAAACAATTTATTTAAGTTTAAATAAAGGAAAATAAATATTTGACAAATCAAATCGGAGTATAGACATCGTCTAACAGTCGATGACAAGCGAGATAAAACACCGTGTGCGTAGCGCGGGCTTTTTCTATACACTTTCAAATATTGATAAAAACTGTATAACATCTTGTGTATGACACACACACTTTAACTATACAATTGAAAGTGATATTTAAGATATCCAGATATGAACCCGAGAATTTTATACTGTATATATAATTATAAATACAGGATGTGCAACTGAATTAAAGACAGTAAGCTGATAATAAATTATCGACTATAAAAGATATTTCGTACATCGTTTCGAAGAGTCCGGAATTTACATTCCACTTCGACTCGAATTATACGACGTATACCGGAAATCGATAAAGATGAAGAATGCAAGCACTATTCCAAAATAGTATCTACGGTCTGTTCAATCCCAGAACAGATCCGAACAGTCGGATATCTGACAACGTATATCGATCAGATTTTACACATCAACTTTACATAAGTGTATTATGTTGGTGGCGGAGAGATTCGTTTCCTTAGCCTTATACCCAGAATATATTTGTGGAAACAAATAAGTGATCTGTCAGATAGGACGGTGTGACATTCAAAGTCGTTGAAGAATAATCCGTGAAACGGTAAACGTGACTTCAAACCTCACAACCCGGAAAGACAATAGTTGGGCTAGGCAGCATGGCTAGTTGGGTCATACCCAAGCAGGGTATATTATCACCATCTAGAGTAATTCCTTTTGTTTCTAAATCTATATTCACCTCTGTTACCTTGGGAAATCGGTGGGTCATTCCCGACCGTGGGGGCGGTAATATATTTGTTACACTCAAGCTAAATGAGTGGACGGTCATGTGTGGCCGGGTTGCAGGATGTTCTTGTTGAACCCCAGTGTATCCTCTCTAGAGTACACTGATCGGTGGGTGCTCCCATACCCTGCCAGTTAGAAACCAAATTCCAATAAGCGCTCGACGGTTTTAGATTTTATTCTATGTACGTGAACGTGAGATGCAAGCGATTCACTAGATGATTATTTATTTGATAAATACTATCATAAATATCAAACGTTTTGATATTTAAAATACAAGGGTCGTTTTCCATATATTAGTTATGGATTGGGCTTAAGATTTCTAAAGTAATTGAATCTATTAATAGCGGAAGACCTTATTCCTTATTTCCCTGTTTACATCTATTTAACTGTGTTTACTCACACCAGTCCCCTGACGGACCCGGAGTTTATTTTCTGTGTTTTCCCTAAACTCTTGGGTACTCATAATATTTATTATGAGTAGGCAAGTAATTCAGGTTGGCAAATGGAACCTTACGAAGTTCAAGTTGCAGGACAAGTCTAGTAGTTTACTACACCTATGTATCCAGTTAGATTTTTATTTCCATATCATGATGTATTATTATGTGAATGTACTATGATGATGTAAGTTGTTGATGTATTATGATGTATCAGACCCTATGATGTAATGTATTTGTATTTTTAAATTCCGCTGTGAGATTTCTGATAACTTCTTATTCTTCTATTCTATTAGTTCTATCTTTTCTATCCCATCTTCTAATTTCTTTAAATAATGACACGGTTTTCGGAGGGTCGAAAATCGCGCCGTTACACTGAACTTATACATGGAAAGAAACACACGAGTTGGGAAAACCTACATATGATATATAATTAGGTTGACATGGACATTGGGCAAGGGACATTCATAGTTAATACGTGACGCGGGTCGGGATACTAGTACGAGAGGCACAGAGCAAATATACATGATAAATGCCTTGGGATGTTACACATGATAGACACCTTGGGATAGTATACTTGATAGAAACCTGACGAGGTGATACCTTGATTTATCTTGACACCGTAGTTTATCATGATACCTTAGTTTATCTTGATGCAGTAATTCAGTCTGTTATCTTGGATTAGCTATCTATCTTGTAGTCATCCTTATGTTTACTTTCAGTTTATGCATGTCATGTTACCTTTACCTGTTTTTGTACTGGAAGTAGATAGGGCTTACCAGTCTTCATGACTGACCCCGTTTTGTTTCGCCTCTTTGTCTTCCGTTTCCCCCCCAGGTTTTCAGGGAGGAAACACTGTTGTTTAGTCCGGACCTCTTTTTCTTGAAGGTCATCATAAATGGCTTGGACTTCTTTTGGCTATGGCTGCTTTACCAGTTTGGTTTGGGGAAATAATTTATGAAAAGGTTTATGCTTCTTTACTATTTGCAAGACAGGCTTCTATGTACTCTGATGAAAAAGGCTTTAGACCTGGATGTTTTATAAAGTAATGAAATTTGTTTTACTTCCGCTATTTTATATGTTATGTCTTGTAATATTTCTGTGCATGTTTACCAATAGTGCCCCTCCAAACCTAGTGCATTCCTTTGTGAGTGACCCTGGCGGAGGTGGGGTGTTACATTTGGTATCAGAGCAGAAGGTTACCAGGCTGGGCAAAAGTTTTTAAAACCTTCTGAAAACTATTTGAGAAACCGTTTATAAAGAAGCATTTTTCAAGAAAAGTTTTAAAGGCTATTCCTCAAAAGCCATTAGCATTATCCTTTGTTTCCTTGTCGAATCTCTTTTCCTTCCTCTCCTCCATCTGTAGCCATAGTGGTTTTAAGTACGACTAGTCTTTTCTAGCTACGAGAGTGTTCTCTGTAAGATAGAGGTAGTTCCCGAGAGGCTTGTGACCGTATTATAAGAAGGGATGGTAAGAAAGAGGATCGATGTACAAGAGGGAAAAAAAATTGAAGGGGGCAAGTCGACAGGGGTGTCGACTGCGCAGTCGACACATCCCCCCTGTGTCGACTGCCCTGTCGACACCGCCCCCTGTAGCAGAAAAAAAAAAAAAAAAGGCACGAAGGCCGACGGCCTTCAGCTCCAAAGCACATTTCGTGCGTCTCCCTTCCAGCCACCAAGAAACCCAAAAACCCCTTCACTTCCTCCACCTCCCACCGCTTCGTTTCACCGCTATTTTCTGTAAAACCGGTCTCAAATTGAAGCTAAAGCCATCCTCTATCCAGATCTATAATTTTCCATTCTCAATTTATGCTCAAATTGCCATGGAAAACCTTCTTGAGCTTTACCCTCAATTAACACCACAAGAGATAGAATGGTGCGATGAGCGGCAAGAGATAGTTGAGCAATACGCGAAGAGCGCCAACATGAACTTACTACTAGGCCGTCCGGTGAGATTTGCTGATTTTGCGGGGACCCCCGTGGAAAGCTTATTTGAGGAAGCGGGTTTGATTTCTATCTTGGACTCACGCACCGCCGAGAGAAGGGGCGTCAAGCGTTTGGTAAGGCTTTTCGACGCATTTTTAGAAATTGGTGAGGATGATGAGGGTTTAGTAACCTATAGTTCAAAGGTTAAGGGTACTCATATTTATATTAATGAGGTCCAGTTTGGTGAAATGTTAAATATCCGCGGTAAGGGAATGGATACAGCGGATCTTGAGATGAATGATAATACTATATGGCGTAGGATTTTCTTTAATGAGCTTGAAAGACAGTGGGATTATGATCATCTACGCCCACTAGCTAGATTTGTTATCAGGATATTGCAGTATAATCTTGCGGGGCAGAATGCTGGGTTCGATAGAATTCCACACGTCATTAAGATTGCTACCTATGCTATATTTGGGGGTATACAGATGAACTGGGCCCGAACTATCTTACAGCAGTACCATACCACTAGGGAAGTAAGGATTTCCAATATTTGCTTTGGAAATTTATGGACTACGGTTTTTATGCGGAGTGGCGTTGATCTACATGACGAGGATTTTGTAGTACTTTCTTCTCATCCCTCTAGTATTATTAGCGTGGCTGCACTGACAAGGATGGGTATACAATTGCAATAGCTGCAAGAGCCACAGCCTATGGAACATGATGGAGAGGATGAGGGTGACGAGGAGGAAGAACAAGAGGACGAGCCACATGATAGTCAGCTCGGATATTTCGAGGAACCCCAGCAGACGACATCAGAGGGGTTTGGGCAAGCACATGCAGAGCAGGCTTGGGAAGGAGCTTGGACTTCCCAGACCCCGGCACAGGGGGCTGCAGATACGTCCGGGTGGGACCCATGGGTTAGTAGGGATCCAGATTGGAGGTCTGAGCTGAGGTATGTTTTGGAGCAGAAAGCTCGTATAGTTAGGGGCCACCATGACATACTGAGGACACAACAGGAGATGCTACAGGCACAGGTAGACCTAGCTCAGACTTAGCAGCAGATGCTACATGATATGGGTACCTCCTACGATCAGTTAGGAGCCGGACTTCAGGACTTACAGTTAGAGGTTAGGCAGGGGAATCGACGACAGGGAGAGAGGCTTGATAGCATAGAGGAGCTCATTCGTAGTTACTTCCGTTAGGCTTGACCTCTATCAGTGTATCCGTAGGGTAGTATTTTATTTTTATCTAGTTGAACCATGTACTGAAATTATCTTAATGTAATCCGCACGTTGTTTGCTTAATGAAAACTGTTGGGCTTGAGATAACCCTGAAATATTGCACGGTAATATATATAGACGAGGAAAAACGGGAAAGTAAATAAACGGGAAAAGGTAAATTTTTCCGTTGTGTAAGATTTAGAAAATTAGATTTTTCTAAAATAAAAAATGGATGGTAGGATCTTGGATGCGCCAATTGGATGAACTTCACTCTTATTTTATAAGGGTGTGGGAAAATTTGGATGAAAATGTTTTCGTAAATTTTTGCATTCATTTAGAACTGCAAGTATATTTAGGGTGAGAGCATCATGTTTTAGAAAAGAAATTTTCAAGGAAATTGCATCCATATAGGTGGTACCACAAGTTAGGCATACATATTTTACTACAATGTAATTCACTTTGCACATGTGCACATGGTTGCAAAAATTGGTTGAACACTTTTGGGTGGTAATGGGGGGGGACATAAATCCTACTCTTATTGAATTTCGGGGACGAAATTCCTTAAGGGTGGGAGAATGTAACGCCCCGCATTCTTTTAGCTTTGAAAATAAGAGATTTATATATATTTATAAATAGGGATACGTGAGCGGGTTAATTAAAGAACTATGGCAATAAGGGATATTCTGTTTATATTCTAAGAATTAAGTTAAACGGATTTCACCATTCCGTTCGTCTCGGAAAAATACGCGAAATAGAGTCCAAGTTTTCGAAAATCGGAGTCCGTATGACCAAGATATGGCCCGTCGAAGTTTTCAAAAAATTTCAAGTTCAAAACAGTTTAAAACTAGGGTAGAATTCAAAATTCAAACACACAGGTGGGAAGGGCGGGAGAATTCCCGCCCAGGTCGAGTCGACAGGCGTGTCGACTGTGCAGTCGACATAACCACCCCCGTGTTGACTGCCCAGTCGACACGGTGTCGACCTGGCTGGTCGAGCCCAGGCAACCTGGGTGCACCTGCTTGCTGTTTGAACTGATTTTGGGGGCTTGTGACGAATTCTGACGGTTCTGATCTATCCTAGGGTTAATCTAAGGGCCTAAACTACTCCTAATCTCTAAAAAAAAGACCCCTAAGCCTACCCTAAACCCTCACAAATCACTCATGCCACGAAGTGCTGCCCAAATGCCAAGTGATCATGTCCTCCATCTCCATTTCCTAGAGACTATGCATTCAAATCGGATCCGAATCAAAGGTGCTAGCTTGCTACATCAAATCAAGGGAGTGGATCAACGTTGCTATGCAAGTTTCATGACGATTCTTCAACAAAGGAGCCACCTTTCTTCGTCAATACGATGCATGATCCTTCCCTAAGCCTCGCTATGTAAGTTCTAGCTACTTCTAGATCTAAACGGTAGTCTTGATGATGGCATGGAATAAAACGAGATTAAACTAAGTATGCTATCCTATATGAACCTTATCATGTCTCTTTTGCTTGAACCTATGACTTTAGGCTATGTTTAGTGACTAAATCAGGTTACTCATGTTGCATTGGACTTAGTTTGTCATGCAAGATTGAACCTTTACTTGTGGAAAGTGGGGATGAACACTTGGAACCACTTTGACTTGTGAAATATGTGCATGAACATGACTTGGGGCCTATGCATATAAATGAACCCAAACCCCTCATGATAATATGCATGTTTGGGACCAAAACCCCCTTATGATACTTTGCATGCTTGAGGCCAAATCCTTTATGACATTATTCAAGTTTGTGGCCAATCCCTTTATGACATCGTGCATGTTTAGTGGCCAACATGCAATATGCTAGTTATTTGAACACCTTTGCCTCAATTTTAACCATGTTTAACTTGTGATTCATCTTTGCCACCTTGTACCCATCTTTGTCATATTATCCCAAATATGTTTCGCTTTCATGTGCGTTGGGGACACACTTTGGGTAGCTTTGGCAAACTTGAAAATTGGCTATGATCTTGACGTCAAATTACATGTAACACGAAATGATAAATAACGTGAATATGACACGAAAACTTGACATGGGGCTACATGGAAACATGGACTTAAAAAGGGGTCTAAATTTAACATGAACATGATACGTAGAAAACATGAAAGTGGCCAATTCGAGGTTGGGTTGAGTTTGTAGCATAAATCTACCCGGACCCGCCCGGCTTAACTAGTGGCTACAAACAATAGGACCCAATGTGAGTAGTTGGTCATATAATACTTAAAACCCGAGGTTAGACTAGGTTGTGGTGTAAAGCTACCCAGACCCGCCCGGCTTAACTAGTAACCACAACAAAGTCTAATGTGAGAGGTTGGGGTGCATTAATCTAATTAATGCCACATGAAAAGGGTTAAGTAAATTTGACTAATGACACTTAACCGATATGACACGAATGGGTAGGTTAAGTGAAACCGGACTTGATTTCTTAATGACGCTTAACCATATAAGACGATTAGGAGATGGGGTTAAGTAATTTACACTTAACTAATCTAAACACGGTACTTAGGTGAGGTTAAGTAACCTACACTTAACCGATCTAAAATAACAAGTGGATAAGGTTAAGTCGTAAACCGTTTGATATACTTTGCCAATTTGACATACGGGTTGTAGGGCTAAGCCTTGAACTTGAACACTTAGTCGATTATGACATGGTTGGTATGCGGGTTAAGTCATGGGCTTGAATAACAACACTTAACCCAATAGAAAAAACACTAGTTAGAGGAACTAGGTAGAAAATCGTGGTTAATCAAGGATAACGGGAAAAGAAGCTAAGTGGTAAACCTTAGTTAAGAATAACTAAGTAATAATTCTTAGCCAAGGACATGGGACTAGTTCATAAATAGATGAGTAATCTGATACGGTAGGTCATCGCTTAGTATCCGAGGGGGAGCAACTTATCTGGCTTGGATAAAAAGCTCCAGCGAACTGGGTGACGAAGCGGTAGCTTCGGGGGATGTGAGGGTACTCTTGGTATCCTCCTGTGAGGTGGCAGATGGTCCATGAAACCCGGCCTCACAGAGGTTAAGGTCTGCGGTAGAAGAGCCAAGAGTATGCCTTGGTTGCTATGCGAGCGACCTAAAGACTGGGATGGATTAGCGTGGAGTTGACGATACTTGTTTCTGCCCTGGATAGCACGTCGTCGACTACCTACCATCTTTAGTCAATCGTGTATGAACGGAAAGGCAGAGAACTCCCAACAGACCATGTTCTTGCTATCGAGTCATGGGTGAGATTGGCCCATAGGAAAGTGAGGCTATAGTGGGGCCGGGATGTAGTTCTCATACATGATTTTTCTTGGATTGCCTTACAGTAGTTGAGGGAGGGGCCACGTGGGACTATAGCCACGGATACAAAAACAGACCTTGATATCTGCATCGGCAGATGACTTAAAGCTCCCGACCGAGTTCTGTATTTCTTGATTTGCCCTGGCACGGAACTCGGATGGCACATTGAGATACATGTGCGTCTAGACATGGAAAACGATTCACGATACATACGTGGGATAAGGGGTGTGGTTGACGGGTGGCATAATCCCTAGTGGTCCTAGGTGGCTAAAACCCAAACCAAGTTACGGAAACGTTCATTAGGTAGCATAATCCCTGGCGGTCCTAGGTGGCATAAATCCTAAGTGAACACGCGATAGTTCATGGTAAGAAAACATAACCAGATCAAGGGTAGCAGTCCAAAACAACATCAAGGATTAAATGGTACAACATTGAGGTGGTATAAATTTGCATGGGAAAGCCCGTACGGCCTGCGGCAAAGGACTGAACTTATACATGGAAAGAAACACACGAGTTGGGAAAACCTACATATGCTATATAATTAGGTTGACATGGACATTGGGCAAGGGACATTCATAGTTAATACGTGACGCGGGTCGGGATACTAGTACGAGAGGCGCAGAGCAAATATACATGATAAATGCCTTGGGATGTTACACATGATAGACACCTTGGGATAGTATACTTGATAGAAACCTGACGAGGTGATACCTTGATTTATCTTGACACCGTAGTTTATCATGATACCTTAGTTTATCTTGATGCAGTAATTCAGTCTATTATCTTGGTTTAGCTATCTATTTTGTAGTCATCCTTATGTTTACTTTCAGTTTATGCATGTCATGTTACCTTTACCTGTTTTTGTACTGGAAGTAGATAGGGCTTACCAGTCTTTATGACTGACCCCGTTTTGTTTCGCCTCTTTGTCTTTCGTTTTTTTCCCCAGGTTTTCAGGGAGGAAACACTGTTGTTTAGTTCGGACCTCTTTTGCTTGAAGGTCATCATAAATGGCTTGGACTTCTTTTGGCTATGGCTGCTTTACCAGTTTGGTTTGGGGAAATAATTTATGAAAAGGTTTATGCTTCTTTACTATTTGCAAGACAGGCTTCTATGTACTCTGATGAAAAAGGCTTTAGACCTGGATGTTTTATAAAGTAATGAAATTTGTTTTACTTCCGCTATTTTATATGTTCTGTCTTGTAATATTTCTGTGCATGTTTACCAATAGTGCCCCTCCAAACCTAGTGCATTCCTTTGTGAGTAACCCTGGCGGAGGTGGGGTGTTACATTGAGGTTGGGGACAGGGTTTTCCTTAAGCTATCACCTTTAAGGAACGTCGTTCGTTTTGGATCCGCAAGAAAGCTAGCACCAAGATTTGTAGGACCGTTTCCTATCATCGAGAAGGTTGGAAAGATGGCCTATAGGTTAGAGCTACCCGAGAGACTGGCCGGAGTCCACAACGTCTTTCATGTTTCTCACCTCCAGAAGTGTTTGCACGAGTCAGTGGAAGTGGTGGAACCTAGCATTCTAGAAGAAGCCGAAGTGGAACGTGAAGCAACTATGAGAAGAGTTCCAACCCGCATCTTAGGAACTGAAGTAAAAAAAGCTACGCAAACGCGAAGTGAAACTCATTAAAGTTTAGTGAAGCGATGTCGAGGAAGACGCGACTTGGGAAACTGAGGACAGAATACACGCTGCCTACCCTCTTCTTTTCGAGGGTACATCTTTGATCTCTCTCTTTTGCCTTAAGTTATGCTTTATCTATCTTTTTAGGTATATCTCCTCGGTCCTTTTTCCTAACTCCTTAGGTAAAAAACAAATGGATGCAAACATGTATTTGAAAACATGTTATGGATGATGGCTGCAAATGGTTGCCGGTGATTGCTAGTAGTTGCTCGTGGATGCATATACACACACACCCTAGGTTATAGATCGGCTCAGTCACTTCATATTGCATATGCAAATATATGTATTTTCATTTGTATATGATTGAAACTTGATACGTCGTCATATGGTCATCGCATTTGTTTGAATGGTTGTGCACTCATGTAGAATTATGAGTAGGAAAAATTTGCATACATAATGGATTCATGACACTTACATGATTCGCATTAAGGAGGCCAACTGAATCATTAGACCGCCTGATTTCTGCATTAGATAAGGACATGTACACACACTATGCATATGATCATGAAGCATTAGAAGTCTTTTAGGGACAATGGATGTCTGTGTTTGTTGGTTGAGTAGATGGACTGTTGGATGGTAGGATATACATTCTTCCTAACTTGAAGATTTCAGGGACGAAATCCTTTTAAGGGGGGAGAATGTAACACCCCTTGAATTCTATAACGCTAAGCATCACAAATTAAAGTATAATTAATTCTAAATGAAAGAATTAAGGGAAACGGGTTATGCCATTGAGTTCGTCTCGGAATTCTGCTTGAGATAGAGTCTGAGTTTGCGCGAATCGGACTCCGTATGAAGGAGTTATGGCCTTCGGAAGTTTCAGAATCAAATTTAAATTCAAACAGCTCAGTTTAATTTCAAAATTTCGAATTTCAGGTTCAAACTGGGCTGGGCGGGAAAATTCCCGTCCAGAGCCCAAGTCGACCATAGGGTCGACCATGGTGTCGACCCTATGGTCCCCCCCAGGTCAACCATAGTGTCGGCCTAGGTGTCGACCTGCCTGGTCGACCTGGCTGGCCAGGTCTGGCTCTGGCTCGAATTTTTGTGGCTCTGTGTGTCACTAGGGCTGACTGTCACCTCTTGATTTGCTCTCTGAACTTTGAATGGCCTAGATTCCTCCTGTTTTCATCTGACGGCTCAAAACAACTTAAAAATCTATAAATACACCCTAACTCTCAACTGAAAATTCACACAAAAATATGAGAAAGGAGTCGTCATGCTGCTAGGGAGAATTGAACATAGCCGTTAAGAGAAAAGCCTAGAGACGAATCAAAACTAAGAAGAAGATTAAAGTTTAAATCAAAAATTATCAACGCAACGTTAGTCTACCCAAAGGAGCGCATCTCAATTTCAGAATTCAAAATCCAGAATTCAAGATTTGCATTCGTTGTAAGTATAGTGGCCTTTCAGAATATAAATAAGAATTGTGATGTGATTCGATGTAAATGAAAATAGAATTGTGTTATTGTATTGTATGAATTCTATTTATTGCGATGGTTCTATCATGACTTGTGTATTGATGTTTGTGGCATAAATTGATTGATGAAAGCCTATTGAACAATTGTATGTGAAAGCAATGACACTTGCAAGTTTGTGGCAAAAATTAGAAATTGATCCCTTTATGTATATGCCGATGGCATGGACTATGTATATTCCCTTAGTCTAAATTAGAATTTATGTAAACATGATTTAGACTTGAAACCTTTTATGCCTACATGACCCAAAACCTATGATATCATTTTCATGTCTAATTGCAAGTATAATTGGTTCTATGTTAAGCATCGTTTGGGTTTCATAAATTATGCAAGTTCATGTTTATTTGCAAGTATAATTGGATCCATGTTAAGTATCGTTTGGGTTTCAAAAACTATGCAAGTTCATGTTGAAATAAGCTATGTGATTAGATGTTAAAATTGGACATTTTGGTGAATATACAACATGCTAGTTTTTTGTTTGACATTATGCCAAGTTAAACATGTTTAAACACAAGTTCGTATTAGCCTAAACTATGCCATTTCATATGTCACCTACTTAGTTATACTTTGGTTTTAATGCAAGTTCACATGACCCATCATTTATGTTAGTATCGCTAAATTGCAAGTTCATGCGCAACACACCCTTATATGTTGTAAAATATTACATGTTCTTGATTTCCCCTTGCCTTACGTTTATAAAGTTGGGCTGAATTGTGTCGAGCCCAACATTTGTTATAACGTTGCGAATGTATAAACGGGGGTAATAACATTGGGCGTAAAACATGAAAATATATGTCGGCATGTCTGGCACAAGCCAATGACAATGACATTTAAACGATATAAATTGTTATACCCAAAAATAAAAGATATGACATTTACATATATAATAATAAAATATGTAAATTTAGAAAACACGATATGCTTAACCCGAGGTTGGATTGAGTTGTGATGTAAACCTGCCCGGAACCGCCCGGCTGTCCAGTAGTCACAACAATACCTATCCAATGTGGGTGGTTAAGCATTGAGCCCAATAAAGACCCGAGGTTAGACTGAGCTACGGTGTAAACCTGCCCGGAACCGACCGGCATATCCAGTAACCGTAGCAATACATGTCTAATGTGAGTGGTCTGGTGCTCCTAAGAGGCTAAGGACAGGTGGTAAGGTTAAGTCAACTATAACACTTAACCAATTTCAACATGTTAACAAGAATTGATGGGTGGGGGGTTAGGTAAATACAGACACTTAACCACTTAACATGTTTGACTAGAAAATCCTGGTAACGAGGGACCCGTTTCAGTAGTAACCCAATTTAGGTATCAACGGTACCCTGAAACTAGGCAGGATGGGGCACGATTACTGGGCTGATTGTAAGCGGTCAAATGACGGCAGTGGGTGCACAGTGCAGGTCTAACGGGGTGTGGGCATGCACACACTTCGGAGCAGACAACCAGGGCACTGGGGACACCAGTAGTATAACCTATGCCTTCTAGAATTTGTGTCGGCGCCACCACCATGGGTCTTGATACACCCCATGGCGGGACCAGCATAGGTATCTACAATTCTTGGGGGTCGTATGACACATGTTAACGCGAGTAGGAGCCGGTCTTTAACTAAAGTTGGGGATCACTTCACCCTCACCACGGGGTGCCAGTTAGAGTAAACTCAAATAGATGCAGAGATATAGTATGGGTGCGATAGTACATTCGACACTCCCTTAGCTTGTGACACCATCCTATTTTCAGTATATATCTATCATGCCCTTTTCTTATTCATATACTGAAGATTTACTAGATTTACTCAGGCTTTATGTCTGACCCTATTTTCTTTTCATCTTTTTTCTTTTGTCCCCCACCCCAGGTCCATAGGGAGGAAACAGCTCAACTCAGTCAGGCTCTGTACAAGCTCCAAGAACGTAGATGTATGATTTGGGTCTCTTTTGCTCGGACTATGGCTTTGAATATCACTATGGGGATTTTTGTCACTTTATTTATGTTTTATGCTTCTTTAATAATCAAGACAGTTATGAGGTTGTAATGATGGAAGTATTTTGAGACAATTATGGAATGTTATGTTTTGAACACGTATTGATGAAATAAAAGTCTATTTGATTTCCGCTGTTTAAAATATGTGTATTTATATCTGTCTTGAGTTTATCTGTGGCTTTTACTTATAAACCTCCACCAAAATTAAGGCATTCCCTTTGTGAGTGACCTTAACGGAGGTGAGGTGTTTCAAAAGAGGAATTTGAGGTTTATCGTGAACTATGTTTTAAATGATATTGGTTCTTTAACCCAGTTAAAGACAGGATTTATTTTCCTAATGTTGAGTAATCATTAAGTAATTATTTTTGATATTAAAACCAAACTATAGTTTTAATGAATCTTTAATTAGATTGAAATGAGAATGGGATAATTAAATTTAACGAATTCATGAAATGATCGAGAATGGAATACCGTCAGTTTTACTTTAGGCGATAGTTAAATCTTTGATTAGATTTGAACGTGAAATGGTAACTAAATTTACCGATAACACCATGGGTGTTAGATATGGAGTACCACTAGTTTTGCTCCATGGGATGGATAGGTTGGGATTGGGTTAAGATAAATAAATGATTACTTCGGTAAAGCTCATTAATCTCGACTAGTTGATAAACTTTAATTTGATTTAGAATTGATAAAAGATAAAATCAAATCTTTTGAATTGATATCAAAAGGAAGATTAAAGAATAAATTTAAAGGAGTTTATCTTTGATAAAATTATTGGGAACCTTTCCCTAAAGATGTGAATGCTTGAATAAAAGAATATTCTGAAGTGGAATGAGGCGCATGATGTTTTTTTATAGCACTTGATTATTGATTATAAAATATGCGAGTTATTCGGAAAGACTGAGTTTACCCCATTCTGAATAACAGATACGACGACTAAAAGTCGACGATGAAGACGGTGGTTGAAGACCGGAGTTCTTCACATCGTTTGGATGATTACTGATGTCTTTATTGGGCTGTACCCCCAAGACAAGGTAATAAGTGGTGATCGTCCAGACATACTTGGAGATCGACCGGATATGCAGGGACCTCTCTCCTGTATTGGGAATATGTAACGAAGAATAAGGTGCCTCCAGTTTCTTTATGACCCAGAACGGACTTGTAAATGGATGTGTATCTGACATTGGATTTCATTCTGTATTGATTGATTGCTATTAAATATATATCTGTTTGGTGGCGGAGAATTTATTCTCTTGCTTAACACCCTTCTCTGAGACGTATGAGCTTAGAGGTTATATATTGATAGACATCAGTTGTATGGCGTGAATTGTCAGTGTGGCATGCCGAGATGCAAATGAACAAGGCTTTTGTTGAAAAGCAGAGTCTTGTGGATGATGATCAAAGCATGTCTCTAAGTAGCATAGCTTTGTGTATAGCGTTAATTCGCGAGCCTCACACCCGGTATGAGTCAAAAACGGGATAGCAACTACAGGGAGTGCACGACGTTTCTTTCTAGCGAGGAGTAGTGTCATGGTATGGAGCCCAGACATTTTTACTTATGTAGATGATGGATTGCGTGGTGCCTCGGATATTGAGTCCCTAGTGGCTTAGAGATAGGTCCGATAGGACCAGGAAACATGTGTTCAGGAATAACTAATCCACTAAAGTAAGTGTAGACCGACCCTGAAGCATCCAAGGGTCGCCCCGCAGTGTGTAATTCTAAGGCATTTGCTAGAGTGTCTCGAATCGGGATGAGTCATCCCTTGCCTCGACTCATAGATGGAATCCAATTTACAATACGTGACTTTTCGGTTTTAGTTGTAGAACTATTATGACAACATAGTAGGATGGAGTACTATGTCGTCTATGATTGATACATTTATATTTGAAGTGATTTTGACACTATACACTTATAGTAATATCAAAATGATTTGCATTAAACATACCAAGCAAGTTTGGCTATTATAAGGTAAAACTCTATCCTCCGGCTTGCGTTGCATTGTGTGATAGGACCTAAGTTTTATTATTGCTTCATTTTTCAGAAAGCATAGCGTTGTTTCATTTTAAACCGAGATTCATGTGGAGTAAACCCGTTCCGTGTTATACGGCATGGTCCCATTATTTCCCAACTTTTAAAGTAAAGATTTAATAACTACTTTAGTTCTCACACCAGTCCCATAACTAACTCGAAGTTTATTGTTTTAACCTAAACTCTGGGTGCCCATATTTTCCACATGAGCAGCTAGTAGTTTTGGTTTTCGCATATATTTCTTTTCCCAGGATCCTGGGTTACAGATGAAGCTATATTCAGAAAGCTTTGTATCCGTGTATTTCATTCAGTTGTGCTAGTTGATGTATTTTCCGCCATACATTGTATTTATACATTTGAATTTCTGTTGCGTTATATTTTACTCTCTGATATTATTTTATTTCCGCTGTGTAATATTATTTATTTGAACTTTGATATCTTGTACTCTGATGTAATTGTTGTAATAGCAATGAAATGTTCTAGTGTTTGTGTTCTGATGCATCGTATTCTCAAAGCAATCCGCTGTTTTCCGTCTCTTCGGAGACCGCGGGATTTAAAGATCATTGCTGAAGATGAAAAGAGGCTCATAAATAAGACTATTAAGTTGGTTAAGGTGCAATGGAGTGGTAATCCCAAGGGTTGTACCTAGGAAACGGACGAGATTAAGTTGAAGTACTACCCCTACTGTCGAGTGGACATCTATATATAGTTCAACCCTTCAGTAAACTCATCACTCTATCCATATCCTTTCAGTTATTCCCTTCTTATGAAACCTCGAGGACGAAATTCTTTTAAAGGGGGTGAATGTAATGATCTAGAATTTTAGACAAGTTAAATTGTTAATTTGATTGAATTAATAAGATAGATCTCAAATAGTTTTGAATAAATAAAAATAGATTATTTAGAATTATAAAATATGGTTGGGAAGTATTTTGACAAAATATATTAGCTTTTGATTTTAAATGGTAAGATGTACATTCAAATAAAGCCACTATAAGTGTTACAAACTGGAAACACTTTAAAAGTGTTACAAAGATGTAACAAATGGTAGGTAGAAACCATGTGCAAGTACTCATGGTTTTATGATTTTAATATGATAAGGACAAGTGTCTAATGATGTGTCCTTACCTCCTTAACCCTCCTTTCCCATAAATAAAGGCTTTATCTCCATTTTTTCATTCACTCCACTCATTTTCTCACTTCCTCCTTTTTTCTCACCTTAATGGTCAAGGCTTCCGTAGCCTAAACTCTCCTCCTTTTTTACTTCCTTTCCCTCCTCCATAAATTCGACCATAGCATCCCTCTTTTTCCCCTCCATTTGGCCCCGTTCCACCACCACTTTGAGTCGTACCTCTTCCCTACCTTAGCACCTCCTTGGCCACCCAAACCCGGCCTCCCCCTTCCCCACTCACGACCCTACCTCCTCCCATCCTTACGCCACCTTTTTGCACCACCACCTATTAGCTCGGCGTAAACATCCCCAATCTCTTGCCAAAATTCGAGCACACCATCACCACCACCATACCCCCATTTCGGCCTCCTCAATATATATATATATATATATATATATATATACATATGTATATATATTATTTAATAATATTAATATCGTCAAAGTCAGTGAAGGTCGGAAGTCAGTTCGTAGCCATCGAATATAATTAGGCAGACCTACGGTAAAGATTTGTGGAGTGGAACACTCAATGAAAAACTCTTCACTTATATTTGTTTATTATGTTTGTCATGTTAATGGATGGTTTATAACTGTTAAACATAGTGTAAACGTTGATTACCGAACGCTCATTCATATATACTATGATATATGTGTTACGTGATGGTTAAATGGATGTAATGAATATTGTAATGGTTGTTAGTTGTGATACTAGTTCATACTACACATATTACACACACCTATGAGGGATATTTGGGTATTGGTTAAGTCTCATGCTTATCGGATAATATAAATGAATATTTTATTCATTTAAATATAACGGAAAAATAAAAGTTTGGATTTTTATTTGGAATTTGATAAAAATGAAATTGAAGTAATTTCGAGAAGCTTTTGCAAAGATAAGGATTTTCTTTTGAAGTTAAATGGTGTGTTTAAATTTATTCGATAAAAATTGAAGTCGATTTTGAAATTGAAGTTTTATTTAAGTATACAAAAAGTGTATTGACTCAAACTAATTGTTTCATATAGCTTATATATTACTTAATTTGATTTCTCGAAAGTTTTGGTTTCAAAAGATTAACTATTGGAAAATAATAATATTTTAATAATTAAATAACATTAATTTAAAATGAATATTTTAATTTTAAGTTGAAAAGTTGAAATATTGTTTTGAAATAGTCTTATATATGTTTTAAATGGTTTTCTAAACTATTTCAAAGTAAATCGGATTATTTTATTATAAATATATAATACAGTTAGAATAGAGCTTATCGCATAGCGGTAGTTCGCGAATTTCAACTATAGGCTTTAAACTGTCGTATTGGATTCGTTTTAAATCGTTGTAGTGAAGTTTAGTGACCAAATTTAGAAATCAACTGAAGTTACTTTATAAAAATTATTAAAAATATGCAATTTTTTTGATAAATCATAGTAAGTGATTTTAAAGTGATTTGGATTGATTTTATAAAGTTCTAAGTTAGTTTCATAAGTTAGTATAAATAGCCTATTTGTAATGCTTTTAGTAACAGTTTTAAAACACTTTTTACTTAATAATTGATTTTGAAGGGTTTAGACTTATTAATATATATCCAACCTTTGTTAAACCATTTCAAAGGAATAATGAAATGTTTTTGATAGTGAACATGAGTTTTCAAGTGTAAAGATGGATGGGTCGAGACTTAATTGAAATCCGGTATATCCATCCAATTTTAAAATGATGCTTATTATTCAGGAAGTCCGGGATCGGAACTTGTGTGTAAAAACCATTTTGAATAGTATTACAACGTGATGAAGAAGAGATATTTGAAGATGGTGATTGAAGACCGGGAATCTTCACATCGTAGGACTTCTTGTTGATGTCTCAGATAGGTGGCCACCTATCATGCGAGTATATTATAGCAGCGATCCGGACATACTTGGGGATTTTCAAGGTTTTCAAGGACTTCTCTCTGTTATGGACAAGGAATAAGGTGCCTTCGGTCTCGTTCAGACCCTGAACGGACTTGTATGAATGTGTGTCTAATATTGTATTTTTTTAGTTTGTGATTGATCTTTACTAAACATATTTCTAATTGGTGGCAGAGAATATATTCTCTTAGCATTACACCCTTCTTTGAGATATACGAACTCAATGGTTATAAGGTTAGTGATTATCAATTATATATTATAGAATGACAATGTGGCGTACCAAGTTATGAGCTATTGATGATCAAAGCATGGCTTCGGGATAAGCATAGCTTTGTGTAATGAGCATTGGCAAGCCTCACACCCCAGGAAATGGCCAAAACAGGAAAAATGTAGTGAGGGTATGGGTTGTCATCTCCATATAGATAAAAAGTGTACCATGGTATAGAGCCCGGCATTACTTATGTGGCAACTTCAACTTATATGGATGTTGATGGCACCGGTTAAATAAGGTTGTTAACAACTGGGAGATGACATATTTAGGCGAGATCTAATTCATTCAGTTAAGCTATGGACCAGTCTTGTGCAAGCAAAGAGCCAGTTTGGTTCTCAGAGCATCCCTCTAGAGGTGTACCCATCGGATAAGGAAGTTCCTTAACCTAGTCATTTGCTGGAAATCCATTATCCACTACGAACCCGTACGATTTCAGTTATATACAATATATGTCATCATAGTATATGGTACCTATGTTTGTTGGATTGATACGGTTTTTTGCGAAATGTTTTTCAACAATAATAATAATATCAAATGGTTTTCATGTATCAAGCATTTTTTGTTATCATAAGGAGAAACCTCGCCAATGTGTGCTTTTGCATTGTGTGTGTCGCGAGACCTTATGGTAGCTTCGTTTTCCACAAAGCATTGTGAATTTTATTGCACATAAAAAACATGTCAAGTTTCTCACACCATTCCTTGTTTGTCTATGTTGATTCAAGTCAGCTAGTACAAAATCTGGTCTATGTTACATATTAACCTCTCAAATTAGCACATTCATAGCTACAAGATTGTCTTTCACTATTTTTTCAGCAATTATGGCCTCAGATCTACAATTCTTTTCAGAATCTCCTCAATCAGAGGCATTGTTTTATTTCAACTACAAACCCTAACCCTATACAAGTTTGAAGGGGGGATAAGGCAACATAGTTTAGCTCATCTACTTTAGCATTCGTTACATTATTGAGCCTGGCTCAATATCTCTTTGCTTTTTTATTATATATACCGTGTAGCAGAGCTTTGTACACTGTTATCTTTCATTTCAATAAATATTACTACTTACATTTCTTTACATATGTCTCTCAATTCTCAAACATCTAACATTTCTCAAATCCTAACTGAGATTAACTCATTCAAAATGTCATATACCATATAGTTGTGTACTATCTTCTCATCTATCATCTTCCTACTTCTATTCGTTAAAAGATTGAATCTTTTTGCACTAATTTTTTTTGGGGTGTAAAGTCTCATAAATTTTTTTAGGAGATCCTTTGTACGCCTAATGGTGAAGGGACATTAGATTGGGAAGAATTTCAGATTCACATACAACTGCAATTCTTGAGCTTTTGTGGACTTCCTTAACCCAACAATGTTTGTGGTCAACATAGATGGGGAGTAAATATGTACATGCAAAATTTTGGGCTTCAGCTATTAATTATAATTTTTGATCAACTATAAAACATATGTTATGATACAAACAACAATCATCATGTATTTTTACTAGAGCAGATGGAAAAAATGCATCGTTGTGGTTTGATCATTAGATCAACCACAAGAAATTGGTAGGTATCCTTATCTAGCATAGGGTATTTACATTTAGCACTATAAATAGAGTATCAGAATTCAGATGTGATAATCAGTTATGCCTAGAATTACTTCCAGACACTCATGAAGGTGGAATATATTAATATTGTCCTCATTTATATAAATCATCCAAATGAATATTGGCGCATTAATGGACACTAAAATTTCAAATTTGCAATAGTATTACAACATATAATAGAGAAACATGATGCAGTTATGCACATACATCTAGAAGTTAGGATTGATGGACCTTTTATATACAACATCATTTGGAATCTAATTACTGAACTACAAGTTTATATTTAAATATTTGACCCACATTTATTGAAGTTAAAATTTCCATACTTGCAACCATCGGATGAGATGTTCAAGCTATGCCTTCCAATCTTCTGAAGATTGAACCTTTCTTTTAGATATGAAGAGCTAACAAAGTAGCCTTCGTTGTTGAGCTTGATCTTTGTGAGGAAATAAACCTCTTAAGAATAGCTACACTCGCACGTACATAAAACATTTAAGTTGTAGATCTGATAATTTATTAGACTTATGTAGTAGGATATGTCTATTCTTGGATTGTTATTATCCAAATGGTTAACTAGATCATTATATATGGGGCAAATTTTCTCAAAAAACATTATTGTAAGAGTTGTAGACCCACCCATTTGAATAGGTAAAACACAGCAGTTGCCCCTCATTTATTCATAATTAATAGCATCAGTAATTTGTTTACTTCCGTTGCAGGTGATAGATCTATAAACAGAGCTATGATGGTTGTCTCCCCTCATATTGTCAAAGGAGAAAAGCCCTGTCCCTTCACTAGTTTATTTATTTGTGTTGAAGGTTGAAGTTGAGAGATTTATCATTGGAAATCTCAGAATAGAATTTCCAACTATGCAAGAAAGTACAAAAGGTAATTCTATTTAAACCCATGGTCCAGCAAAACTGAAAAAAAAGGAAGGAAACCCAGAGCTATACTAAGTTCACTCGTGTATTATTTAAAAAAGCTAATTTCACTCTCCTTGTAGAAGCCCTACGTGATACCTTAAAGCCACCTCGTAGATCTTCTATGAGGTCCCCTAAAGACACCTCGTAGGGGTTATGCTGAAAATTGAAGAAGAAAAAAACAAAGCAGGGATAATTTGGTTATTGATTTTTTTGAGTGAACTCAGCAAAATAGCTGGTTGAAATATAATTTGCCAAGTCTAAACTCTATCTCTATAGCTATCATCAGTATTAATTATTCCATTTCTGTCAAGTTGTTTTGCAAGTCTTCAAACAATGGTCTGGCGGTCTGAATTGATGATTTTCCAAAGTTCAAAGCTATTTGTTTCCTTGTTGTTATGTAGCCATTGGTTTCTTTCTCATCGTATATGATATATAACAGTAGTTAGGAGTATGGAAGCAGTTTTGAAGTCCTCGGATTTAGTTTGCAGTTCTTTTGAATACGTTCAATGCTTTCCTGATGTTATGAATATTTTCCTGATTGACAATAATTCAAATTTCATTTGGTAATATACCAAACATGTTTGGAATACAAACAATCAGAAAGAAATGATCAATGCTTCTTGAGTTATTTTCCTCATAGTGGACGTTTGTTTTCTCCACTCTTATTCCACTTTAAGCATTTGTCTCTGGTAGGCAGCTTATTCAAAATGGCGATGTATGAACAACGAGACTATTTTGGATAATTTGACTTATTCTAGATTACTTTGTGCTAGTTTATTCCTATTTCATCTCTTTTGATATATTTCTAAGATTTTTTGAAAGAAATCGTAGATAATTTTCAATTCCATACATCTTCCTAAAGGCTTTGATCTATAGAAAATTTTCAATGGTTCATCTAAAGGCTTCTGCAGCTTGTTGATTTTGGGCTTTCCAATTATTGTTTATAATGATGTTTTGAACTATTTCATTGGAGATACCGAGGAAGTGTAAATTGTTTCAGCCTAATAAATTAATCAAATATTTTCCAAAATTCAAAGGGTCAAATCATAATCTATTTTGGCTACCATCCTAAAATTTTCTTTTAATTAATTTGGTGTCAATTTCTCTACAACTATGAACGTTTATTCAAATATAACAATGATTGTTATCTTCTTTTATAGTCCAGAAATCCTTATTTTTAAGAAATCTCTCTTTCACCTATCTGACTCAAAGGGAGTTATTACCAAAAAAATTCCAGAAAAGTTTTAGTTCGGTTTTTTCCCATCACTATCTCTAATGTTCCTTAACCTTGGACGACAACATTTTTTTGTTTTGCATATATTATCTCATGCCATTATGATGTTTACCTTTCCATGCACAATTGGAACACAATTTTTCTATTAATTGAATTTCCTTGATGAGAATATTATGAGACTATAGCCAATAAATGATGTTGTTGTAATGACAGTGTGAGCTAACTTTATTCCACCAGTTAGTTGTAGCAGTTTACTAGACCATCCTTTCAGTCTATCTTTTATGATATTGTTACTCTCATGTTGCCATTTTTATCGCACTCAGGAACTCTACATTTCCCTTAAGTGATTGAATTCGAATTCAAATTCGAACTAATTAGGTAGGTTTCGAATCCCAGGAATCTCGATTTGGACATAGGCAATTTGATCGAATCTGGGCCTAGAGAGCATTAAATCCGAGCTATCAAGTTCAAGATTCGAGGTTTGGGTGGAGTTCGATTTCATATTAATGGAGGTGGAGGGTTGGAAAAGAGAGGGAGAAGAAGAAGATAAGGGTAAAGTGGCGGTAGATCGCATCGCCTCCATAGGGGATGCCAGTCATCGCATCCGTTGGATGCGACTTTTCGCTTCAGAGAGATGTGATTTCTCGCATCCAGGGGAGGCGGCTTCTCACATCCCAAGAAGGTGATATTTCACATCCAAGGTATGAGGCTTCTCGCATCCCAGGTAGGAGATATTTTGCATACAAAGGATGCGATTTCTCGCATCTGAAAGATGCAATTTTCCGCATCCAAAGGATATGACACATGTCCGGGATGCGAGACTTTTCCCCTCTTAGGGATGTGATACGAATCGAAGCCTTGATAATTCCTTTGTGTGAGAGGGATGAGAAAACTTCGTGGAAAGGAGGAGGAATGCGAGATTTTGAGCGGAGAGGGATGCAAAAATTTCTAGCCTTCGGGATGCGATTTTTTTCTTCCCTTGGACTTAGGAAATTCTAGGCCTTCCTAAATATACTACATCCTATCATTTCCGACGAGGAGTTTGAATCCCGGATGGCCTAGCCATTGGAATTGCATCGTTTTGGCGATGTTCCTTGACTGGACAGCAATGAGGCTTTGCACATAGGATTTAGAGCATAAAACTAAGACTATGAACACAAGACCAGACCATCTAACTTTAGACTCGTTTCCCAGTCCCAATCACGACATGGTCGTGACTAGACGCGAATTGGGTGATATCGATCGACGATGAAATTTTTTACAGTTTCAAGAGTTAGTGATTTTCACCGTGTCCCGAATTTATTTATTATAATTGTAACAGCATTGCACTTCACCGCACGTGCATGTTAGTTTACACCAACACGAGGGGTACAGGTCTTCAATGTGATGTTCAATGCAACTATATTAAAGTATAACTTATAAGCAATGGAAACAAGATCATCTAAGAAACAACAGACTTTGGAAGCCTAACTTATCAGCACTCATCATCCTAATCTGGGTCAACTAGCAGTACTAGTTCAGGAGATAACAAGCTTGAGACTTCTAGAGGTTCACCAAAAGTGCCCGATTATGGTTTGCATCCAAAAGATTCACAACAAATGACCGAGCAACCGACTGAATCATTGGTGCCGGAAGGGCCTGCTGCAACTGAGGAGAATTCCAAGGAAGAAAATATAAATATTGAGAGGGGAGACACCCTAGAGGCACGAGATATTATGGCGGATGACGTTATACTCGACAACCCACCGGATTCGGTGCCTTCGCATTTGGATGAAACTGCGCTAAGGCGCATCTATGCAAGATTCAACATACCTTGGGAAGATGTTTGCGCCCCCAAAAAAGGGATAGGGAGCATGCACCTCCAGAAGAGTATACTGCGCAGAATGGTTTTATGTGTACTTCTGAGTATGTTCCCCCAGCCTGCGGTTTTATCCGAGATATGCTGTGTCACTTTCGCCTAGCGCACATGCATCTTCATCTGAATGGGTATGCCTTCCTCCTTGGTACCTACCGTTTATTCAGGGAGCATCTGCTCATAGAACCCACCGGAGAGGAAATCCAGTCCTGTTTCAAATTAAGAGGAGAGGACCTCCTTGGTACCTACCGTTTATTCAGGGAGTGTCTGCTCATAGCACCTGATTCATTGAGGGGTCGTGGAGTACGCTCGGCGTTTTCCAGAACGAGTTGTTCTTTGTTCGTTATCCTCCTGGATTTTTGAGGCATTGGTTGGTAGAAAGTAAGTGTCTTTTATTGCATCGAGCTTGAAGTTGGTTGAGTCAAGGGTTCTGAGTTAACTTTGAACTTTTGTAACAGGGATTCCTCCAGCACCTAAAGGTGTGGTGTAACAGAAGCGTATCGAGCTATTGAGGGCCATCTTGATCAAAGCTTTCTCTACAGAGAACATATTGGACAAGGACGCTCTTCCCTGAACGGGCTTAGTCCCCGCTAAACGTAAAATGTTCCAGCCAACTGCTACTAGGAAAGGGAAGGCATAATCTGAGAGAGAAGGGATTCCTTCAGGCTGTAAAAGGAAAGCTCCTCTGTCATATCTAAGCGACACAAGGCCGTGAAGACTCAAGAGGGAACTAGTGGAGGCGACTCCGGTATGTGGAAACGGTCACTAGAGAAGAAGGTTTGCTTCCCATCCCTCTCCCGTCTACGGCTATTGATATGGGGCCGGGAGTGTCGACTAGGCCGGCTTCCCCGATTACTACCATTGGGACCACCGTGTCGCTGGAAAGTGTAGACCAGTTTAAGGAGTTGTATAAGGTCCCAATTAATGTTACTTTGTCTTGGCCCAGTGGCACAAGCTTTGGAAATCTAACACTGAATGTTAAGGAGATAATCCCTCCAAGTGGGCCTCAATCTGGTCTGTGGAGAGTGCACTTAGGGCACGCACTCATAAACACTGCATAACACAACATTTATTTGTGTGTATAGGGTGCTCAAGTCTAACCATGGTCTGTTCCATGCAAGTGAAACGGTACGAGATAGTAGCAGTGGAAGATACTGAGATTATGGGGTCGGAGGCTAGCAGCCACAAAGGAGTGTGGTGATAAGTGGTTTTAATAAATCGACTGATCTATCCCAATCTTCTTCCCACTCCGAGGGCTGTGGCAGTGATCGTCGACATAGAGATTTACTAAGACACTCGGAATCTCCACCGTCTATCATTCGATCTTCGAGGGCCAAACCAAGGTTTAATACTATAGGCACAAGGCCGTAAACGTCGACACTTCCTCCTCATGCTCCGCTAGAGGTGCCTTCCCATAAATCCACTAGTAAAAAATACATTACCAGTAGACCACAGGACATTGAAGATGGTTGTGTCAAAGGAAGGGTCAGAAGTTTCAAGGCACACTCCTGAACAGAAAAAGGCACTTTTGAAAGAGCTATTCCCCAAGCATTATTTTGAGGAGATGAAATGGATGTTGGACATATGTCAGATCCCTCGCAAGAAAACGGATGAGGTATGGAGGAAGTTACACACTTCCTATTACAAGTGCAAAGAGTTTAACAAATATGCGGGGCACCTTTCGGAGCTGATCTTCAAAAAGAATGTAGAGTTGCAAAACTATGAGTTGGCCCTCAAAGCTGAACAGGATAGCATTTGAAATCGGGACAATGAATTGGGTAAGACGTGTCTCTGTGTTGTAACTGTTTCCACGTATACGAGCAACACACTTAAGTGCTAACTTTCTATTGTTGAGAAAACACGACTGGGAGAGATGTACAAGAAACTGGAGGAAGAGGCACGGAATGCTAAGACGACATTCAAAAATACCATGGCCTTGGTTACAACTGACAATACAACTCTCAAAGGAGAGAACCAATGGCTGGTGGAGGAGAATCGTTGTTTGCTTGAGGAAAACAAGGAAGTGCATGGCTTCGCATGAATAACGAGGCCTTGTACATAGAGAACCAGAGGCCAACGACTGAGAATGTGGAAGCCCAGAGGCTTACGAATGATAATGTCGAGCTAAAGAGGCTTCTAAAGCAGGCTAAGAAAGACAAGGAGGGCGCCGAGGCTTCCAATAATGAGGTGTTGAGCCAAGTTGACAGAATAAGGGCGTAGCACCAAAGAGAAGTGGAGGAGTTCAGGGATGAGATTGAGGATGCCAACGTTAAGCAGGAGCTGGCTCTGGAGCCCTATGTCTGGTGAATGTACGTTAAAGTGCTTCGATTTCGTGGAATCTCATGGGTCGACAATTACCCCCGGATATTGGCTCAGGTTTCGGATAGGCTGCTGGAGTACGAGGTTGAGCTGCGGCAGGTGGAGGAAAACAATGAGATTGAGTTCATGTTTTCACACTTGACTGGGTAGGAGCGTTTGGCACTGCAAGAAGGAAGACATTTTCTAAGAGATGTTGTCGAGAGGGCGAAGGAGGCGACGCATACTGGTACAAAGGGGAAGTCTGTGTCAACCAACAGCTTTATAATGGCTCACGAATCGTTGGAAGTAGTTTCCAGCAACAGCAAGCTATGCCTTTCGTCTCTACAAGTTGTGCGCAGGTCCCAACCCTCACCGAAGCTGAGTATAATCTCGGTCAATCGGGGTTGGGACTAGGGAGCTTTCCTCAATCAGCATGTGGAAGCACTGTGCCAGCTGCACCACAGGTGGTGGTTTGTAAAGTCCTATTCTCATGAGTTCTTAGAAGGATGGTGGCGTGGAGTAGAAGTGGACTAACTAGCCTTTTTCTTCACTGTGCAGGTCCCTCCGGTGCAGAAGTGACAACAGGCTTCAGACCAACACAACACATATAGCCCAGGACAAGGATAGAAGGTTTAGAGGAGCAGTCGGGTGAAGGAGATGGTCCACTGCACACGTTTTCCGATGCTGACATAGCGCACTTCAAGGAATTGCTGGAAGGATACGGGAAAGAGGTGCAAGTGGCTGGGTCGGTCGAGGTGAGTGAGCACACAATGCATGACTTGGTTGAAGAATAGAGGGCTCGGCCGCTTGCCAAGTCTTTGGAGTAGGAGGAGAAGAGGGTGCCAATGAGCTAGCCTGGCAAACGACACAGATAGAGGCCAGGAAGAAGCTACAACCAAGTGCAGGAGGAGATAACGAAAAAGGCCGATGCTCAGGCTGCTAAGAAGAAGTCTGATGACATATTTAAGAAGTTACAGGAGGCTAGGGCCAAGAAGATTAAGGCCGGCAAGGCAGCACAGTAGAAAGAGATTATGAAGGCAGGGTAGAAGGTATGAGAGGGCACACCTGCGATACACGCGCTCTCCAGCGAGGTCACTCCTAAACCTTTGAAGGATATCCCTCCTGGAGGCGAGGAAGTCAAATAGATCTAGAGTGGCGATGATGAAGAGGGAGAGATTCCATTGGCGGACTTCAGGTCAACTTCTTCGACCAAGGGGAGGGAAAGGGAAAGAAGGTAACAACTTTAGGAAGAGGAAGAAGAAGGAAGGTGATGAGCCGTCCAGCAACGACTCAGGAAAGAAGAAGAAGAAGGTGGTGGAAGGCGACCCGCCATAGTGATTGATATAGGAAACTTTTGGTTATGTAGGCTGATAGTATACGCGAGTACAGCCCTCGCTTTTGGAGACATGATGTGGTTTTCCTTAGATCACATTTTTATATTTAGTGTTCAAATGTCCTTCTACGCTTTTCAGTTTTTGTAATTGCGCAAACATACTTGTTGTAACACTTAAGTAAACATTGTCTAACGCTATGCTCTTGGGATTCACAAGCCGTGCGAAGATTGTATGTCTCGACTCCACTCTCGGAATTTCCCTTGGTTGGGAGTTCTGGGTTGTGTGAATCTTCGGTTTGGTGTCTTCTCTTTCGGGGTCTCCCTGAGGTCGTTGATCCTGAGTCATGAGAAGACATAAACGTTGTTGATTCGTCCTTTGGACTCTCCCGTCATTTTTGTTGGGGTAAGAGTTCGAAGTCATAGTTGATTCGCCAGTTTTTGCCCGAATATAGACCCTTCGGGTCGGATGGAGCTGAATGAGCAGTTGATTTCACACTCATTCGACTGGTGGGCTGCTCCCAAGTACGAAGACTTAAGAACGAGATTAGATAATCAAGTGAATGGGTCTCCCGAGTTACTTATACGTGGGCTAGTTGTTGATTCATGACTCGAGTCGAGTTATTTATACTCACATTCGTCATTGATTCAAGACTCGAGTCAAGTTATTTATACCTGGTCTTGTTGTTGATTCGAGACTCGAGTCGAGTTATTTATACTCGGCGTTGTTGTTGATTCGAAACTCGGGTGGAGTTGTTTATACCTGGCCTCGTCGTTGATTCGATACTCGAGTAGAGTTATTTTTACTCGGCCTCGTCGTTGATTCGAGACTCGAGTAGAGTTATTTATACTTGACCCCGTTGTTGAATTGAGACTCAAGTTGAGGAGGATTGATTCTAAGCTTCAAGGTGCTGATCTAGTGTTGTGTGCTAGTGCTTGCAAGTTGGTAGTAATAGTTGCTCAAACATATTATGCAGAAAGTAAACACACCAAGAACATAGACATCTGAGACTATTTGTACTGATAACTTTGGTAGTAATGGCCTTTACTTTATAATGTCTTGAATTTGTTTAAAACAAAACATTGTTGGAAAGCAGTAAATCTGACACTAATCTATGTGAAGCAACGATGGAGGTATTTTCTATTCCATGCTTTCGGGAGTTTGGCGCCATCAACAGTAGTTAGCTTGAAGGTTCTATCTCCAAGCCTCCATTGTATAACGTACGGAACTTCCCCAGTGAGGGACCGAAACCAATCAGTGTGGGAAAGACCTGCTTCACGATGAGGTCTCCAATGTCAAAGTGATTTGGACGGACTTTGGAGTTGAAGTATCGGGTGACTCGTTGTCGCTGAACAGTGGCTCTGAGTTCAGCTTCATCTCTTTTCTCTTCGAGTAGGTCGAGTGACTCGTAGAGGAGATCTTGGTTTGTCTTTAGATCATAGTATGCGACTTGATTAGATTGGAGTTTGAGCTCAATGGGAATGACGACTACGGATCCATGGGTGAGAGAAAAAAGAGTATGGTCGGTCGCTGACTTATGGGTGGTCCAGTAGTCCAAAAGTGCTAGAGGGATCTCATTTACCCATAAGCCTCCGGCCTTTTCCAGATGCTTCTTGATGATGGATTTTATCATTTTGTTAACAGCCTCTACTTGCCCATTGGCTTGAGGATGATCTACTATCAAGAATTTTTTTCAGTGTTGTGTCGTCGGGATGTCTAGAACTCGGTGCTCTCGAACTTGGTCCCGTTGTCCGAAATGATTGATTGGGGGACTCCATATTGGGTGATGATGTTACGGACGACGAAATTGATCACCTTCTTCGTAGTAATTGTAGTAAGAGTCTGAGCTTCGGCCTACTTGGTGAAGTAATTAACTGCGACTATGACATAGCATGCACCACCTCTTGCCATTGGAAGAGTTCCAATGATATCTATTCCCCACATGGAGAATGGCAAAGGGATGACCATTTGTGTTAGCTTGATAGGCAGAGCTCTTGGAATCTTGGAAAACCTCTAGCATTTGTCGCACTTGAGAGCATAGCCCGGGGTATCTTGGTCAAGTGTGGGCCAGAAGTAACCGTATCTGAAAATCTTTCTTGCCAGAGTTTGCCCCCTAGTGTGGTCGCCACACTCGCCTTCGTGCACATCCAGTAGCACATGGTCGACTTCGTTGTGGGCCACGCGGCGGAGTAATGGAACAGATAATCATCTTCGGTGGAGCATCCATCTTGGATAATGTAGCGAGATGACTTGCAAATGAATGCCCATTTTTTTTGTAGCATTCAGGAAGGATTCCATGTTGTTAGTAGCTCTTTATTAGTGTCATCCAATACTCGGGCTCGATCTCCGTCGTTGCGACTGAATCAGTTTGCATCTGATCGATGCTCAGAGAATCGAGCACTTCGATTGGGGATGGCCTTAAGAATTGTGCATCCCTAGAGTTTTCCATCTTGGTTAGCGAATCAGCTTTCTTATTTTTTTTTCTTAAGGCATTTGCGTAATAATGTACTGGTCGAAGTTGATAAGCAGTTCACTGACCCGAGCAAGGTAGGGAGTGAGCCGTGCCCCCTTGGCTTGGTATTCCCCCTGCACTTAGCGTACGATGAGAGATGATTTGGAGTAAATCTAGAGAGCCTTGTTATTAAATTCGATTGCAGTTCGTAGTCCAACAATCAAGGCATCGTATTCTGCATCGTTGTTGGTAGCAGTGGAGTAGAGCTTCAAAGCATAATAGATCGAGCATTCCTCAGGAGTAATGAGTACAACTTTGACGCCAGAACACTGACTATTGGACGATCCATCCACAAATTTTTTTCGACTTAATGTTCAAAGGTCCACTATCTTCCAAAGGAGGCTCTTCGCGAATGGTGAATCCCGTTATGAAGTCTGCAAGGTTTTCCCCAAGGATAGCTCGGCCAGATATTAAGGTAATCTCGAATTAGCTCAGTTCTCTATTCCACTTCAAAAGCCACGTAGATACCTCAGGTCGTTGCAGGACCTATCGTAGCGGCTGGTTAGTGTAGAATATAATTGGATGGGACTGAAAATATGGTCAAAGCTTCCAGGAAGAGATCAATAGACAGTAAGCGAGCTTCTGAAGCTTTGGGTAATTCTTTTCTGCCCCTTTTTATCTCTTGCTGATGTAGTAAACAGGTCGTTGGACACGATCTTTGATGCGCACAAGCACCGAACAAATTTCCCACATAGAAATATCCAAATAGAGATATAAGTCTTTGTGGTCTACGGGTTTGAAAAGATAGGTAGTCGTTTTAAGTGATTCAGGAGGTCCTGCAATGCGGCAATGCACTCCGGTATACATGTGAAGTTGTGCTTCCCTTTGCTGAGTAGGTCGAAAAGGGAATGCAATTGTCTGTAGCTTTAAAGATGAATCGACTAAGGGTGGCTGCTTTTCCATTTAAACTGTGAACATCCTTGATGCTCTGAGGGGATCGGATATCCAAGATAGCCTGGATTTCTTTTAGATTGGCTTCAATGCCTCGTGAATTGATAATGAATCCTAAGAATTTTCCCGATGCAACCACAAAAGAGCATTTAAAGGGATTGAGTTTCATGACATATTTACAAAGGACACTGAACATTTTAGTGAGGGTGTTGACGTGGTCGTTCGACACCCTCGTTTTCACGAGCATGTCATCCACGTAAACCTCTACGGATCTCCCGATCTGGTTCTTGAGATCGAAAGGCATAACAACATAGCAGTAGAGCCCAAGGTCGGTTATGAATAAAGTTTGCTCTTAGTCTGGAAGGAAAATGTGAATTTGACTGTAGCTTGAGTATGCATCCAAAAAGGAGGGAAGCTGGTAGCCGGTAGTTGAGTTAACAAGAAGGTCGATCTTCGGAAGCGGCAAGCTGTACTTTGGGCAGGCTTTGTTAAAGTATGAATCAACACACGTTCGCCACTTGCCATTTGCTTTCTTGACTACGACTGGGTTGGAGACCCATTCGTGGTGGAGGGCATCGCGGATAAAGTCGTTGTTGAGTAGCCTATCCACCTCCTCTTTGAGTGCAGTCGATCTTTTAGTTCCCAAGACTCGACGCTTTTGTTTGGCTGGAAGATGCTTCAGATCGATATTGAGCATGTGGCAAGCGATTCCTGGATCGAGCCACAGTTGTCTGAGTGGGCCAAAGAAAATACGACGAGGTTGGCCCTTAAGAAGTCCACAAGCTCTTCCTTTATTGCGAGGTTGTGTTGCGATCCAATTTTCAAGACCCTTGTCAGGTCATCAGGGTTGATTGGAATATCCATAGTTTTTTCCAACGGGGTAGCCCTTTTGAAATCGGGCTCTTCGTCTTCCCTCGGATTGAGGTTGTTGGAAAGACGGTAGTGGCGCCTGAGCCAGGACTCAAACACCTTTGATTTCTTGCACTATCAGTCTTGGCGCAAGAGGGTGGAGGCACTGTCTTGCCTTTCGCCTCGTTGACGGCATCTTTCCACTCGAAGAGGTAGTAGGCTCTAACAGTTGCTTGGTCGCCCTTTATGGTGTTGATCCCATTCTCTGCCGGAAATTTCATTAGGAGGGACAATGGTGACGTGTAGACTCAGAATCCTGCAAGGAAGGGTCGTCCGAAGAAAGCATTGTAGGGGAATCAATTACCACGAAGGTAAGGATTTGGACCTGGATCTGATCCCCATCTCCAATTTCAACTGACAGGTCGACCTTGCCCATGGGTTGGTTAAAAGAACCGTTGAAGATGTGGATAGTGGCATAACAGGGCTTCAAGTCCTTGGCCTTAAATTTTATTTGGTCATAGGCCCACTTGCAGATTATGTTAATTGTGCTTCCTGAGTCGATGAGGATCCTTCTGACATAGGCAGGACCTATCTGAGCAGAGATAACGAGAGGGTCTATGGTTGGGATCTCGATTCCTGTATACTATCTCTAACAAAAGACATATCATCCCGCATCATCTTCTGAAGCTTGGCAGGAACCGATTCTTCCAAGGAGGACCATGCTTCATAGCTGCCATGCTTACTCAAGTTGGCATACTCCTCCATCTCTCAGAAGATATTGTATGCGTGGTGAGGCCCACCACAAATAGTGTTGATCATGATGGCATATGGTCTCTGGTAGGATGACCCTAGGGCTGCACTGGTTGGAGGGGGAGCTGGCATAAAAGGGCCCGCGACTGCTTCAAGTGGAGCAGGACTTTGAATGTACCGTTCCAGACATTTCTCGTGGATGAGCTTTTTGATCGCATCCATGTGGTGGCGACAGTCATTATTATTGTGCCCAAACATATAATGGAATCTACAATACTTCCCGGAGTTTTTCTTGCGGTCGGTAGACTCTCTTTTGTTGGGCTTTTTGCACCGGTGAGTGGTACAGGTTTATAGGTAGATAATCTCCATCTCTCAGTTCAGCGGAGTATTGTTCATGTAAATGGAATAACGGTCGTGCTTCTTGGTGTCTCTAGGAGCTTTATTGTTGTTGCGATCGCCGGGTTCGCTTTTTTTTTTGGTTTGGGCTTGAATGGGATCACCTCCTTAACCTTGTCGGAAGATTCTCCGACTTCTTTTCCTTTGACACTGTCTATGACAGTGTCTGAGTGTGGGTTATTGGGGTGGCCACCTTGAGAAACCCTGTTGCCCCGTGCTTCTTCAAGACAAAGAAACTAGTCGGCCTTCTCGTAGAAAGCTTCCAAAGTTTTCGACTTCTTTCTGTCAATCCACGCTCCAAACTCGGAGCTGGGAAGGAAGCTCTTGGCAAGCTGGACAAGGAATGTGCAAAGCTCTGGGCTGTCCACCTCAGCGAGGGTGGCGTTGAAACGCTCGAGATAACTTTTGATGGTTTCTGTTGGTCCCTGGTAGAGGTTGGAGAGAGTTAGAGTATCCTTCGGTCGGGTGACGTGCATCCCGAATAGTTTGACCATTTTGGAAGCTAGTTGGTTGAAGTTAGTTATGAAGCATGCCGGGAGTCGAGTAAACCATAGTAGAGTCGTGTCTTATAAGAAAACCGGGAAGCATTTTCATTTAACGGCATCAGTGTCCTTACTAGAGTCCATGTTCTACTCGTAGTAGTTTAAGAAACCACAAGGGTCGGTCTTTCCCCCATATAGTGCTAGTTGTGGCATGTTGAGCGTCGTGGCCACTCGACTTCGTGCACGGCTCTTGTGAAGGGGTTACCTCTCATGTTGGTTTCCCACATGTCGTTGACGTTCCCTCACATGTCTCTCATGATCACTCGAACCATGTCAGGGAGATATGCAGGTTGAACCTCCACTGGAATCCAGCTGTCGTGGTTCACCTTAGGGGTTCTGGGATATGGATATCTTTGGGGTTAGACATCGGGGTCGGCCTCATCGATGTCATCAGCATTGTTCTCCTAATTCTGGTATGATTGATAAGGGTGAGCCGGTTGATTTTGATTAAGAGGAACTTGGGCCAGTCGGGTTGCCGGAAGCGTAGGCCCTAAGTTCAAAGCGTCGACAGTTGGGTTATGTCGAGGGGGGTCGGTTACCGGGACCTGGTTCATCATTGATAACCAAAAGGGAATGGTTGCGTTGATGCTCTCCCTCACTGAAATTTATGGTAGTTCCATTACCATTTCCATTGTCGTTGCTGTTGTCGTTGCCGTTGGTGTTGGCCACGGAAATGGCATCGAAATCCATCCCTCTTCTTTGGCTTCGACCCCGAGTATCGGAAGAACTCTCTAAGGCATTGAGTTGTGGCCGAGCGTTGTTCTGATTAAGCTGATGTTGGACAACGAGACTTTGACTTCCTTGAAGTCGATGCATCAAGTCAATTTTTGTCTTCAGCGTGTCATTGAGCTCTCGAGATCTATTTTCCAATTCTTTATTAAGAACGTAAAGTTGCGCTTGAGTTGTTAGGGTATCGGGGTCCAAAGGAGGGACGATATCCATATCGGTCGGGTTCCCCATTGATTGGGGTTGTTGAGAAGCAGCAATGACGGCTATTGCAGAGGTCCCGACCATCGGTTTTTATCCTCGCTTAACCATCGTAAACATAATTGAGTGGTAGGTTGAAAAGAAACCTAAGTAGCACGTCGAAGTCGAGATGGAAGTGCGTGAAAAGAAGTGAGTTTAAGTTCTCGGTGAAAGCACCAAAGTATTAATGACAAAAATGGTCGTCACACCCAAAGATTTTCTAAACTAGAGTATTACGTTTTGTGTATGGAAAATTAAAGTGCGAAAAGCAAAAAATAACACAAAGGTTTATAGTGGTTCGGTCCGTGAGGGGCCTACGTCCACTTTGAAGGAGTTTGTTGATCTTTATTCATAAAAGAGAGTTACAAGCATTAAACATCACCGTGACATTTATTTACAAGTCTTTCTACATATTTGGGAGTCATATTTTCAATCTGCCAAGTCTTGGAAAAAAGTAAGTAGTGTACTTCTTCCTCAAGAGCTATACTGCCATTAATGGCGTCCTAGAAGCTTGTAGAGCTGTCAAATCAATCAAAATCCAAGTCTTCAAAGAATGAGAAAGGGGGTATTTATAGGTAATCGGTTAGGTGAGAGTAGGTAAGATTTGGGGACCACACAACAGAATTTCGCATTCCAGAGGCGCGGAAGGAAAAAATAATTTGAAACTCTTTAATTCTAGAATTCATTTAGTACAGAAATATCAATTATCTTCAAACTGTTTTTATATAAACTACTTTAACAAAAGCTTACGTTAACAAAAACATTGAAATTGGGTCACCACTTCAGTTTTCAAGCAAAATACATTGATTCGACTATCGTTTACAGAAAAGAATAAAATACAACTTGATGAAATGTTTGCAAATTTCAATACGGTTAATGAATAATGATTTAAATGAGAAAATAACAACAAAATAGAAATCAATTAGCCTACACCCTAGATACCATGTATGCAATAATATAATTAAAATCAAACTTGAAACCTGAGATGTGAGAAACATAACTTTTAGGGAATTTTCTTTTTTAAGTAAGTAGTATTGACTGTTGATTTCCAATCAACATAAATTAGGTAAATAAAAAATTACTTGAACGATCGAATTAATCTTTTTATTGAGCCAGACAACGAGTTTTCTTTTTTCTATTTTTGTGTGAATGGGTGAATCAGACGGATTGAAAATGTTTATTCCCAGTTTCAAGTAATGAATAACAGCGGAGGAATTTGAGGGAGGGAACAAACATGTGATGCTTTCTTAACTTTTGGACTAGGCCATGTATAGAATTAGAGATTTTTTTTTTCTTTGGGCTGCAGCCCAGTTGATTCCAGAGCTGAATCCGGCCTTGATTCTAATATTGTGTAAATTTGTTAACAAGCAAATCCGGATTTAAAAAAAAGCATTGCTTGTATGATAGCCTGACCCACTTCAGAATTAAGCCATTCAACAAAGTAGAGATATCAACGTGATCAATAAGAGCGGACAGATCAAACAAATGATGACTGAGGCCTCACCCGACCGGACCCACTCGTCTGAATAGGATTTTGTTCAGATCCTTTTTAGGGATGTGAACAAAACACTCCACCCTGATTGGTGGAAATCAGGGGATGGACCCCCTGATTTCCACCAATGGGGACCGAGTGTTTTGTTCACATCCTTTAAAAGATGTGAACAAAATCGCACTCCACTCGTCTGGTCTACGTGAAGCGCATTGCACTTTCTACTCATTCCACACTAACAATCCATCATTCTCCTCCAAAAGGGGATTTTAGTAAATAACCAAATATAACACTTGGGCTAAGTGTCAAATTGGTAATTTTTCTTACATCTCCCGAGATAAAAAAGAAGAAGAATAAACTAGTAGGGAATATAATCTAATCATGCCATATCACATCAGTACACATAATTAAAAGCAAGTGCTGCAAGCTATAACACAAGCATTTGCTTCCAAAACTCAAAAAACGAAGATTCAAACTTAGCTTAATTCACTTCATATATTGCAATACATAACATATAACACAACCATGAACCAACCAACTCCAGTCCACCACGCCAGGTCTTTTCTTGACGCAATCTTCTTGAAATCGACTTCTGTACACGCAATCACATATCACAAATGTTCCATTCTATACATATATTTACTTATCAATCAAGGGTTCATCATCCTCTCTGTCTCTCAATTGCAGTAATATTACATTAAAACTAATTGGTCTGAGTATCCGGAGATATGTCATTTGCAAGATCATTGGCTTCTTACTACCGATCCCAACGCAGGTCTCGGTATCCACCTTTCATGGCTGCTTGTATTGACAGGCCTTCTGCCTTCCATAATGTTGCATACAGACCAAAGATGTATGTATTTTCTTCACATTATCATAAAGTTTTATATAAATACTTTCTCCCTATGAACTTGCATGTATAATATTATGGCATAAATTGCAGGAAACCATTGCAGCAACCACCCAAACCTCGATTTCCCTTCGCCTCATGGTACCGGCTTCAACTTCATGCGATTTCCTATATACATCATGTCTCTAGCTATTATGAAGGGTTATTATATAAATCTGTATATGCAGGGGGAAATGGTTGGTAGCATCAATGCTTGCTGTTCTACTACCATTTTGGGACAAAAAATGGAAAAGCATATTAAGAATTGAAGGTAACTATACAAATACATATATAATAGATTTGTATATACAACCAAAATACATAGTAATTATATGAATATAATGACACGCTGTGTGGGTTTAATTAGACGAGGTGGAGATGGTGGTAGACACGGTTGAATATGCAGCAGACGCGGTGGAGAAGGTAGCAACTGCAACTGAAAAAATGGCTAGTAAGGCTGCAGGTAGGATGCCTGAAGATTCAAAGGTTAAAAGTGCAGTTGTTTTCGTGGAGCATGTAGCTCAGGGAGTTGCAGAGGAGGCACATCTTACAGTGGACATTATTCACAAGGTCTAGTTCTGAATCAATTGTTTTATAGCTTCAAAGAAGGAAGAAGTGTATTTATAGCTAATGGGCGCAGTTTAATTATTTTTACAGGCGGAGGAATTGAAGGAAGAAGTTGAGAAGCTTGTAGAACCTATTGAAGATTTGGAGAAGGAGATTGTGGATAATCATAAAAGGACGTGAAGATTAATTGGTGTGATTATTGTAAATTGAATTAGAGGCTGTTGATTATTCTTCAATTATTCGTTTGTGTACATAGTTAACCGGTTTATTGTCATTTTAAATAACATGATGGGATATAATCAACAATTATGAGTGCGTTCGGTTGGACCAAACGGTCCGTTTGCCCAATGGACACGTCCGTTGGACGACAGACCATTTTCATTTCGTTTGTCCAACAGCTCAAAATTGGGTTGTTGGGCACAGACGCGTCGGGAGTCCAACAGCCAAATTTTGAGTTGTTGAATACAAATATATTTTATTTATTTAATTAACTAATAAATTTAAATTTATATAAATTTCAAAAATTAATAATTTGTGCAAATAAGATTCGTTTGAGATGTGGTATTTTGTGATCATATCGAAGTGCTCTACGTAATGAAGTTGGTTTGAACTGAATTAGAACAACCTATAATTTTTCAATTTATTTATTTATTTATGTAAATTATTGATAGATATTATTTATTAAACACAAATAATAAATTGATTAACCATTAATTAATTAAATTGTAAAATAAAAATAAAATTGGATGAACAAACAGTTGAAGAAACCCGTTTAAGCTATGCACGCATTCTTGTTGAAATCACTGTAGATGCAGAATTACCCATTGAAGCCTTTATTTCTATGCGTGATGGAGAAATCATCACGCAACACATTATCTACGAATGGATCCCAGCCAGATGCAAAGACTGTAAATGTTTTGGCCATTCTCTATAAATTTGTGTTTGCAAAAAAGAGTGGAGAGAAAAGCCAAAAGTTAATTCAGCTCCTGATAATCTTACAGACATTAACACTGTTGGGAACCACTCAGATGATCCAACTCAAAATTTATTAAATTCGGCAATTATTCCTCCTATTCTTAATGGAGAAGATATGAATATTGACTCTGCATCGGTATTCAATAACAAAAAGGGTAATTCTGATCCGAATATTTCTATTCATTAACACCAAGGATCTGCAAGTCTTCTTGAAAACTTGCAATCTAATCATACTTTGAACAAAACTGAGGGAACCTAAGAGGTAATTCCATCAGTAATGAAAGAGCATGATTTATCTATCAGTAGCATACAAAAGAACGCAGAAGGGGATATAAAATTACAGGTCATTGAGCCCTCCTCCCCTATGAAAGACCCAAGTTACATTACAAATTTAGTTAATAAAAAATTAGGTGGTGATGGGCTTGATCATTGTGCCACGCTTCTTTCTGCTAATCCATTTTATACTGATGTATCCCTGTTAGCTAATGGTCTTGCACATTTTCATCATTTTACTGTTAGTGAAGATAATGTTCAGAATGCAATAAACCGTGTTGTTTCTGCCTCACAATCTGCATTATAATTTAAAAGATAAAAAAAAGACCAGGACAAAAAGTTTAACAGACGTAGTTTCTACTGAAGAAATTGAGGATGCCAATGATCATGAATTTAGGAAAAAGTGTATTGATAAAAATGCTAAATGAAAGAAACAACTTAAAACTACAAACAACATAAGCTCAAAAAAAGTGGCAAGCAGATAACAGCAAACACAGTGCACCACTGTAGTTGATCTGTATCCTTGGATTGTATCCTAACTTTATAATTTTATATTTTTTATGGATATTATAACACAGAATATAAGGGGGCTCAATTCCCCTAAAAGGCAACTTGACCTTTCAAAAAATTTGAATAAATACAAATCAAGTATAATTGGCTTGCTTGAACATAAGTTAAATGATCAGAAATTATGTGATCTGCAAATCAAAAGATTTTCTAACTGGAATTTTATCAATAATAATCTAGTGGGAGACAATGGAAGAATTATGGTTTTACATAATCCTAACATATAGACTCTTGTAAGTTTTATAATTGATATGCAATATATACATTGCAACTTCAAAAATAAAGGTGGATTGTTTTGAAAGATCACCCTTATTTATGCTTCTAATTTTGAAGAAGATAGACTAACGTTGTGGCATTGTATTGAACAGTTTAGCCATATTAGTAACAGCCCTTGGATGTTAATTGGGGATATTAACACTGTGTTTCATAGCTATGAGAAGAAGGGTGGTGGGCATGTACCTTTTCAAAAACTGGAAAGGGTTGCCAAATTCATTATTAAATCTAGGTTAATAGAACCCCGTATATTGGGTAATAAATTTACCTGGAAATCAGGTGAATCTAGAAACATTCACTATAAATTGTTTAGTTTTCTATTAAACTAAGAATTTATTAATCTTTTCTCTAATGTAAAATGCAGTACTTTACCCCAAAATTCTAATGATCATGCCCCCATCCAAGTTTCTTTTTTCTTTAATAAAATTGGGTTTAATAATTCTCCTTTTAGATTTGTTAATGGTTGGGTTTATGAGGAAAACTATAAAGAGGTTATTTCAAACAATTTTAAAAATGACTTGAATGGAACTGCTCAATATAAATTTGATAAAGCTTTGCAGATTGTTAAATCTAATCTTAAAAATTGGAATAATTCTAGAAATAAAAATGATATTAATACAATCAGGGATAAGTGTGAAAGACTCCAAAATGACTTAGATGAAAACTCCTTAGAACACGGTTAAGACTGACTCATTTTTTTAATACACAAGCCAACCTGATCAATGCTCTTCATGTCAACTCTGTTAATCATAGACAGAAGGCCAAGATAGATTGGTTAACTTTAGGAGATGAAGCTAGCAAATTCTTTTATACTAGAACGTCTAATAGAAGAAACAGAAATGATATAGGGAAACTTATTGACTCTAATGGCAAAATAATTAATGAGGTCCCTCTCACTGAGAAAGATGCTATTAATTATTTTTTCTCATTATACAACACTTCTGATTATTCCAATGAATTTCCCAATATATAATTTAAGTATACTGTTAATAGTAATTGTTCTGATATTCTTGTAGCCTCTGTTAGGTCTGAAGATGTTAAAAACACCATTTTTAGCGCTAATAATGATAAGAGTCCTGGCCCTATTGGGTTTGGTGCTAAATTTTATAAAACTCACTGGGTCGAAAAGTAATCTACTTTTTGTGAATCTACTTCTGAACTTTTTAAATCTGGAAAGTTGTTGAAAAAACAAATCATGCCTTTTAACCTTGATTCCTAAAGTAGAAACTCCATTGGAGCTAGATGATTATAGGCCAATTTCTTGTTGTAATTTTATCTTTAAAATCGTTTCTTCTCTTCTTAGCAATAGATTGAATTTTTTTCTCAAATTTATTATCTCTGAAAATAAAAGTGCATTTATTCCTGGGAGGTTAATTTCTGAAAATTCCTTATTAGCTCACGAGTTAATAAGGAATTTCAATATTAAAAACAAAAACCCGCATCGAAATTGACCTGCATAAAGATTTTGATAAAATTAATAGAAATTTTTATCATTTATATTATGCAAAAAATGTAATTCAATGATCATTTTTGTGCTTTAATTAAGGAATGCATTAACAATGTTACTTATTATGTTAAGATTAATGGCTCCCCAAAAGGCTTTGTCCACAAGAATAGAGGAATTAAGCAAGGTGATCTATTATCACCTTATCTATTCTCTATTGTCATGGAATACTTTTCGATGCAAATGGAAATCGAACCAATAAAGGGAAACATTAAACCCATTAACAGAAACAAACCACATCTCACCCATTTATTATATGCTGATGATATGCTTTTATTTGTGAAAGCTGACAGGAAAAGTGTTGATGCTATTGAAAGAATTCTTGAAAATATGGATAAACATGTAGGTCTTTCAGCTAATACAAATAAAAGAAAGATATATTTTAGCAAGGGCTTTATGCACAAAGAAGAAATTCTTAATCTCCTAAAGTTTAAAGAAGGAAAGCTTCCAGTTAAATATCTTGGCCTTCCTCTAAATACAACTCAAATTAGTGTAAGGGACTACTCAAGACTCTTTGACATTATTCATAATAAGTTAGAAGGATGGTCTAGCAAATTACTTTCACTGGCTGGTAGATTGGAACTCACACATACAGTTATCACAACATTTATCATATATATTGGATTCAATCACATAACATATCTGTTATTGCTATTCAGAAAATTTAAAAAATGCGTGCAAATTTTATTTGGAAAGGCAAGCAGCACAAGATTGCATGGGAAAAAGTTCGCAAGCCAAAGAAATTTGGTGGGTTAGGGCTTAGAAATATTAGAGATCTTTCAGAGGTTTGTAAATATAAACTATTTTGGGAATTTTTGGAAGGAAAATCTCTTTGGGCTAGATGAATGAAAGCTAAATACTTGAAGAATAACTTTTTTTTGGATTTCCAGTAAGGAAAGTCATCATTCTTATGTGTGGAAAAATATTTTAGATTGCAGAGAAGTGGGGGAAAACTTATTGAGAGAAAACTGAAAGATGGATGTCAAATATGTCTTTGGTTTGACCCATAGATTTCTGAAAATTCACTGACTAATCTTCTTGGATGAAATAATTTATATATATTAGGTAGGGTTAATGATACCATTTAGAAAATTATTATAAATAATTGTTGGAGCCTTCAACATAGTCATGTTGATCTTATCTATAAAACAGCAATTCATAATATTCAAATTGATCAAAATAGTTTTAAAGACAAATGGTTTTGGAAGCTGTGTTCAAAAGAGAAATTTTCTTTCAAAAAAATGTGGGAATTTCTTAAGGGGATGAGGTGGAGGTATATTGGCATAAGGTTATCTGATGCAAAGCTAATTGTCCAAAAGTGCCACATTGTGCTTTTTTTCCCTTTTGAATAAACTTCGTACAAGAGAAAAATGCAGCAAATGGAGTAAAGTATCTGAAACCACTTGCTTGTTATGTAAAAAGGATATTGAAAGCTCCAATCATTTATTTTTAGATTGCATTTATTGCCAGTACATTTGGTTTAGTGCCATTTGGGATTCAATCAAAATATTCCTACATTAGATATTAGGGATAGTGTTGATTACATTCTGAAACATTACAAGCCCAAGTCCAACTAATTCAACAGGGCATGTGTTATGTTATCAGTTGTGATTTATTACATATAGAGATAAGGAAATCAAAGGCTACACTCAAACAAGGGAATCAGTTACAATCAACTTTGGAAGAGCATCTTAACTGATAGCTATATTATCATGAGATAAGCTAACAAACGAAGATATATATATATATATATATATATATAGGGGCAGGTTCAATGGCACCCCAAATAGCGAGCACCCCTTTAGCCTACCACTTTTCCACCACACATTTCCTTCCTCTCTCCTTCCACTCATTCTCTCACCTCCCACACACTTTCCATTCACTTTTTTTAATATAAATGAGTGGTTGAAATTGGGGTGCAAATGGGGGGCTGAAATTCGGGGGGGCTCACTGATCTTATCCCATATATATATATATATATATATATATATATATATATATATATATATATATACCATATATATATATATATATATATACCATATATATATATATATATATATATATATATATAAAATCAGGCCAAATTTCGTAAAGATGCATATTATGATAAACAGGTTGAAGATTTTTTACTTAATGGGAAACATTGCACAAACAAGTCTTCAAAATATCAACCCAACTCGAAAGCCAATGACTTAGGTGTAAATGGCAACAGAGATCAGTATAGCCACCCTGACTTCCTTCCTGGAGGAGGTCACCTCAGCCCTGTTAACAATATCTACTCCTGCAAGGAAAGTAAATATATTAACTTAGATAAAAATTATCCTATAGTTAATTATTTGAACAATAATGCACGACACTTGTCTGTTACAGGGGGTAGAGATCAACTTCCGCCCACCAGTGATCCATAGTGCTATCAGGATCTTTATTGTCACTCCGACTTCCTTCATAGAGCATGTTTTCTCATTTTTGATATCAGAAAATATTCCTGCAAGGGAAGTAGACAAATTATCTCTTTGAAACAACATGTTTATTCTTATAAATCGAACAGTAATCGGTTGTGTTTACCAGATACAAAGAAGAGCTTCCAGTAGTGATCTAGAGTACAATAAATCCTGGAGGAAGAGAAAATTTGAAGATAAATTCAGCTTTTTGCACAAACTTGGGGAATATCACTACAAATGCATGTTAAATAATCAATCTATTAATTATCTAACTAGAGTGAAGGAGAGAGCAGTAGCGGAAAAGTGTCTGATACCTTTAGAGATCTCAAACGATCTAGAAAAAGCTATGAAATCTCGATTGGTTCAGATCTGAACATTATTGATAACATCGATATTCATAGTTTCGTTTTAACGGATTGTGAAGTAAAAAACGAACCCGATTCTCCTAAGAAGAAGGAGAATAGAGACGATTGCATTTGGAAGCCGCCTTGAAGCTCTCGAGAGTTTCGAAGTAGAAGACAAAGAGTTGTCTCTCGATAGTTCGCTATTTATTTAGATTTTTGGAGATGTATTTCATTTAGCTGTTTTGCGGCTAGGGTTTCTCCTTTGTTTTTGGTTGATAGATATCGGGTTGTATACATGATTCTTATGGGCCTTATTAACGTTTTTATGTTTTCAAAAAAATCTTAAAGATCACTTTTGCAAGCAAAATCTAATAGCTCCAGCATCAAACTTCGTAAAATGTTTAGGCGCAAAAGCAACAAAAATGATTAGCTTATCCAAAAATTAACTACAACTAGTTCACTAAGCAATAGTCAATGAAAAATGAGACAGTGGAATATGAAAAAGATCTAACGTGATTCTACTGAATTGTTTATGTTCATTAACCCAATAATTATTCTTTACTTCAGGGTAATGAGTTTTAATGTTAGCACTTCTAAATAATTATTTTTAAGGACAATTTATATAAAAAAAGATAAAACTCATTTATTTATTTTTACGTTATGAAGGAAAAATATAAATTCTTTTCTCATTATTTATATATAACTGAAAATGATAAATTTATTAATCTTTTTCCTGTAAAACGTCTTTAAAACTATTTTTTCAAAAGTGTTGTCCATAAAACTTATTCCCCTAAACAAGTATGCCATTTAAGGGAAAATCCTCAACTAATATTCTTTTTTCTAGAAACTTATTTAGGCTCAAAATCTCCAAACTGGTTTCACTTAGGAATTTATGCTTTACCAGAGCAGTGGATTCGTTCAAAAGAAAATATTAAAATGGACATCTTTTATTTGAATTAATTTAAGAATGAAGGAATTTGATGAGGACAAACAAAATGAATTTTCTGATTACCTGGAAATTTTTCGAATAGCGTGATTTGATTTAAACACAAATAGATGAAGGCAATTTCAGATTCTTATATTTTCTTTATTGATTGATTCTTCATGTATATACTTTTCTATCTTAATGTTGCAAACCCATTAGATAATTAAGTAGTTTCTTTTCCCCAGTAATATTGTCATGTGAGTTCACTCTTTTTCTTTCCAGATATAACGTAGTTAATTGTTCAATTGAATTTGCTAATTAATTCCTTTCTTCTTTGGTAAATATTTAAATTATACGAATTTAACACTCCACTTTGACTATTATATAATAGTCCCTCTTCATCAGCTTATGTTAACAAATTTTGGTTCTATGCCATACGAGGTCATACCTAGTATGAACGGTTTTGAACTTTATTGTGAAGTCATAGCCCATAAATATTTCTCGCACAAGAAAGATAATATATGCATTGGTTAACAAAATGTGTATACACAAACACAAAAATTCTTTAATATATCCGATATCGGATACATATCTACAAGTACTGAAGTTTGACAGACCAATGAAGATTAAACAATGTATTTCACATTCTTCCCTCCATATTGAGTAAGGAAACTATCAAAATTATTTACTTTAATCTCGTTCTAAAGAATTTTATTGGACTTTCCAAAGTCTACACCCATAGACTCCCTACAAACTCCAGATTACTTAATGCATGACACGAAGAATCGTTCATACAAATAGTTTAATGGTAAGGCTGATTCAAAATGTGTTTGCAAATTTCATTCTATTAATTTTTCGTCCACCTACAACAAATAATAACCCTCAATAATTCTCATACGCCATGGTTCTTCTAGTTATTTTACACTACAACATATACATCTTCACTCATTTATAGTCTAACAAAATTTATTTTCTTTCTCTATGTAACACATCATGTCTATCATTATCTAAATAAGTTGGACAACCAAGCATTTTCATGTATAAAATACTCGCATCCTTATCTTTCGATATCTCATTAAAAATCTTTATATCTTGGGCAATAGATGGTGTTAGTAGATGGAAATACTACCATGTATTTTCCTTCTGCCTGATATTTTTCTTATATACTACCAGTAATTTTACTCTCATAGTCTCCGACGCATGATAATGTGACTTAACAAAAATAGAAAACGTCTAGTTACACGTTAAGACTAATAGTAGTTAGTGAATTCTTTTGATGCGAACTTTTTGCTATCTCTAACTTAGAGAACTTTCAAATGTTTTTTGATTGATTCTCTACCAAAAAGTTCATTTAGAAGATTAACCACTTACTTGCTCTTTGACCTTTAAGAAATAGACTAGGATCTTACACGAGAAATTGTAAAACAAACTAAGTACCCTCTGCCTGAAGATGTAGCCCGGGTAGGTTCCTATACATTCAAATAAACATATTCTAGAAATTCTATAGCTCTGTCTTCTAACTTTCAGTGTGACATGCACACTCTTCTCAAAATAACTATCTCCATAATAACTAATTGATCAATAAACAAGATCAATCAATTCGACTTCTTTAATATTTCTAGACTCCCCTCATCAGCATAACCCGAAAGAGGACGCCAAAATTGAGTATGTAGTTACTGGAACATTAGAATAAGCAGAAATCATTAATTCTCTACAGACTATGTTTTCTGAAAGCACATAAATATCAGCTCACACACTTTCATCACTATCAATAAACTCTTCTTCGCTCTCGATTTATTTCCATCTTTTATTACTTATACCAAGTCTATTGAATGTTCCGACTAGCATTAAACTCCCACACAACATTAAAATATGTCTAGCATCCGTGATAGCCATAACAACACTATCAAACATCGTATACCTCATATTTCCAACGCCTACAAAATGGCAAGATTGGCCATTCCCCTTATGAACTGCTCCACCAACAAGCTTTCTATAACTAACAAAATAGCTCATATTTGACATCGCATGACAAGTGGATCCAATAACAAACCATTCAACATGTACCCTATAAAGTTGAAATACCTGTTAAAAATATTAGTGTATGACTATAAATTGAATCTTTGTATAATCTAGTTGTTATCGAAACTGAAGTTTTCTGTAACAGCCCGCATTTTACGTATCGGAGGATCGTAAAATATTTTATTTAATTCTATGAGGGTTGGATCATTCTCATATTTTAATATTTTGATTATGGGGATGTGAGACATGTTCATAATTTTTACCAATTTTGTTTATGACCATTCTACCACTGTTAGTCTTGTACATGACATAACTTTTGACTTGGATCGAATCATGTGCTAAGATCGATCTCATCGGAAAGGAAATGATGCTTCCCATTCGGTTTGGGAGAAATCGCCGTTTTAGTGTTTCACAGTTTGTTGTTCTGTGTTTTAGAGCCTTAATGGGCTGATTTGAGAAGACCCATTAGTGGGCTGGTGGGAGGCTATAAATAGGGGGTCAGAGGTATGGAGAGAGGGTTACTTTCTTTATACTCTCATTTGGTTGAGCTTGTGAATGATCCTTACTCAAACAATTATACCTTTCCACCATTAAAATTCAAATCTACATAAGATAATAAAGATCTACAACGTTTAAAGCTAGATCTACATCTGGTGAAGACTGATTTCATCAAATTGAAAGATTTGGAGAACATTCTTCATTGTCGGGAATCGAGATTCATCATTTTTGTGTTTTTTTGGAGATTTAGTGAGTGATATGCATCTCTTACGCGGAATCAATCAAGTATATGTGTTGTATGATTATAATTTCATCATTTTAAGTCAATTTCACCTAGATCTACATCATGCTAAGTCAATTTTCATATGAATCACCTTATAATCTAATTTTCCACCTAAATTGGTTAGTTTTCATGTAATTTTTATGATAATTGTTGTTTGGAATGATTGATGATTGTTGTGTGAATTGTTGTAGGATTTTGGTTGAGTTGATGATTGCAAACATGTTGAAACCGATTGGATTTGTGCGCGATATTTGTATCTAAATTCGAAAAGTAGATCTAGTTGTTTTGGCCGGAAAATTGGTTGGATCTAGTTGCATTTGGGCGGAAAAAATGACAGATCCCCATGGACGTGGCAAAGTATGGATCGTGGCAAGGCATAGATCGTGGCAAGGCATGGACGTGGCAAGGCAAGGATCGTGGCAAGGCATGGACAGTGGTCCATCAATACTGGTCCATTAGCAGTGGTCCATCAACAGTGGTCCAGTAGCAGTGGTGCATCAACAGTGGTCCAGTAGCAATGATTCATCAGCAGTGGTCCATCAGCAGTGGTCCAGTAGTAGTGGTCCATCAACAGTGGTCTAGCGGGAGTGGTCTGTCAACAGTGGTCCAGTGTGAGTGGTCCATCAATAGTGGTCCAGTGGGAGTGGTCCATCAACAGTGGTCCAGTCGTAGTGGTCTATCAACAGCGGTCCAGTAGCAGTGGTACATCAACAGTGGTCCAGTAGCAGTGGTTCATCAATAGTGGTCCATCAACAATGGTCCAGCGGTTGTGGTCCATCAACAGTACTCCATTGGAAGAACCGATATTGATCCATCAAGTGTATGACCAAACGATGCTTATTTTTATTGGCTCGATGATGGCTCTAGCTTCGATACGGGTTTAAGGTTGAATGTTCAAAGCGATGTGATGTGTTCATTGATCGGTGTAAAGCAACGAATGTGAAGACAACTCTAGAGTGTTGAGTTGTGGATAATGGTTACTCAAGGGGGACTTGAGTTGTTAATAGTCACCGGTGATGACGGCTAGAGATTCGAAGGCTGAGAGATTATCGTTGTTGTAAGTTCTAGCGGACTCAACGCAGAGGTACTTTGGGCAGTCGTGAAGTGCCTTTAACGCTGGGTAGTCGTGAAGTGACTAGTCGAGGTTCGAGAAGTCAAACATACGAGTTGTAAAGGCATATGGAGTTTTTGCTAGAAATGGGGTTACCATTAGCCCTTGACATATGGCAGGAGGTCGTCATACGATTAATGATGGTTTAAAAGAAGGATTGGCAGTGATAGCCAGAGTCAGTCATGGATGTTGGATGCTTGGTTGTTTATTTGTACCGTCTCACGTAGACTGTCTAACATCAAAGGAGATATTTCTTGGGTGCTTGTCTGATATTGGTTTAGGCCTCTGAGGCTTGTGCTTTGAGGGATGTTGAGCTCGATTAGGATGGTTTACGTGAGATATATAATTTGGATGCTATGATTTCTATTGCTTGGTTACTTCTGATTGCCATGAATGGATGCTTGTTCTGGTTTCCATGGATGTATGGTTGAAATGATTGCATGCAAAGGCTATCATTGTCATGTGTGGGGAAGACGGATGTGGATTCTTCTCTGGAGTTTTGCGTAGATTGGTTTTTTAGTCTACCTATCCTCATATACTTTATTAATGATGTTAGATGACTATTTTATCGCTCACTAAGACTGTTGTCTCACTCAAGGTTTTATGTTTTCCTCTTATTATCTTGGGATGTTCATCCAATTTTGGATGGGCAGACTAGGTGGCAGGTGACATGTGATTGGTGAGACGATGCTGTTGTGCGATGACGAGCAGGAGGCTGGCGCATTACTTTGCCATTACCCAGTATTTTTGTTTCCGCTGTTGTTCTATTTGATGCATTCTCTGAGGGTTATGTAGTGAGGCTTCATTTACAAACTTCTAAAGTGCATTCCAAAGTTGTTTGGATATTTGCAGGATGATATGAAAGTTTGGATTTCTGCTATGTGATGCTTCACTATTTATGCATGTTGCACATGTTCTATTATATTTCATCCTTGCACTATGAGTTCTATGACAGGTTCCGCTTGTGTTTACCTACTCTGATGATCGTCCATAGTTGTCTTACACACCTTTCAGCGCATTATTCTTCTTGTTTAGTGTAGCGGTTATGGGCGATCGTCGCATTTGGTATCAGAGCCCTGTTTAACGATTTTAGCCAAAGTTCAAGGACATAATTAAGTAAGAGAGACGTACTTGTAGATTTCTGATGGATGCATACTATATATAGTAGTATATAGTATAATAGTGTTTGAACTCCATTTGCAGTATTTCTCAAAGGTGGGCTAATCATTCTATATTGCAGATTTAGAATGAGTCGTAGAGCATCGAGACATATTGCTTTGGAGGAGGCTATTTCTTGAGGGGGCAATGGCAGTGCATCAGGCTACCCTGCCATGCTCGATGCCATGATGGCAGCGGTCATGAGAAGGGAACCCGCTCCAGGAGCAGCCGCGGTCGATGTAGGAGTTCAAGTGCAGGTTCCAAGAGATGTGGAACTCGCAAAGCCATGCAAAGACTTCACTTCTCTTGGAGGAAAGCAGTTTAAAGGGACCGAGCTGACTGAAGAGGTTCAGAGATGGTTAGATGCTTGTATTCGCATTTTTGGAGACTTGGGTATAGGTGATGCAACTTAGAGAAAGCTTGCGTTAAGGCAGTTGCAGGGCAGGGCCATGGAGTGGTGGAATTCTGTTACGCTTGAGACTTCGGAAGAAGAGATAACTTGGGAGCAGTTCCAAGTTAAGTTTTATACAAAGTTTATATCCACTGCTCAGAAATCTGTTCTATTCAAGAAATTTGTAGAGCTGTAACAAAATGGTCGGCTAGTGCTTGATTATGTTTTTGATTTTGAGGCTTTGTCGAATTATGCTCGTTCATATGTGGATACACCTTATCAAAAGAACGAGAAGTTTGTTATGGGTTTGGACACCTACATAGGGAGACCATTTGCAGATCATTTTGACGATCCATATGAGAAGATTGTGGAAAAATTCGTGAGACATGAAAGCTTGTTTCCAAAGGAAGGAACTATTGTTGCTGCAACTAAGGAAGCACAGAAACCACAGCCGGGGAATAAGAAGAGAAAGGATCAACAGTAGAAAGGAAAGATGGCAAGAAGAAGCCAAAGAGTGAGGTGGTTTGCTTTAACTACCAACAAAAGGGTAATTTTGCTAATGAGTGCCAGAATCCAAAGGTTGAGAGGAAGTTCCACAACTATGGCAAGACTGGGCATCTCAAGAAGGACTGTCCAGAACCGGCTAAGGGAGAGCAGATAGTGAAGGCTTATTCTTTGGAAGCTTTACCATCTTCTTCAAGAGCTCCTACTACAGAGGAGATAGGAATTGGTGTCGTCGTTTAAGGTACTCTTTCAGTTAAAGGTGTTTTAGTTCATGTGTTGTTTGATACTGGAGAATCACATTCTTTCATCTGTAATGAGCTTGTGTTCCGCTCAGGTTTGGAAACCGAGATGTGTGATAAACCCTTCGTTGTGATAATTCAGTTAGGGGTTCGTCTAGTCATTGTATGCTTTGTCGTGATCTTGTATTGTCGAGTCATGGTTGCTCTTTTGTGTGTGATTTCTTTGTTTTGAACTTCCCTGATTTTGGGATCATCTTGGGCGTGGATTGGCTCAAGAGGTATGCGGCAAGAGTGAATTGCGAGAAGCTAGAGGAGAGAGTCGAGAATGTGGAAGGGCGAACGGTGTTGATTCGATGTAAGCCCAAAGATGGGGTCTTCGTGAGCTATTTGTATTCGCTTGTGATTCCACAAGAAGACTTATCATCTTTGTTGATCGCAAACGAGTTTGAGAATGCCTTTGACGAGGTCAAAGGGTTGCCGTCGCATCACGAGATTGAGTTTAGAATCGATTTGGTCATGGGTGCTAGACCTATCGTTATGCCTCTTAGGCGTATGGCGCCTAGGGAATAGCGAGAGCTAGAGGTGCAGGTTCGTGACCTTTTAAGAAAAGGATTCATTCGGAGAAGTGTATCCGAATGGGGTGCACCAGTTGTGTTTCCAACCAAGGCAAATGGATCGTTGAGATTGTGTGGACTATCATGAGCTGAACAAGGTGAATAAGAAGAACACGTATCCATGGCCAAGGATAGATGACTCGTTCGATCAGCTTCACGAACCCAGGGTGTTTTCTCAGATGGATTTGGCAACAGGATTCCATCAATTGAGGGTGGCAAAGGATAGTGTGTCGAAGACTGCTTTTAGGACACCATCCAATTTTTTAAAATGGTTGGTGATGCCATTTGGGTTCACTAACGCGCCAGCGTATTTTGTGGATCTTATGAATAGGGTATTCAGAGATCAGTTGAATAAGTTCATGCTTGTGTTTGTGGATGATATTCTTGTTTACTCTCGGAATGAGGAAGATCATAAGATGCACTTGAGAGTTGTTTTGGAAATCTTGCGAAAACATCAACTGAGAGTTAAGTATTCGAAGTGTCACTTCTGGAAGAGCGAAGTGAAGTTCTTAGGCCATGTTGTTTCTGGAAATGAAATAGTGGTTGACCTTGCTAAGACGGTAGCAATGCAGGACGGGGATAGACCTAAGGATGCGATGGATGTTAGGAGTTTCCCTGGGTTGGCAGGATACTATCGTCGGTTTATCAAGGATTTCTCCAAGATAGCTGCATCATTAATAGGATCGACAAGAAAGAATCATATATTCACATGGGATGCAAAGTGTGAGCAAGCTTTAGGAATCATGAAAGAGAGGCTAACCAGTTCTCCTATTTTGATGATTCCAAGTGAGAATGAGGAAATGGTGGTATACACCGATGCATGTTTTACTGGACTTGGAGGAGTGCTAATGCAGAAAGATAAAGTTGTGGCCTACGCATATCGACAGCTGAAGTCGGACGAAAGGAATTACCAACTCATGATTTGGAGTTGGCAGCGACTGTGTTTGCTATGAAGATGTGGGGACATTACCTATTGGGAGTTCGATTTGAGTTGTTTACAGATCACAATTCGTTAAAGTATCTTTTCTCCCAAAAGGATTTGAATCTTAGGCAACAAAGGTGGTTAGAGTTTCTGGCATCATATGATTTTGGTATAGTCTATACTTGCAGATGCGTTGAATCGAAGACATGCAGGATTGGGAGCAATGTTTTCAGAATGGAAGAGCCTTTAGGTTTTGGCAGGATTTGATTTCAGGCCAAGGTGTGAGTTGGAACCTGAAATGTTGGCAAGCTTATCAATGAGACCTGCTCTCATTGAAGGGATAGGTGAAAGCCAAAAGCAGATGCAGAACTTGTCGATTTTATCCAGAAGGTGAAGCCAAATAATAAAGAGTTCGAAGTTGATCGAGAGGGATGGCTTCGAAAGCAAGGGCAACTGGTTATTCCTGATATCGATGGATTGAGAGGTGAGGATCTGAGGAAATGTCATCACTCGAAATTGACGATTCATCTTGGTGGTAATAAAATGTATCATGACATGAAGCGTTCTTACTACTAGGAAGGGATGAAAAGAGATATTGGAAAATTTATTTCCAAGTGCATGAACTGTCAGTTAGTGAAAGCTGAACAGAAGAAGCCGAGTGAATTGCTTTAGCCATTGGAAGTTCCTACATGGAAGTGGGAGTAGATATCGATGGACTTTATCGATGGATTACCTAGAACCAAGGCAGGAAAGGAAGAAATTTGGGTCATCGTGGATCGCTTGACCAAAAGTACAAGGTTTATTCTTCTCAGATCGACGAGGACTACATCGAAGTTGGCTGATCTTTATGTTAAATGGATAGTTCAAATCCATGGTATCCCAAAGAGCATAGTAAGTGACCGTGATCCGTTGTTCACGAGCAGATTTTGGAAGATTACGCAAGAATACTTGGGAACCGAGTTGTATTTAAGTACGGCTTATCATCCCCAGATTGATGGTCAAACCTAGAGGGTTAACTGAGTTTTGGAAGATCTCCTAAGAGCTTATGTGTTGGATTTTGGGGGATCATGAGAAAACCATCTACATCTAGTTGAGTTCGCATATAATAATAACTACCAGTCAAGCATTGGGATGACACCATACGAGGCGTTGTATGGTAGATCGTGTAATTCTCTGACATATTGGTTAGAAACTGGACATAAGTTGATACTTGGGTTAGACATGATCAGAGAGACATCGGATTATATCGATATCATTCGACAACGAACGAAGGCAACCCAAGATCATGGGAAAACCATCTACATCTAGTTGAGTTTGCATATAGTAATAACTACCAGTCAAGCATTGGGATGACACCATACGAGGCGTTGTATGGTAGATCGTGTAATTCTCTGGCATATTGGTTAGAAACTGGACATAAGTTGATACTTGGGCCAGACATGATCAGAGAGACATCGGATTATATCGATATCATTCGACAATGAACGAAGGCAACCCAAGATCGTCAGAAGAGTTACGCTGATAAGCGTCATAAGGATTTGGAATTCGACGTAGGTGACATGGTTTTCGTGAAGATTTCTCCTCTAAGAATGTTGTTCGGTTCGGAAGTAAAGGGAAGTTAACTACAAGGTTTGTTGGGCCTTTTCCGATAGTCGAGCGGATTGGGAAGCTCGCATATAGACTGGATCTATCCGAGGAGATGTCGAGTGTGCATAATGTTTTCCATGTATCGTTTCTACGGAAGTACGTACACAATTCGAATGCGGTGGTACCTCCAGACCAGTACGAAGACTTAGAGGTCGAGTCCATAGCTACAAAGCCTCGTAAGCCGCTTTGAGTTGTGGGGAATGACACGAAACAACTTAGGAGGAAGACGGTTAAGCTAGTCAAAGTACAATGGAGTGAGGATGATTACAATTGTACGTGGGAAACATAAGAGAAGATGAAGTCGATCCATCTAGAACTCTTCGTTGCTATGACTAATAGTTGTCGTGTCACTCTTACCCCGTTGTAGCCTGTACTCTTGTGGTTATTGCTGCGCTTGATAGAATTCTGCATGCTAGGATAGGGCTATGGGTGCATGGCTTAATGGACGCTAGTTTGGGTGGTAGAATTGGCTGCTCATGGATGATAGGCATGCAGAATTGTTTTGGTTGTTTATGTCTGGTAGGATTTCGGGGGAGAAATTCCTAAAGGGGGGGATGTAACAGCCCGCATTTTACGTATCGGAGGATCGTAAAATATTTTTATTTAATTCCCTGAGCGTTGGATCATTGCCATATTTTAATATGTTGATTATGGGAATGTAAGACATATCCATAATTTTTACCAATTTTGTTTATGACCATTTTGCCCCTGTCAGCCTTGTACAGGACATAACTTTCGACTCAAATCAAATCAGGTGCTGAGATTGTCTCATTGGAAAGAAAATGATGTTTCTCATTCTGTAGAGTGGTCACATTAAAGATTTGGCTCAGCGATTTGGGAGAAATCTCTCTTTTAGTGTTTCACAGCTTGTTGTTCAGGTTTTTAGATTCTTAATGGGCTGATTTGGAGAGGCCCATTAGTGGGCTATTGGGAGGCTATAAATAAAAGGTTAGAGGTATGAAAGGAGGGTTACATTCTTCATTCTCTCATTTGGTTGAGCTTGTGATTGATCGTTGCTCAAACAAATATACCTTTACACCATTAAAATTCTAGATCTACATAAGAGAATCAAAGATCAACATTGTTTGAAGCTAGATCTACGTCGGGTGAAGGTTGATTTCATCAAACTGGAAGATTTGGAGAACATTCTTTGCTGTCCGTAATCAAGATTCATCGTTTTTGAGTGATCTGCATCTCTCGCTCGGATTAATCGAGTATCTGGGTTGTATGATCATAATTTCATCATTTTAAGTCGATTTCACCTAAATTTACATAATGATGAGTCAATTTTCATATGATCGCATTATGATCTCATTTGCCACTTAAATTGGTAAGTTTTCATGTAATTTTTATGATAATTGTTGTTTGGAATGATTGATCATTGTTGTGTGAATTGTTGTTGGATTTTGGTTGAATTGATGATTGCAAATATGTTGAAATCGATTGGATTTGAGCACGAGATTTTGTTCGAAATTCAAAAAGTAGATCTAGTTGTTTTGGTGGGAAAATTGGTTGGATCTAGTTGCATTTAGGCGGGAAAAATGATGGATCCCCATGGACGTGGCAAGGCATGGATCGTGACAAGGCATGGATGTGGCAAGGCATGGATCGTGGCAAGGCATGGATGTGGCAAGGCGCGGATCATGGAAAGGCAAGGATCGTGGCAAGTCATGGACAGTGTTCCATCAACAGTGGTCTATTAGCAGTGGTCCAGTAGCAGTGGTCTATCAACAATGGTCAATCAGCAGTGGTCCATCAATAATGGTCCATTAACAGTGGTCCATCAGCAGTGGTCCATCAACAGTGGTCCAGTGGGAGTGGTCCATCAACAGTGGTCCAGTAGCAGTGGTCCATCAATAGTGGTCCAGTCGCAGTGGTCCATCAACAGTGGTCCAGTAGGAGTGGTCCATCAATAGTAATCCAGCAGCAGTGGTCCATCAATAGTGATCGGTGGGACAATCACAGTGGTCCATCAATAGTGGTAGTGGTCCATAAACAGTGGTCCAGTAGCAACGGTCCATCAACAGTGGTATAGCGGTAGTGGTTCATCAACAGTGGTCCAGCGGTTGCAGTCCATAAACAGTGGTCCATCAGCAGTGGTCCATTGGATGGACCGATATTGATCCATCAAGTATATGACCAAATGATGTTTATTTTTATTAGGTGGATGATGGTCATCTTCGACACGAGTTCAAGGTGGAACGTTCGAAGCGATGTGATGTGTTCGTTGATCAGTGCAAAGTGACGAATGTGAAGAGAACTCTAGGGTGTTGAGTTGTGGATAATGGTTACTCAAGGGGGACTTGAGTTGTGAATAGCCGCCAGTGATGACATTTAAAGATGTGAAGGCTAAGAGATTATCATAATTTCTAGCGGACTCAAAGCAGGGGTACTTTGGGCAGTCGTGAAGGGTCTCGTACCTTAGGCAGTCGTGAAGGGCCTAGTTGTCGTGATTCGAGAAGACAAACATACGAGTCGTGAAGGCGTATGGAATTTTTGCTAGAACTGGAGTTACCATTAGCCCCTACATATGGCAGGAGGTCGTCATACGATTAATGATGGTTTCAAAGCAGGATTGGCAGTGATGGCCAGAGTCAGTCATGGATGTTTGATGTTTATTCGTACCGTCTCACGTAGATTGTCTAACATTGAAGGAGATATTTCTTGGGTGCATGTCTAATATTGGTTTAGGCCTCTGAGGCTTGTTCTTTGAGGGATGTTGTGTTCGATTAGGATGGTTTACGTGAGATGTATAATTTGGATGTTATAATTTCTATTGCTTGGTTACTTCTGATTACCATGAATGGATGGTTGTTCTAGTTTCCATGGATGTATGGTTGAAATGATTGCATGCAAAGGCTATCACTGTCAGGTGTGGGGAAGATGGATGTGGGTTCTTCTATGGAGTTATGTGTAGATTGGTTTTTTAGTCTACCTATCCTCATATACTTTATTGATGATGTTAGATAGTTGTTTTATCGCTCACTAAGACTGTTGTCTCACTCAAGGTTTTATGTTTCTCTCTTATTACCTTGGGTTGTTCATCCGATGTTGGTGGGAAGACTAGGTGGCAGGTGACAGGTGATTGGTGAGATGATGTTGTAGTGCGATGACGAGCAGGAGGCTGGCGTATTACTTTGTTATTACCTAGTATCTTTGTTTCCGTTGTTGTTTTATTTGATGCATTCTCTGAGGGTTATGTAATGAGGCTTCATGTACAGACTTCTAAAGTGTATTCCAAAGTTGTATGGATATTTGCAGGATGATATGAAAGTTTGGATTTCTGCTATGTGATGCTTCACTATTTCTGCCTATTGTATATGTTTTGTTATATTTAATCCTTGCGCTGTGAGTTATACGACAGGTTCCGCTTGTGTTTACCTACTCTAATGATCGTCCATAGCTGTCTGACACACCTTTCAGCGCATTATTCCTCATGTTTAGTGCAACGGTTATGTACAGTCGTCACATTTCACCTTTTTATGTTTCTTCTTTGTAATAGCTAGACATTCTCATATGAAATGGTCTTTCTTCTTACAATAATAGTACTGCTCGTAGAACCCATGAATTGAGACTTAAGCATACTACTCTTAGCTCCAAGATGCTTTTGGCATTTATCTCTTCCTATAAATAAATAAATTTGTTGTTTAAGTAATATCAACATTGTAACAACCAAATTTCAGCGGGTTCGTATTTTTCACAGAATGCTAAAACCCAAGTCCATTTGAACCCGATTTTGTTTGTCTGGTATCTTGCGGAAATGCAAAGATAAATATATCAAGCTCACAATAAAATATCTCATAATGGAACGAAAAAAATATAATAGGTAAATACTTATCATAATAATGAGACTGTTTAGCAAGTGCTTTTAAGTTGTATAATTTATGCGATCTCTCTAGCCCACGGGTTTGTTATGAGGAGGGGGTCAGTACGAAAATTCTTGTGAATGGACAAAAAAAAATTTCAATTATTTTTAGGCTATTAGACAGTGCGCAATATGGCTAAATCCTATTTCTCACTAACGCACACCTTTATTTTTTTTATCTTGCAATTACGTTTTCTGTTTCTCTAACAAACTAAACTATGAAAATATTTCCCTTTTCCTAACTAATAAATCTAGGCTATTTCTAACTTTCTATTTCAATCGGCATACATTAATTTCTATTCTTAATTTGTATTCTCGATTTGGCATAACTAATGTTAATTTGGACATGTCTGGGCTTATACCTCTTTCTCTTTCAATCCCAACAATTTTTTTATTTATTCCATTATAAATATGAACAGTAATTTTAACAAATAAATATGGAATTTCTTAGATTTACCATTCAACTATAAATTTACTATTCATAATATTAATTTTTTCATATCAGCCTCTATCACGGTTATTTGGAAAGTCTTATCATGCTTGCCTATTTTCAATCCAAATTTCCTTTTATTACAGTTCTGGCATTACATGTTCATTTAGCCCCAAATTATCAAATCCATTTTTTTCATAATTCCAATTGAATCATGTATTCCAACACGCGTGCAATAAAAAGGATTATGATTTGAGCATAAAACTAGGCTCACAAATCAGTCGTATACGTATATCAATATACCAGATGTAGGCATATTTTGGGTATATCAAAAATTTACATAAAACTATAAAATATGACGCAAAATGAAAAAAAGAGCATTGAGAAAATATCTAATTAATTTAAGAGGAATCAACAATGATATATACCGCTATTAAAAAGAATAATTTAAAACAACTCACTTGGGATGAAGAAATTATTTAAATTCACATTCGAAAAAATTATCTCACGTGAACAGAGAATTTGTTCATCCAGACCTTAAATCTACAGAAGTTGTCTCCTAATCTTGATTCAGATAGCCTAAACCTAATATTTTCTAAATAATTTGGAGGAGAAAGGGAATGGTAGGGTTTCCACGCTCACTCAAAAAAATATAAGTTTGATGGCCAGCCTATAGGTTTATTTATATATGTCCAAACAAGTTGTGTCCATTCAATTCAAAGAGATTAAATCCAACCTACCAAAATACAAGAAAAAACATCATTAAAACATGTTATGGGTCAACCTATCCATTGATTGGGTCGACATATGGTTCAACCCGACCCTCTCATTTGGGCCGACCTAAGCACATAGTAACGCGCATGGCTACGTTTTCCTTCTTGTTTTGATCATGCGTAATTAATTCTTTCGAACATTGTCTTTAACGTTATTCTTCTTTCTGGTTTTGTTTAAACATCTTCCGTTTTTGACACACATTTAATTTCAAATTCAAACATGTACTATTTCTGAAATTAATACGCAAATATATCCTCAAAATAATTATATCTCTGCACATTTACACATTTTTTCTGACACAAGATTTCGAACATAAAAAACTTTTTCGTACTCCGTTCAGAACATATTATATATGTAAATCAATCAGAAAATTTCTACGCATGCAGTGGTATACGTTTTGTAGCCAAATCCTGAAAATTCAAAAAATGTTTGTTTTCCATTATTAATTATTTTGGTTACTTTTGTTATTAAAAATATGGGGTGTTACAAACATCAGGTCTTTACACTTTTTTATTGACTATAAAAGCGGAAATTTACTATAAATTTCCTACAAGCGCATATGTGTGTTGTATACTGGTTGAACACAGGCAGGAAAATTAAATTTAATTATTTATATAATTTCATGGGAAAGTTAGACGAATTTGTAGGATGTGATTAAATAAAATTGTAATTGTAATTGTAATTTGATTTAGAACAAATCTAACTAAATCAACAACCAGACTACAATTATCAATAAAACAAACAAGAGCTGCAATTGAATTCACTACAGATTCGAATCTATAAAAATTCAATGATTAACTAAGAAAAATAAAACAAAATACTGAAATTCGCTGCATCTGGAGCTTTTTCTTAAGCCTTCTTTGAAGTTGCTACTGCAATCCGCTGATAAAACAAAGGGTAAGTTTATCTCAGGTCCCTAAAAGGTTTGGAAATTAGGCTAACATCCAGTCAAAATTTTCATATAAATTAGGTCCCTATTTTTCGAAAAATCAGAAAAAAATAATGTAAAGAATAAAAAAATCACGTAAATTCGTTGTAACAACCCGTATTTCGATAACATGTTAAGACGAGAATCAAGGCAGAATTTAATTTTAAATTCTGAATCAAGTAAAACGGGCTATGCCATTGCGTTCGTCTCGGAAAAATACGTGAAATAGAGTCTGAGTTTTCGAGAATCGGAGTCCGTATGACCATGTTATGGTCCGACGAAGTTTTCAGAAAATTCAAGTTCAAAAACGAGTTCTAATTTGGCCTAGAAGGCTAGGTGGGAAAATTCCCGCCAGCCACCCCAAGTCGACAGCCCTGTCGACTTGGGAGTCGACATGGCATGACCCAAGTCGACAGCCCTGTCGACTTGGGTGTCGACTTATGGTGGCCGGGCAGTTTTGCCTGGTGCACCTGTTTTCTGTTTTGGCTAGGTTTTTGGGCCTGGTTCGAAATCTGATGGTCCAGGTTGATCCTAGGGTTAATCCTAAGGTCCTAATCACTCCTAATCTCTATAAATAAGCCCCTAACCTACCCCTAAATCCTCATTATTCATTCATGCAACTAAACTATGGCAAAATTATTACTCTCATGGCCTCCACTCTCTTTATAAAATTCCTAAGTTATTTCTATGAGAGATTTTCAATGCATACAAGTGTTTTCAAGCTTGTATGAGCATCACTAGCTTGCATTCAAGTCAAGTTTCCATATTTACATCATAAAGCAAGAGTTTTGATTCATTTTGGCTCAAGGGTTTTTCTATTGGAGCTTGCATTTTGGGTTTATTCGATTGCATAAGGGCTTTGTCTCAATCTATATATATTTTTGTGTCTTCATAGCAATGTAAGCCCTTTCCCTACTCTTAGATATTAACTATGAAGTTAAATGTTCATGTTGCAAGTTTGGGTTTGATCATTAAGTATGATACATGCTATCATGTCATGCAAGTTTATGAAGTCATTATCTTGATCTTGTGGGCTAAAAGCTACAACCTTTATGTTGAAATGTTGCATTATGCAACATGAGAACCCTCATAACCTTTATGTCAACTTGCATATGAAGTCATAACCCTTATATGATGATATATGCGAGTTACTAGTCATCATTCCATGTCTTTTGTCACCATGATTCGCTTATGTGCCAAGTTTGGGTTTATGCATGTTTTTGAGGCTTAAGAATGTAACATGCAAGTTAATGAACACATTTGTGCCTCATTTGCCACCATGATTAACTTGTGGCTTAATATCCATTTTTGTCATGTCTTTGCCAAGTCTCTTCTTTTAATCCATTACGTTGTTGCGAACGTATATGCGAGTTTAAAAGCGTTGGGTTATGTTATGGGTAATTTCTAATGACATGAAAATATAACTTAAAACATGACTTGAAATATAACATGGAAGTTGACATGTAAGTATGCTTGAAAATATGAAATTGGGAATTTACCTATTAAGTTAGGTCTACCCATACTATGGAATTGGGAATTTACCTATTGAGTTAGGTCTACCCATATTCTTAAGAAAACTTGAATATGAACATGACACTAGACTAAACATGAAAGTGACCAACTCGAGGTTGGGTTGAGTTTGCAACATAAAGCTACCCGGAACCGACCGGCCTAACTAGTAGTTGCAAACAATAGGACCCAATGTGAGAAGTTGGTCATGTTGTGCTTGAACCCGAGGTTAGACCAAGTTGTGGTGTAAAGCTACCCGGAACCGACCGGCTTAACTAGTAACCACAACAAAGTCTAATGTGAGAGGTTGAGGTGCATTAAGTAATTAATGCCACATGATAAGGTTAAGTAAGTTTCCTTAATGACACTTAACCGTATAATACAGTTAATGGATGGGGTTAAGTTAACTTAGACTTAACTAATCTAAACATGGAAATCGGATGGGGTTAAGTTAGCCTAGACTTAATTAATCCAACTTGGTAGTTTAAGGGGGTTAAGTTAAACACTTAACTAATCTAACACGATGATTTGATGTGGTTAAGTGACCTATACTTAACCAATCTAACTCGTTAATTTGATGTGGTTAAGTTAACCAATACTTAACCAATATAACGTGAAAACATGATAAGGCTAAGTCATGAATTGCTTGAATACACTCGACCGATTTGACTAAGTAAATTGATAGGGTCAAGTTAATATATACTTAACCAATCTAGAATGATAATTGGACGAGGTTAAGTCGTGAATTGCTTAATATACTTAACCAACTTGACACATGGTTTGTAGGGTTAAGTCTTGAACTTGGATACTTAGCCAATTTTGACATGATTTGTAGACGGATTAAGTCATGAACTTAAGTGACACTTAATCCATTATATAAACCCTAGTTCAGAGAATTAGGTGGATAACCGTAATTAACAAAAATAACTGGAATAAGCTAAGTGATAAACCTTAGTTGGAGAATAGCTAAGTAATAATTCTTAGTCAAGGAATTTTGGACCAGTTCATAGATTGGATGAGTAACCCGATACGGTAGGTCATCATTTAAGCACACGAGTAGGAGCAAGTTATCTGAATTAGATAAAGGCTCCAGCGAACTGGGTAACGAAGCAGCGGCTTCGGGGAACGTGAGGATATTCTTGGTATCCCTCTGTGAGCTGCCAGGTGATCGCACTAGGCTCATGAGAGGTTAAGGTCTGCGTTAGAAGAACCAAGAGTATGCCTTGGTTGCTATACGAGCGACCTAAAGACGGGTATGGATAGGGGATAGTCGATGATACACGGTAGTGCCCTAGATAGCATTTCGTCAGGCTACCTACCATCTTTGGTCAAACGTGCACGTACGGAAAGGCAGAGAACACCCAAAATACCATAATTGCTATCTAATTATGGTTGCGGTAAGACCAGGATGTGGGTTGGCCAGTAGTGTGTTCTCATACAGGATTTATCCTGTCTTGTCTTTCACTAGTTGAGGGAGTGGTCTCGTGGGACCATAGCCACGTATAGGAAAAACAGACCTTAGCATCTGCATCGGCAGATAAATCGAAAGCTCCCGACCGAGTCCTGTATTTCTTGATCTGCCCTGTGACAGGACTCGGATGGCATGATGTGATACATGTGCATACAGTCATGGAAAAACGATTCACGATGAATGCGTGGGAAAAAGGGGCGCGGTTGACGGTTAGCGTAATTCCTAGTGGCCCTGGGTGGTTGAACCCAAACCGAAATACGAAAACGTGCAATAGGTAAGCATAATCACTAGTGGTCCTAGGTGGCATAAGTCCTAGTTGCACAAACGATGATTCATGTTGGGAAAGCCTAGCTAGGTCTAGGGTAACAGTCCAAACGAGCTTAAGGATCATGGAATTACATTGGAGTAGTATAGAACCTCATGGGAAAGCCCGTACGGTCTACGGCAAGGAACTGAACATTTACATGGAAAGAAACATATGAGTTAAGTAACCTATAAATGCGATATATTAGGTTGACATGAACCATTACACGACTTTTGAGTAATGGTCATTCATGGTTAACACATGATACGGTGGGGATACCAGTATGGTAGGTGCAGAGCTAAAATACAGGATAGATACCATGGGACGTTATATGTGATAGATATCTTGGGGATATTATACTTGATAGGAACCTGACGATGGGATACCTTGTTTTATCTTGACATCGTAATTTATCATGACACCTTAGTTTATCTGAGTTCAGTAGTTCATCCTGTTATTTTGATTTAGCTTATCTATCTTGTCATCATGCTTATGTTCATCTCAGTTTCTCATGTCAGTTAACTTTACTAGTTTTTATGCTGATAGTAGATAGGGCTTACTCAGTCTTTTTGACTGACCCGTTTTGTTTCGCTTCTTGTCTTCCGTCCCCCCCCCCCAGGTTATAGGGAGGAAATACTGTTGTTTAATTCGGACTTCTTCTGCTTGAAGGTCATCATGGATGGCTTGGACTTTTCTTGGCTATGGCTACTTTACTGTTTTACTTGGGGAATAAATTTCGAAAATGTCTTTATGCTTCTTTACTATTGCAAGACAGGTTTTGATGTACTCTGATGTAAAAGGCTTTAAACCTTATTTATTCATGTTATGAAAGTTTGATTTTACTTACGCTATTTTATATGTTCTGTCTTGTGATATTTCTGTGCATGTTTACCAATAATGCCCCTCTAAAGCTAGTGCATTCCCTTGCGAGTGACCCTAGCGGAGGCGGGGTGTTACACGTGGTATCAGAGCAGAAGGTTACCAGACTGGGCAAAAGTTTTTAAAGACCTTCTGAAAACTATTTGAAAATCGTTTACAAAGAAGCATTTTTCAAGAAAATTTTCTTTTAAAAGAAAAAGGCTATTCCCCAAAGGCCATTAGCACTATCCTTGTTTCCTTAATTGAATCTCTTTTCCTTTCTTTCCTCCATCTGTAGTCACAGTGGTTTTAACTGCGACTAGTCTTTTCTATCTACGAAAGTGCTTTCCATACGATGGAGGTGGTTCTCGAGAGACCAGTGGCCGCATTATAAGAAAGGATAGTGAGAAAGAGGATAAAGGATACGAGCTTAAGGATGAGCAACTTGTTGGTATGGCTTAGTCCTCAAAGGAGGGAGAAAGATGAACAATGAAACCCATGACGAGAGAGTACCTTTGGCATGGTAAAACGGGGCGGATAGTTAAGTATTATGGGACAAGGACAAGATCATCGGGAGGGCAATAGTATGCTCTCATTTCTAGGGTATCTCGGAAGGAGGGTAACGATCTTGTTAAAGGTTTAGCTTTTCTTCTCTATCATCCCGTTAGGACTTCGTTTTTCGTATCATTTAAGTCTTCTTCGATAATTGAGTCTCTACACCTTAAGTACTAGCGTAAGAGAGAATCCCATTTTTGTCTCAAAGTCCTATTGGAGAATCAGTCCATTTATACATGACTTGTTTGGATTTGAGAATGTCTATGCCAAGTGTTGAGTTTGGAAATAATGCTTATGTTTATAAGCTATGGATGGATTCTAGGGATGAAGTGGTTATCCAGTAGGGGGTGCCACTCTCGGTTTTGATAGGAGGGTAGTTAGACCTTTTGACTAGCCTTGGTAATACCCTCGAAGTATCGTGTAACCTTTCCGAGGTTCTGTCATGACTAATTACTTAGAATCCATTGATGCCTTTATTGGAAATTTGAAGCCCGATCGAGTGGTGTTTGCCGATAAGACGGATGGTTTACTTCATTTATGCATGGGTTATAGAGATCACCCTAGTAAGTGCGCTTGATAACCTGGTTGACATCTGTTTACTTTCAAGAGAAAGTTCTTCTACATGGAATACCTTATAGCATATAAACGAGATCCAAGATTCACTAGTGAATTTTGGAAAGCTTGCATGAGATCATGAGTACGCAGTCATGTTTGCGCCAAGTATTTTAGAAAAAGGATAAGTGCAAGTAGAACGAGAGGCGACGAAGAAATGAGTTCCAGCTCATGTTATGGAAACAGTAAATAAGAAGCTACAAAATAGCGAAGTTAAAAGACGGTCAAGGCACAATGGAATTAAGACTTTGATGGTCAAAGACTAGATACGCGCATGATATCTTTTTTTGGGAGTATATCCTTGATCCCTGTTTTCTGTAGAGCTTACTTGTAGGCTATCTTTTGTGGACATCCTCTCGGTCCTATTTTCTGTTACAAACCCCGTAAGGAGTTTGTCTTGTTTATCTTCTCGACCCTGTTTCAGGGAATCCTAGGTAGAACCCTATGGATGTAAACATGTATTTGAAACATGTTATGATTGATATGGTTGCAAGTGGTTGCTCGTGGATGCGCGAATACACATTAGATACTAGCTCGACTCGATCACATTTCATATTGCATATGCACGAGTATTTATACTTGTTTATGGATGAAATCGAATGTATTATCATGCGGTTGTTGCATATGAATGAATGAATGATTGTGCACGCATATAGTATCTATATGACTAGGATTATTTGCATACATGTTGGATTCATGGCACTATACATATTTTGCATTAGAAAGATTATTCAGGCCTGATCATTAGCATTAGCTAAGGAACATGTACACACACGTTTTGCATATATTCATACAGCATTAGAAATCATCTAAGGATAATGGTTGCTTGTGGATGATGTTTTGAGTAGATGAATGATGGATGGTAGGATATGTTCTTCCTAACTTGGAGATTTCGGGGACGAAATCCTAAAAGGTGGGGAGAATGTAACAACCTGTATTTCGAAAACATGTTAAGACGAGAATCAAGGCAGAATTTAATTTTAAATTCTGAATCAAATAAAACGGGCTATGCCATTGCATTCGTCTCGGAAAAATACGCGAAATAGAGTCTGAGTTTTCGAGAATCGGAGTCCGTATGACCAAGTAATGGTCCGACGAAGTTTTCAGAAAATTCAAGTTCAAAAACGAGTTCTAATTTGGCCTAGAAGGCTAGGCGGGAAAATTCCCGCCAGCCACCCCAAGTCGACAGCCCTGTCGACTTGGGAGTCGACATGGCATGACCCAAGTCGACAGCCCTGTCGACTTGGGTGTCGACTTATGGTGGCCGGGCAGTTTTGTCTGGTGCACCTGTTTTCTGTTTTGGCTAGGTTTTTTGGCCCGGTTCGAAATCTGATGGTCCAGGTTGTCCTAATCTCTATAAATAAGCCCCTAACCTACCCCTAAATCCTCATTATTCATTCATGCAACTAAACTATGGCAAAATTATTACTCTCATGGCCTCCACTCTCTTCATAAAATTCCTAAGTTATTTCTATGAGAGATTTTCAATGCATACAAGTGTTTTCAAGCTTGTATGAGCATCATTAGCTTGCATTCAAGTCAAGTTTCCATATTTACATCATAAAGCAAGAGTTTTGATTCATTTTGGCTCAAGGGTTTTTCTATTGGAGCTTGCATTTTGGGTTTATTCGATTGCATAAGGGCTTTGTCTCAATCTATATATATATTTTTGTGTCTTCATAGCAATGTAAGCCCTTTCCCTACTCTTAGATATTAACTATGAAGTTAAATGTTCATGTTGCAAGTTTGGGTTTGATCATTAAGTATGATACATGCTATCATGTCATGCAAGTTTATGAAGTCATTATCTTGATCTTGTGGGCTAAAAGCTACAACCTTTATGTTGAAATGTTGCATTATGCAACATGAGAATCCTCATAACCTTTATGTCAACTTGCATATGAAGTCATAACCCTTATATGATGATATATGCGAGTTACTAGTCATCATTCCATGTCTTCTGTCACCATGATTCGCTTATGTGCCAAGTTTGGGTTTATGCATGTTTTTGAGGCTTAAGAATGTAATATGCAATTTATGAACACATTTGTGCCTCATTTGCCACCATGATTAACTTGTGGCTTAATATCCATTTTTGTCATGCCTTTGCCAAGTCTCTTCTTTTAATCCATTACGTTGTTGCGAACGTATATGCGAGTTTAAAAGCGTTGGGTTATGTTATGGGTAATTTCTAATGACATGAAAATATAACTTAAAACATGACTTGAAATATAACATGGAAGTTGACATGTAAGTATGCTTGAAAATATGAAATTGGGAATTTACCTATTAAGTTTGGTCTACCCATACTATGGAATTGGGAATTTACCTATTGAGTTAGGTCTACCCATATTCTTAAGAAAACTTGAATATGAACATGACACTAGACTAAACATGAAAGTGACCAACTCGAGGTTGGGTTGAGTTTGCAACATAAAGCTACCCGGAACCGACCGGCCTAACTAGTAGTTGCAAACAATAGGACCCAATGTGAGAAGTTGGTCATGTTGTGCTTGAACCCGAGGTTAGACCAAGTTGTGGTGTAAAGCTACCCGGAACCGACCGGCTTAACTAGTAACCACAACAAAGTCTAATGTGAGAGGTTGAGGTGCATTAAGTAATTAATGCCACATGATAAGGTAAAGTAAGTTTCCTTAATGACACTTAACCATATAATACAGTTAATGGATGGGGTTAAGTTAACTTAGACTTAACTAATCTAAACATGGAAATCGGATGGGGTTAAGTTAGCCTAGACTTAATTAATCCAACTTGGTAGTTTAAGGGGGTTAAGTTAAACACTTAACTAATCTAACACGATGATTTGATGTGGTTAAGTGACCTATACTTAACCAATCTAACTCGTTAATTTGATGTGGTTAAGTTAACCAATACTTAACCAATATAACGTGAAAACATGATAAGGCTAAGTCACGAATCGCTTGAATACACTCGACCGATTTGACTAAGTAAATTGATAGGGTCAAGTTAATATATACTTAACCAATCTAGAATGATAATTGGACGAGGTTAAGTCGTGAATTGCTTAATATACTTAACCAACTTGACACATGGTTTGTAGGGTTAAGTCTTGAACTTGGATACTTAGCCAATTTTGACATGATTTGTAGACGGATTAAGTCATGAACTTAAGTGACACTTAATCCATTATATAAACCCTAGTTCAGAGAATTAGGTGGATAACCGTAATTAACAAGAATAACGGGAATAAGCTAAGTGATAAACCTTAGTTGGAGAATAGCTAAGTAATAATTCTTAGTCAAGGAATTTTGGACCAGTTCATAGATTGGATGAGTAACCCGATACGGTAGGTCATCGTTTAAGCACACGAGTAGGAGCAAGTTATCTGGATTAGATAAAGGCTCCAGCGAACTGGGTAACGAAGCAGCGGCTTCGGGGAACGTGAGGATATTCTTGGTATCCCTCTGTGAGCTGCCAGGTGATCGCACTAGGCTTATAAGAGGTTAAGGTCGGCGTTAGAAGAACCAAGAGTATGCCTTGGTTGCTATACGAGCGACCTAAAGACGGGTATGGATAGGGGATAGTCGACGATACACGGTAGTGCCCTAGATAGCATTTCGTCAGGCTACCTACCATCTTTGGTCAAACGTGTACGTACGGAAAGGCAGAGAACACCCAAAATACCATAATTGCTATCTAATTATGGTTGCGGTAAGGCTAGGATGTGGGTTGGCCAGTAGTGTGTTCTCATACAGGATTTATCCTGTCTTGTCTTTCACTAGTTGAGGGAGTGGTCTCGTGGGACCATAGCCACGTATAGGAAAAACAGACCTTAGCATCTGCATCGGCAGATAAATCGAAAGCTCCCGACCGAGTCCTATATTTCTTGATCTGCCCTGTGACAGGACACGGATGGCACGATGTGATACATGTGCATACAGTCATGGAAAAATGATTCACGATGAATGCGTGGGAAAAAGGGGCGCGGTTGACGGTTAGCGTAATTCCTAGTGGCCCTGGGTGGTTGAACCCAAACCGAAATACGAAAACGTGCAATAGGTAAGCATAATCACTAGTGGTCCTAGGTGGCATAAGTCCTAGTTGCACAAACGATGATTCATGTTGGGAAAGCCTAGCTAGGTCTAGGGTAATAGTCCAAACGAGCTTAAGGATCATGGAATTACATTGGAGTAGTATAGAACCTCATGGGAAAGCCCGTACGGTCTAAGGCAAGGAACTGAACATTTACATGGAAAGAAACATATGAGTTAAGTAACCTATAAATGCGATATATTAGGTTGACATGAACCATTACACGACTTTTGAGTAAGGGTCATTCATGATTAACACATGATACGGTGGGGATACCAGTATGGTAGGTGCAGAGCTAAAATACAGGATATATACCATGGGACGTTATACGTGATAGATATCTTGGGGATATTATACTTGATAGGAACCTGACGATGGGATACCTTGTTTTATCTTGACATCGTAATTTATCATGACACCTTAGTTTATCTGAGTTCAGTAGTTCATCCTGTTATTTTGATTTAGCTTATCTATCTTGTCATCATGCTTATGTTCATCTCAGTTTCTCATGTCAGTTAACTTTACTAGTTTTTATGCTGATAGTAGATAGGGCTAACTCAGTCTTTTTGACTGACCCGTTTTGTTTCGCTTCTTGTCTTCCGTTCCCCCCCCCCCCCCAGGTTACAGGGAGGAAATACTGTTGTTTAATTTGGACTTCTTCTGTTTGAAGGTCATCATGGATGGCTTGGACTTTTCTTGGCTATGGCTACTTTACTGTTTTACTTGGGGGATAATTTTCGAAAATGTCTTTATGCTTCTTTACTATTGCAAGACAGGTTTTGATGTACTCTGATGTAAAAGGCTTTAGACCTTATTTATTCATGTTATGAAAGTTTGATTTTACTTCCGCTATTTTATATGTTCTGTCTTGTGATATTTCTGTGCATGTTTACCAATAATGCCCCTCTAAAGCTAGTGCATTCCCTTGCGAGTGACCCTAGCGGAGGCGGGGTGTTACATTCGTAATCAAATACAACAACTAATCGTCATCAAAATCATGCTTTAAAACCATAAAAAATGCACCGAAAACCAAAAAAACCTTATTATAACGTCCCTTTTACAACGTGTATTTTCTGGTTGTTGTAATAGATTGCTATTACAACAGTCATTTTTGGACCGTTGTAATAGATGGTTTGAACAATGCCCTTTTCACAATAGGATAGGACAGGCCGTTGTAATAGAGTTTTATTACAACGTTCACTTAAGGCCCGTTGTAATAAATGTCAATTTTACAACGTTCATAGAATGCCCGTTGTAATAGGTGTCTATTTTACAACGTTTAACATATGCTCATTGTAACAGATGTCAGTTTTACAATAGGTAATGCCCATTGTAATAACTGCTAATTTTACAAGCGATCACAAAATGTTCGTTTTAACCAATGCCAATTTTACAATGATCATAAAATATGTGTTGTAATAATTGTTGCTAGTTTTCGACAATAAATAATCAATAATAACAATATTTTCTTAAAATTAATATTGATTACTTTTTATTATTTAATAATTAATCATCAATAATATTATATAATCACATGTTATTAGTTACTAACTATAACATTATCTTACTTATTACTGATCATTAATAATATTATATTATATAGTGTATTAGTCATTTCTAATAACTTAGAATGATTAATGATTATTAATAAATAATCACTAATTAATAATAATTATTTATTATCAATATTCCTACAGACCTATTTTTACTTTCTAGTTATTTGTAAGTAATATCGAGTAATTAATATCAAATATTTAATAATTTATAATTAATAAAGAATATTAATTATTTACGATTAATAATATTACTATCACTTCAAAAATATTAAAAATCAAATATTTTTACATTTTAACTATTCGGTTTTTTACCGTACACTTCAATTTAACGATCACTTCAGAAATATTGTAATTTTCTACAATAATCAAATGTCATATGTTTTGAGATGATCCATAATTAATAATCAATAATAAATGTTTAAAAAGTTATAAAACTTAAAAACCAAAATTTAACAATTTCACTGCAGCTTTTCCGATATTGTTTTCTCCGATTTCTCGTGCTTCGTAGGTCTCCTCTTTCTCCGATATTGTTTTCTCTGATACCTCGTCTCCGCTTTGTTTTCCCCTTAAGATCCGATGTTTTTCTCATCCAACTCCGTCGCTTTAAATTCCAAAAAATCCCCAATTGACCACCATAATCTTCGGTTCCTCAGATTTCGCAAATCACCTCTTCTCTGGTTGACAATTTTTTGTGTTCTTCCCCGTCTGACGACATTAAGCTCCCCCACTTTGATTCACATATGTTGAATCGAGCCACTTAATTGGCCAGATACACACTCGTTCCTTCTACCAGCTTCGCAAATCCCGTCAAATCCGAAACTTCAATTTCATCTATTCAAACCCTAACCCAAGTTTCAATTTTGCCACCTGAATTTCTTGAGAGAGTTACGGCCAATCCTCATGTTTCTACAAGCAGTGTCACAAATGCCCTTCAAATCTGAAATTCCAACGATGTTTTTGCCCAGACCTAGTTTCAATTTCTCCACCTGAATTGCTTGAGAGAGTTACAGCCGATCTTCGTGTTTCTTCAAGCAGCATCACAAATGCCCTTCAAATCTAAAATTCCAGCGATGTTTTTGCCCAGACTACTTCGCTATACAATCAAGATATTCTACTTTACAGTTTTATTAATATTTAACACATACACAAAGCAAAAAGGTTTAATTTTGTATATTATGTTGTTTTATGTAGTATGATATAATTATAGGATTCATTCACATGAACCACCCACTGTGCATGTTGATTCAGGTGTTAACATTGAACCTCAATATATGACCGAGTCAGCTTCTACTGATAATAAAACTACTATAATCACAAATGTTGGAAAAAATAGATTAGGTGTACGATCCAAGAAGGTTGTGTCAAAAAGAAATTTTAATAACAGCATGTCAAAAACATCAAAAACCCTTCCAACATAGATGATGCTAAAATATCTAATGAAACTGATACTTCAACTGTACAAACCATGGAATTTGTACCAGGTAAAACTACTAGACCTTAACCCATTAAACCATTGGATGTATGCACGGAGAAAGTAGCTATTGGAAGAAATTTTAGCAAGCCAAAATTATCTAGCAACACTTCCTTGGTGGAAAATGCTAAATATCTGATGAAGCTACCACTTCAAAATGTATACACCAAGAAGGTTGCATCAAGTATTAATACCAAACCTCGATCTATAACTACAGATACTGGAACCAGAAGCTCTATAAAACAACCTAGTATTTGCGCCGAGAAGACCATTTCTAAAAGAAAGTTGAGCAGCAAGTCAAAGTTGTCTACAAACTCTTCTAGCATAAATAATGGTAATATATCTGAAGAAGCTACCACTACAGATGTACATATCAAGAAGGTTGTATCAGATATTAGCCCTGAACCTCAATCTGTATCTACACCAGCTTCTCTTAACAGAAAAGGCACTGGGACTAGAAATCCTGCAAAAGCATCTGATGTTAGCACCAAGGAAATTTCTAAAAGAAACCCAAGCAGGAAGTCGAAGCTATCTACAAACCATTCTGTCACAGATAATGCTAACATATCTGATGAAGCTATCACTTCAACCAATGTCAAGGTCAATACAGGAAAACTGGAAAAATGAAAAACAGGAGCAATGTTTGGAAAACCAAATGGAAAGGAAAATATAAAGGCTATTGAAGATGCCATACTAGAAGATAGATCTGATCTAAAAGAAAATAAAGTTACAGAGAAAGAAGTTAAACAGACTGACGCATCTATGGATCCTGAGAAGGAGAACAAGTCAAAAGAAAACGGTAATATCACTTCACATGTTGATTCTCACCCTAATAGCACAGATAATGTGGTAGCCCACCCCTTAATTTTAAAATAGTGTTACAATTTTTTTATAGGTTTAACCCCCTTAATATAAAAGTTAATACTTTTAAGGCATTTTTTTAAATATTTATACAATATTTTTGTCTAAAACTTGATAATACGAGACATTGTAGGTTGAAATTAAGACAAATTCACAGTAAATTGGTTTTTTTTTTGTCCCCCCTTCGAATCCCCCCTCCCCCCTTAACCAAATTCCTGGCTTCATCCCTGGTCCATGTATATGTAGGGTACCAATATGTTATATCTATCTTCTGTTGAAAAGATCGTGTGGCAATTGTTAAGGGATCATCTTGTTCACCTTTTGCTATGGAGCTTTTGAAATATGTCTTTTAGCAGAATCATCGTGTTTGTATATCTTTGATGTGAGCTGATTCCTGTTAAAAAAAGTTATGAGTAGCTTTCTTAGACTATTGCAGTTTGAAACTTGTAGAAAGAACAAATAAAGAAAGATAAAATATCTCTGCTTGTATATTTATTGAAATCATACCAGTGTTGAAATTAAAAATGTTGGGTTTTGTAATGGAATCCTTGCTAGCTTAAGCGTATATATCAAGATTCTTCTACTCTTGATACTAAAATACTAAAACAATCCTTATTGCTTCTTCTTACATACAGAAGAACTTGCAACTTAGTTAATCTATTTGTTGAGCATTTATTAACCCAATCAAATGCGTACATCAACGTCGATCATCTTTTAACAAATAATTTTATATTAAACATCTCTCGATAGCCAATTTTTCCACCGTTGTATAATTGAACTAATATATGCACCTATTTAGCTTACATGTAAAATTAGGTTTAACTGGATTTCTGTTTTTTCAGTTACTTTACTTTTCTTTTAAACTACACCATAATTTTTTGAATAAAATCTAACTTGAAATAAGTTTTAACAAATAATTTTATATTTGATTTTGAATATCTTAACGGTCGGTTTTCCCACCGTTGTGCGGTAATACTAGTTAATAATTTATTATTATAATGTATAGATAATAACATATATGTAATGATGTTCAATTTATATTTAATAAGTTTTATAATTATAATTAGCAACTATTAGTAATGGACTAATGGGTATTTTACAATTTTGGTTCCCGCTACAAATATGGTTGAAATTTTCGTGTTCCCTCTTTTTCTTTGCTCTAAATTAACGTTCAGAGAAAATTCCAAACGCATCTTACCGATCCCCAAATTAGCAAAACCTAGATCTAAATCTGAGCTTTCTTATCTGTAAACAAATTCCTCCACCGCGAGCTCTCTCCATCCTCTTCTCTCCTCGGCTTCGAATCCAAGACTCAACCCTAAATCAATTTTCAGCAATCAACGTGGTCGCGACCTACTAGCGAATTGTGCTCAGAAATATAATTTGTCATCTCGTCGTTGTTGACGAACCCTAGATCAGCACCAAAATGGCATCATAAATTCTGTTCAAGTTGAAGTCGAGTGGCTGCCCGCTATCACCATCATCCGCTGCATCTTAATTGCTCATATCTCCAAATCACTGCTTCAATCCCTAAATCTCCACTTGAGCTCGCAGCATCCACTAGCCTTAGCATATAGATGTAGAGAAAGGTATTCATTTTTTTATATGAAGTTTAAATATCAAAGTTTGTAATTGTATTGTTAGTTAGGTATTATTTATCATGCTAATTTAACTCTTCTTTAATCCACATCCCTAACATGATTATTAGATCAAGGAGTCTCTACACTGTTTGAATTGTGTCCATGGTCTTCATTGCTGCTTTAACGGTTCGAGTTTAGTTGTACTCGGTTGTAGTGCTAATGTAGTTTTTTGTTCAATCTCCCTGATTTCTTTTTAACATTGATTTACCCTGGTCTTTAAATTTGATTCCAATTTTTTCAAGCAACCCTATAGTTAGTAATTTTTGACTTGGCCGCAAGCGTAAAGTGTATGCAAACTATAATTCTAAAATTTGAAACTAATAATACTAATAGTTTTTACACACTGTCATATTGTAAAGTTCTGAATTTGACACTGAATGCAATTTTTTCATAGTTTCATGGTTTTTTTATAGTAACTTGATTATATTTCTTTATAGGAAATCCTAAAATCAAATATAATGATACTAAAAATATTACACTTAGTAACTGATATTATAACCGACAAATATAAATGTAATACATGAATAAATCTTCAAATTCCAAATGCAGCTCTCTGCATAAAATCTGGTCTTCGCTTGCTCGGCATACGAAGAAGGCCTGTGATCTGCAGTTCTGTGATTTCTTTGCAAAATCTTGCTTTCAGTTCATGTTAATGATTATCATTTATAATATGATGCAAAAATTTAAACTAAAAGAAAACGCAATTATCCAATCCATCAAGCATGAAATCATAACCAGATAAAAGGCTTAAAAAATTCCCATTCTTTACAATTAGTTGATTAGTATATCATCGGCTTGTCCTTAAGATATAATCATACCTCATTCATTAAGTGGAAAATGTAGGGGTATGCAGATTTAAACTGTTAAATTCATTTCACTATCCTGAAATGTTGAAAGGTATGTAGAGTAGGTTCATTTTATTTGTTTATTGTTTAGTTGGGGGGTTTTGTGGGGGGGGGGGGGGGGGTGAGGTTCTTGGTTGGTGGGCGTATGAGCTAGGATCCACAACATCCGCCTTTTAGCACCATCATGGAGCCTCTGGTATCCACCATATGTACCTATTCAAATATTCAACACATGTGACACAAGAGAGAGACTACCCATTTAAGTAATAACCACGGTTCGTCATTTTGCTCAGAGCACGCTGGAATTTCGGTCATTGCATTCCGTTTTCGGCGCTGCTAAGGACGGAATACACCCAATTTTACAGTTCAAATCAAGATTACAAAAAATTTCTAAATATGAAGAATTACGAAGTACTCAAATAAATCAATAGATTCAAAGCAACAAAAAACCCTAGGAAGTATAATGTGAGGCTTTGAGCAAGGGAATGATAGGTTTCCAAACAAAACCAGCAACATCTAGCTTGGACGAGTAGTTTTTTTAGTGCTTTGAATTTTTTAGTGCTTTAAATCACAAAATTAGTATTTTATAATTGATTTAGGGTTTTGAGCTCAGGAGGTGGCTGTTATAAGAGTTTATCTTTATATTTGAATGTACACAGAAATGACGTAACTGGGCTGTACTCTGGAAATGTGGCTAGCCTTAATTGGGCTTTTGAAATTTGTTTATCATGTAGAAATAAAGAATACCGAGTACAACAGATCAGGCTTTGATATATATTGGACATGATAGAAATGAATGTAGATGCTTAAAAGAAAAACAAAAGGTCAAAAATCAAAAGTTGGAACCAGAGTTTCAATGAAATTTCGAAACAGTACCAAAATCTATATAATTTCAAACGAAGGTAATGAAATCTAAAAGCCATTATAGAAACAAGTGGTGAAGAATATCAAAGGGCTACATCATGATGCTAAATAAGAAGGGCTGCAAATCCTAACTCCGTATGTATGTATGTTATGTCATATATGTATATATTTTTCATATATGTGCACATATAAATTTTATAACCGACTAAACCAAGTTTTTTTGCACATAACATCTCCATAATTCACCTTAAATCTGCGATTCAAACTTGTTTCCTGTATAAAACACTCACAGACAATTGAAAACCAATTCAAAAACATTTATTAAATAAATTATATTTTCATACAAATACCTATAAAACCCTCATATATACTATAAAGTTATATGTAAGATAAATATTATTAAAATTCAAAAAATCTAAGCAATTATCAGGAGAATTAAATATTCATCATGTTTTGTTCAAAACCACATGAAAGATGCAATTTCATCACTCAATAGATGAATCTGATGTCTTATGAAGCAGGTATTTAATGCAAGTAGTGGATATATCCTTTTTTTCCAATATGTTGCAAAAAGAAACGCAAAAAAAAAAATTGAATGAATATTTAGGATAATGAATGATTGCTTGGCTCTCTTGAGGTGTAACCTTCGTTTTCCTTGCAGGAGATTGCCCAGCTTTACTTTTAGGCTTAGAAACATTGCCCGTTGTAGCTTTATAAGATTAATTTCATGGCTATTAGCATATACAAGGTTGACCTGGACTATTACTTTTCATAACTTTATCCATTTGAGATTTGTGCTAAAAATTTGTATCCATCTTACTCTTTTCTCCTGGCAAAGTCCAACTTTATGCACAACCACCTAGCTATTCCATCATCATGTTTGCATATTTTCGAAATTGTTGTTGTTTGTGTAATTGTGTTCTTATTTACCAAGATCAACATATGCATTAAAGTTATTTTCTGCTCTACTGTGTAGTCATAAACTTGGTATCTATACGCAGATAGGCCTTTTTTACAGTGTGAAAAAGGTGTTTTCATTTAGGTCCTTTCCACATTGTTTGAGGTATGTTTAAATACATTTAATATTCAAATTTTCTTTCCTTGTGTACACCGTCTACTGGTTAATGTTTATTTATCGTTATACAGGGTCTTTGATGTGCACAGGTCTATTCCACTCATGGGTGAGACTATATCATTGCATATAGCAATTAGATAACTATTAAGTTATCATATAGCTTTACTTCTTTTCCTTTGAAAAAATAGTCTACGTATTTTTATTCAACGGTTCACAGAGTCGAGCATTATTGTAATTCCTTGTGCAAAACAGGTAATTTTCACTATGCATATGAAGCCTTTTTGAAATTTTAACTGGTAAGACTTCAATTTGGGTCTTAAACAATTTTTTCGTACTTGTGCAAAACAGGTGATACTTTCTTATGCCTAACCATCTAATTTAGTATAATATCTTACTATTACTATAAACATATTGTTCATCTTATTTAAACCATGTACATTTCTGTTAGTAATATTATCTTAATGTTTAGTTTACTTAAATATAGTACATCTAATCATTTTTTCAATATACTAACTTTTTGCTGGCTACAACACTACTTTTGTAATTTGTGCACTGTTAATTATGCAGGCTTTAACGGATAAAAGCTGGAAAAACATCAAAAGCTAGTAAAAGATGAGGATTCAGCTTGGTGGACAAACAATACATACTATTATTTATCGAGGAGTATGTTCTTTGTTATTTTTGTAAATGTGTGACAATATGTATAAAAATAATTAAATGTGCAACTTCACAAATGCTGTGAATATATAGTCTGTGTTGGTTATTAATAATTGTGAGCACAATTTGCATATATGTTGCATCGATTTTTTTTTTTTTTTTTTGTATATTTTTAACAACGGGTAAAAACAGTTGTAATAGACGTCTATTACAACGGTCAATGCCTCTTGCAAAAAATATTACAACGGGCAGCTATTCTATTGAAGGAACATACAACAACAACATAAGACCGTTGTAAAAAGTCTTTTACAACCGCTTGTTACCACGTTCGTTGCCCGTTGTAAAAGAGGACATATTACAACATTGCCAATTATAGCGGGCGGGCTGACCGCTGTAAAACATCTATTACAACGGGCATTGCCCGTTGCAATATATGCTTACATTTCTGCATAAATTGTAGTTATGCATCAAACTGCACTATTTATGCAGAAATGTATGCAGTTAAATTGCAATATATGCATCCTTTGATGCATTAATTCAATCCTGGCTTGTTTTTTTCAAGCATACGTCTTTTATGCATACATATTTAATAAATGCATACATGTGTGCACATTCGTAAGCCTTTATCCTTTTTAGCTTTTATGCATACATGTATGCATTTATAAAGAAGATATGCATACATTTCTGCAGCAACTCGTAGCCCATGAATATTAGTTCATCTTTATATGCATACATGTATGCAACTATTACCAGTATATGCATACATATATGCATATGTTGGTCCAGATATTCAATATAAAACGCTGGATGAATATATGCATACATGTATGTATATATTCAGTATTTATGCAACTTTTTTTCTTTTCAGATTTCTTCTCGAAATATTTACGATTTTTTGATTTTTATATACACACACACACCAGTGCATATTTTTCTTTGGAAAACACGAAACATGGCAAAATAGGTACCCGCTTTCAATTACAAAGTGGGACTGGATGCCGCTTATATTTTGAACAAAAATAAGGACATATGCCTAATTTTCACTAAAACAAAATTATCATTATATTTCAGCCTTACACACAACTGACACAGTAAGCATCAGTTTACAACTGACATGGTCCGCATCAGTTTACGACTGCCACCACCTTCACGCACATCTAAACCACATATTCCACCATTACCATAACTGCCTAAAACTGCCACCTACAAACATGCACTCCATATAAAATCACCAGCCTTCATTGACCTCAACCGTCCTTGCCTCTCTAATTAAAAATCCAGAACTTCCTGAAATAAACGCTGCTTCTTCCACCCAAAATTACCCATCGCTGCACCAATCAAGTAGTACCTCCTTTCACTTATGATTAACCCCTCTTCTTCGTCATGCACACATCCTCAAAACTGACACAAGCTCTTCAGCCCGAGCTATTACTTCCTCCTTAAAACCACTTCTACAACAACATCCACCACCACAACTGCCATCAAATAGTCATTGCTCCTGGTTTTTACTCTTCCTTCCACTCACAACAGTCACTGAATCACCACACTTCTTTCCCCACTAAACCAAACTTTTGTTACATTCCAATGCATTCACTGCCTAATTGTAGCAATTAGAACTTGTCGTCATCATGCAATCTTCAAACCAACCACAGTGATTCTTCCTTCCTTCAATATCCAGAATCAACTTCAACAATCCTTACTTCATCGTACACTGTCACGTTCCTTCAAGATCACCTAACACTTCTACATCATTCAATATTTCCATTATTAGGTAACATTAAAAATCAGGCTTAAGTCTCAAGCAACTCGTTACTAACAGCAGACAGCACAACATACTGCACTTGTTCCATGCATCATCTCGCTCGCATATACTCTCTAGACCTACTCAATGCTTAATACTGTTAAAGCATAAACTTTCAGTCGCACCCCTAGTTGGAACCAAATCATCTCAAACTTTTAGCATAAGCTCTAAGCTGCCACTTGATCCTAGAACCAAATTCAACCCACAACGACAAACTTTTCACCTAAGAAATGGTAACTGAGCTCTTTAAAATCTTGGCCAAATAATACTATACAACAACATAGATTTAGATCTGAGCATCTCGACAATTATCAACAATAAGATCAATTTCTAACAGTAATACTTTTAATGCAGTCTTTCAATCGGCGATGGCTTTGAAAACATAAAATGGTTTTTTTCCAACCAAACGCTAACCTCATTTCTGACTATTTCAATTTGTACAACATATACATCTTGTCAGTTCATACACCTAATACGTCATATCTTTTCGCACAACTTGCATCCTCTTACACAACTTGCAATCTCAAACCACTGTTCCAAACATACTATTCCATCCACCATGATTGCAACAATCACCCTCCTTTGTTACAATGCCTGAACTTCCGCGGCCTCACTTCAAATCAAACCACAACCCAAAATTCCAATTCTCGACCAGCCTTCCTCCTAAGTGCCTCTCGTCACTTACATCTCATCGTCAAACTTCACTAACCAAACATTTAACCACTCGAAAAACCAAACTGACCTGCTCTGATATCACCGTGATCTCCCCCAAATCAATCACAAAATGTTGCACTCTACATTGTATATCAAAAACTAGAACACTGCTACCATACACTGCCACAACATTGCAAACATCACCCTCTTCGCAACATCACCACCTTGCTACATATATGTGCCAATCGCAAAATAGCATAGCAGCCTCACTCCACAAATCCTCCAAGCAACTACAGGTTCCTCCTTCTATCTCTGCTACTTCTTAATTACAATTTCAATCCCAATGATCACTTGCTTTGCACTTCATTTGAGTACAACACCTCTGCACCTCATTCCAAACTGCTGCCTCAAGCTACACTTATTATACCTCAAACTCCACATCATCACTGCATTCTAACCTGATCAGAACTACCATTACAACAATATATCCCTCTAAGCCGTCTTCTCTCATCAACAAACAAAATTTCCCTACTTTACTTCAACCTACTTCTTTACTTCCGCATTTCAAAACACAAACTATACTTCCACCCATCGACAAACTCATACAACCGCTTCACCTAATTAACACAATATCCTGAAAAACCATACACAACTACCTCCCTACCACAAGTTAATCCCCAAACAAAGATCGGTATTCGACCATAAAACTCAACCCTCTTGAAATCCGCACCTCACCCACTTCAATTGGAGCTTAATATGATCTTCTCCCGTGAACCAAACAGAAACCCTACATGACCATAAACTCCGTCTCTCTAAGCGCATCCCACAAACATCACTACCTTCACTTAAACCAAACCCCCAAATTGCCTCATCCCAGTCCAAACTTTGAACGCGCTCTCCCAAAAACAAATCAATGACACAAATTTAATTCCTATTCTATTCTTTTGTTTTTTCTCTTTTCTGATATGTTAAAGGTTTCCAATTTTGATTTTTGAAGTCAAAAGAGGAGGATTTTTTTTTTGGATAATGGACACTTTTGAGGAATCGATAAAAGTAATAAAATAGAAAGGAAGTTTTTCTTTTCTTTTTCGTGCACTATTTATATCTCCTTATCCTCATGTTAAGTTTGGGTAAAGAGAAAAGAGAGGACAAAGAGTTCATGCACTAAAGCACATACCAACTACATTGTTATTAATTTGTTAACCGATTGGAAAATTACAAGTTCTTAAATAGGCTAAACTACTAATCTATATTTGCCTTATAAACTAGGCACAGAGCCTTCTTGTATGCAACTGTTTAGACTAGGTTATAATCTATTGTGTAGGCTTCAAAGTGTCCATATTTCTAGGGATAGTAAGCTAATTCATCAAGACTTGTTCTGTGCTCACCTTTAAACATTTACTCCTCTAACTCAAACATAACTTCCAACACTGTGTATCATTGTAAAAGGTGATGATAAGGACTTTATAGTGCGGTGCCACAGTAGATAACTAGGTATGAAAAAGTATGTAATCTACTGGTATTAATTGATGGTTAATGCTTGCTCAAATTTGCAAACAATAATTTATGCTAGGATTTGTACACGTCATTCATTTATCCGGTGTTTGAAGACAAATGTCATCGGTTTTTTCCTTAATGCGACCTCTTCATAGAACGCAGAACTTTTGTGTAGTTTTGTTTATTTCGAGTGAAAACAATGTTGGTCGCTACCAAAAAAGTGGAATTGATGCCATGCTTGGTGCTGGATCTTTTTACCTTGTTTTTTGTATAACTACAAGTTCTTTTTCTTATTTTCCGCATGCGTTACCAACAGTTAAATTTGCATGTCAAATTCAGTTCGTTCCCATTTTGGATTATGACTATTTATATCTCATAAATAATTAGAAATTAGATTTTCCATCATATCCAATATTTATTATTTTGGATAAAGACCACAATCTCTGCCTTTACCCTTTGAGCCAACCATATAACCCATCCTATTGCAACATTGATTGGAACCTACAACCCGAATCAAGAAAATGAAAAGTTCTCTATTTCCTTTGGGGTGGCATTAGAAAAGTTAGACTATTTTTTTTTTTCAAAACAAAAGTTTAGCATGCATTTTTAGTGGCTACCGATAACAGTGTTATCATTTTATTAAAAAAATGTTTGATGATAAATAAGTCTAAACTATGGAGTTGATGTTAAATTGTAGTGCAAATTAGGTTCAAGCTGCACAGTTAAATCGCTTAGTAGTTTTGCAGCGGTAAAAAAGATAAAATTATAATGAGAATAAAGTGAGTTACAACATATAGCGGAGGTGTAAAATAAGTTAATTAGAAGTAAACCCAAATAGTTAAATTTAATTATTTGAACAAATATTATTTAATTTTGTATTACAAAATTAAGAATATCATGGTTATGCATACTATATTTGATGATTACAAAGATATTTTAAAGTGCACTTTAATGTATTTTGAAAAAAAAAGACTTACTCTAATATGTAGTAATGTAATTTCATATGATGTGTTTCATAAAGAAATTCTAATGAAATGTGTTAAACTGAATCAATTATATGCATTATGCTATATAGATCTGATATTTTAGGCTGAATATTATAATATTTAATTTAAATTTTCATTACTTCCATTTTCACTAGATCCATGTGACCTTATCTAACACTACTAAATCTGATATAACCTATACTTTAACATAATCCATATCCAATGTTACATAGGATTAGATACGGATTGAATTATCTTTAACCAAGACCTATATGGATCATGTGGTTGGCTCAAAGGGAAAAAGTAGGTATTGAGATCTTTATCCAAAAATAATAAAATATCGGATATGATGAAACGGCAACCAGCTGAATTTGACATGCATTTTTAACTGTGTGTAACGCATGCCGAAAATTAGAAAAAGAACATGTAGTAGTTATACAGTAAATAAAGCTTGTCATCCACTGCACTTCTTATGCGAAAAAGAACTTGTAGTAGTTATACAGTAATAAAGTGTAACATCCCGATCTTTTTGACCGTTCAAATCGACAATGATCCTCAATGTCGACATAAACAAATCAAAAATAAGGATAGTTATTAGGATTTATATAAATAAAAAAGAAGAGAAGAAGAAGAACAAATACAGAATCTCGCAGTGGAAGGACAAAATATAATAAATAAATAACAATTCATGAAGCTGTTAAAACATACATTTTATTATATTTTACAATGATTATCAGAGTAAATTAACATACAACATACCAATGCATTGCAGCGGAATAATAATAATAATACGTCTGTTGAGCTCCATCTTCATCTTCATAATGGAATCTTCAAAGAATGGAATCTTCGCTAACTGCAGCTCGGTCTGACCCGAGCGTATTGCAAAAAGAAACACAACAAACACTCGGATCAGAACTAAATCATTCTCATATTAGTTAAATCAAATTTCATGTAATAATATGAGTGCAATAACTTAAGAGATGTTACGGGAATTTCCATCTCTTAAGGATCCGTCAAACTAATACTATATAATATAATACGCTATTATAATAATGTCTATGGTTAAATATAACATAATAAAATAATGTAAGCGGGATTACCATTATTACCCTTACACCGTTTATACCGTTGCCGTACAGTTTGCATATAACACACCAGTACGTCGGCGAATAGGGATGCGCCGTGATACGACAACGTTAAATCAAAATCGTAGGGGGCTCGATCAGGATAAATATGACAAGGCATCGAGGCAATACCCATCAGTAGTGATTCTACCGGATTGCTGACCCAGGCCGGTGGTAACGCATAGCCGCAACTACCGCCCACCCCAAACATACCCCCAAAATCAATCAAAGGCGCCAATAAATCACAAGTATATATGTGGAATCGAAGAAGTATGCCTGCTCAGAGTAGCTAACTCAATTAACCTGGGTATGGCTCCTGTTTTAGTCATTTTAATCATGACCCGAAGGTCAAGGCTATCCATCATCGTTCTCTTTCTTCAAATCCAGTAATCGCCTCCAAATCCATCCAACACCATTTCTGGAACTCCACCACGTACACAGTTGTTAAAGTGGTTTTCGGTATTGACAGAGAGTATGACAATATCCGATCTTGGTCTCTTTAACAACCAAACGTTTACATTTTTCACACCGGTCAGTTCTTTTACATTTCAAAGGGGTTCATACTTCATATCAAAATATTAGATTTTCAAAATCATTCAATATTCAAGATAGAATATTATTCATACTAAAATCTCCATTTAAACCAGTTAAAATCTTGAAACAATTCCAACTTTAATAATTTGAATATTAAAATAGTTAACAGTATATTTAAAATAGTTTAGATATATAATTGAAATAGTTTGAAAATAAATAGTTTGTAATTAAAATAGAATTTATCAAATTTATTAAATATATAGTTAAAAAATTAAGTAATTTATAAAATAAACAGTAAATGTTAAAATGATTTATTTAAAGTAATTTATAAAATAAAATAGTGATAAAATAAAATAGTTTATAAAGAAAATTAATTATTATTAAAATAGTTTATAAAATGATTTTGAAATACTATTGTTGGAACTAGAATCGTTTCTCTAACATTTTCAATTAAACTTGAAGTCAAATTTCAAAACTTCAATTCAACCAACTCAATTTTTAATAATTCCACCGATTAAAATTCCAATTTACATTCATTTCAATTCGATCAAATTAATTCAATAGTTACATAATCAAGTTCTCATTTTCAATGATTTCAATTTATAACAAATATCAAGTTCACAATTCATATATAATTCAAACCAATGTTGATTCATAACAAATTTCAAAGGTGGGTGAAACCATTCAATTTCAATAAATTCTATTTACATTTTATTTCACTTTATTTAGCTTCATTTACAATACTAATTTATTCTCCCTTTTTTGTTTATATTTCAAAATTCAAGGTTCAAGTTCAAGGAAAAATAAGTTATAAACATCGCTTATTTTGTCTTTAAAACAATATTTCAAAATTCATGGTTAAAACAAATTTTATTTAACCAACCGGTGTCCGTATATAATTTTCTATCGTATGGCCAAGTGATACTTAAATTTTAATTTTAGTATTTGGGAAAGGATATATATCATTTCAATCCAAATCAGGGTCATAGGTATTTATCATTTCAACCTACGTTCTTAATTCATTTTAATGATTAATCCCGGGTTTATTTGATGCCCGTAACATCTACGGTAAAGATTGGGATTAATCAACACAACAATGGTCATATATAAATAAATGTGAATAACAGGTAAATTCACACAATTAACATCAATATGTCAAACATATCAAATTCAAGTCATTCATCACATCAATACATACAAACAGTTAAATAGCATATAAATTTACCAATTATCAGGTGTCAGGTTTTAAAACAGTAATTAAATGTCAAATTTTAACTTAACTGTAAAATTAAATCCAACAGTCAAATTTGATTAATGCAAATCAATATAAATATGTAATTTAACTGTCAAACATCAATCCATACAATCATATCATGACATGATATTAATTTAACTAACAATCAAATATTTTAGTTAGGTGTGAGTTGAACTCACCTTCAGTGGCACAAAAATAGAGATGATAACAGAGAGGCGTAGAAATGAACGGCACTGAAACTTCAACGAACTGGACAAACAAATTATGGTCAAGACCAGTACAAACGTAGAGAAGTTATATTTCACAAACAAAAAAAGAAGAAAAAAAGAAAAAAAATATATTTTTATATATATATATATATATATATATATATATATTGCGCATGGAAGTCTAACCCAACTAAACAAATTATGTATGTCTAGTTTATAATTCCTATAGGTTACATTTCACAACAACCTTTCATGCTTACAACTTTATTTATATCATAATAATGGTCTCACTTTGACAAAATGCCTGGGTATAGTTTACATTCCTATCCAATATTATATGTACCAATAAATCTTAGCAAATGCCCTCTTTTTTTTTAGTATACACAAAATGCATATGCCCAGGCACAAAAAAGAAAACTTTGTTTCCTACTCTTCAAAAGTTTCAACACGCAAGTGTAAATGTACAACATAACTTAACAACATGTTCTTACACGCTTGGTGTATATTATTATAAGATTAACAAATGAATCCATGCTACAGCAAAACTATAATCCTTTTTTTTATAAAACGCAAATATGAAATACCTGGTACTAATTATCTTTATTCTTCCCAAAAGTTCACATGCATGTACAACATGTTTATATCTTTTAACTTCCTTCCACTACTTATAAAAAAAAATATTATACCCATGATTGTACATGTGTTATGCATGGGGAAGGATGATATTTCCATGCTATAACAAACTTAGAAAAACTAAAAGTGTCCATTTTTTTTATTTGACAAAACATTTAGAACAACGTTGGTAATTTTTTTTTTTTTTTTTTTAATAAAAACATGGCAGTTCGAATTGTAAGGGAAAAGAGGAGCATTTCAGAATGGGAAAGATAGGCGAATCTTTGTTAAGGTTTCATATCAAAACAAAAGGAACAAAGTGAAGAAAAATAAACAAATAGTAAGGCATGGGTTCGTTCGGAATTTGTTCACAAACTTTTCAAATTTACGTATTCCGATGCGATAAAAAAAATAGATTAAAGAGAAATAATATTTTTAAATCAGCGTATTACCTGAAGATGTAGATCTACACACAAGAATTTAGACGGAGAAGAGAAGTTTGGAGGAAGAGAACGAATAGTCTTTTCTCAGTAAAAAAAGAAAAAGAAAAATAATATACAAAAGGGAACAACTATGTAAATGCTTTCTTAAGGCTTTTCAAATTTATTCCCCTTTTAACGTCAATAAATGGCTTTTCAAATTTATTCCCCTTTTAATGTCAATAAATGGATTTTCCAATTTATTCCCCTTTTAATGTTAATAAATGGATTTTCAAATTAAAAAAAAAAAAGAGACGACCATTTTCATAGCAATGAACATGAAGAGATCTAAATTAGGTTAATATCTAAGATCATTTATAGGCAGTGACATTTCAAAGGTAAATTAATTTATAAAATTTCAATTTCCTTTTATACACCTAAAATTTAATACCAAACATCAATGAATTAATCCTAATCTAAACCAGGACTTAAATTAGTTATGGAATAAATGGCATATACTATAAATCTCAAATTAAATTACAACAATCACAATTGAGCATTTAATTCTAAAACAACCAATTCATTTTATTTTAGTCTTACAATTTCACTATAAATTTCCAATTTATAAATTATATTTTAAATTCACACTGGTTTTACGTTTTTATTTATAATTTATATCCCATGCAAACATACCATTTATTACTTATTAATTCACCACTTTACTTGTAGCATTCATTTTATTTCTACCTTACTATTATAACTACCACTTTTAATTTATAATAAGTGCGATACTTAATTGTATTGATTCTAGTTGGTTACCATATCAATACCAAATAGTTAATGTTTGATTTGTTCGTACTTTTTTCAATTTTTATAGCAACATAATTTCCAAATATATATATTACAACACAATGTAAAATGCACATTAATCCATATATATATATATATACATATCCTATGCATTGATTAGTTACCAAATCAATTAAATTTCAATTGTGAATTAAATAAATCAACTTCATCCAAACATTTTAATATTAATTACAAATTTCAATATTTATAATTACAAACCAATTGTAATTTCATTTACAATAACTACAATTTATTATTATTGTAAACAACTAGCATACATTACTTAATCAAATTAATTATGTTACAAATAAATTTACATAATTAAGTCATCAAATTTTGTTTATAACCATAAATACTCAAAAATCATAATAAATTGAAAAAATAAATAATAGAGAATTACGGGTTGTTACACTCTCCCCCACTTAAAACTTTTCGTCCTCGAAAAGGCGCAATAAGGGATTTGTCCATTCATATATATTTAGCCATATAATTTCTTATTCAACTTGTATCTTCTGTTAGTTTACATAACCAATTTCATAATATTTTTGTTCAGAATAGTGAATTACCAAACAACGATTTTTCTGAAAATTGAATTACACATATATTAAAATTTACAAGTCGAAATCTAAAATTTTCTCTTTCATTGAAAAAAATTTTGTTCCAATAGATTCAAAAGATTCTTGTTTAAAAAATTTCCAACTTATTTTAGACTCTATACATTCATTTAAACTTCAATTCGGAAAATTACAAACTACCGCTACGCGACGAGCTCATTTTTAGTTAAATTTAATTAATCCGTTCAACCTTCGTTAAGTTTATAAATTATAAGCCTATACACTTATATTTCCACAAAACCAAACATTAACATCAATACATTTAGCTTATTACCAAATAATTCGCTTAATTAATTTTTCATTGGTTCAATTTATTCATGTTACTTAGTTAAATTTAATTTCACAACATAACTAAATATATTGTTTCTTACATAACTTAAATTTTATTTATAACCAATAAAAAATTTCCACTTTGATTTTCCATTCTTATACTTGTGCATTAATTAATTGCTTATTCTTATAACACCCAACTTCTTAGTTAATTGGTAAGTTATTAAAGTTATAGAACAGAATTGATTATTAAACAAGTTTCAGTGGTTACCGTTCGTTTCAATTTATTATCCAATTCTTAAGAATTTTATTTCAATTATAACATTCTTAATATTCAGAAGTTTCAATTCATTACTTATTCAAGATTTCAAGAATTAAAATTTCAGGTTCTTTTTTTTTTTCAAATTTTTTTTCCATATAATATATCGTTTACATAAACCATACTATAAAAGGGATTTAAATAAAGTTCAATTTCATTAAAAAAAATACAAATATTAAATGTCTCCCTACCTAGACTCTTGAAAATAAACATCGATAATGCGTGCACTCATCACCGAAATCATTTTCAAAGAAAAGAGGGTATACACTTTTTTTTTCCAATAATTCATATAAAAACAATTTCTATATGAAACAATTTTTAGATATAAATGTATTATTTCAAATCATTTGCAAATCAATATTATAAAGTCACCCGAAATCAAATTCTCAAATTCATATTTTGCTTCTTATTTCATTATCAATAAATTTTCAATATTTAATTTTTCTTAAACCATCAACAACCAATGGTTTTAACTATTAATTAATCGAATGATTAATGATGAAAATTTAATATTATCATCAACGAAATCAAAATTCATATATTTTCAAATAATTTTATATATATATATAAAATAAAATTCAAAACAATATTATGTCGATAAGCCCTGTTCGAGTGTTTAGAAATCCCTATCGATGCCTTGGCGTCCCAAGTACCGATCAGAATTCATAAATACTCAACAGAACAACCAACCAATATATAAAACCATTTTTATACCAAAATAAAAATACGCTCTCTCATATACACTCAAACTCATTCTAGGGTAATACTACCCGATCTCTAATGAGTTAATCCCAAATAGAGCCAAGGTTTTCGCTAAACCAAAGCTCTGATACCAAATGTAACAGCCCTAGGCTTTGCAACCATCAGGCAGTGGGCTAACCTCCCACCGTGACATACAGTGATACCTCAGAACTGATTTTACGGCCAGCCTCTCGGCTGCAACAACCAACCCAATCTTCCCATTGGGATGTGTAGGGGTAAGAGTCTCCTGCTCGCCACCAAACAGTCAAGCGAGAACCCCCTATCACGTTCTCTAACCAGCTCTGATACCAAATGTAACATCCCGATATTTTTGACCGTTCAAATCGACAATGATCCTCAATGTCGACATAAACAAATCAAAAATAAGGATAGTTATTGGGATTTATATAAATAAAAAAGAAGAGAAGAAGAAGAACAAATACAGAATCTCGCAGCGGAAGGACAAAATATAATAAATAAATAACAATTCATGAAGCTGTTAAAACATACATTTTATTATATTTTACAATAATTATCAGAGTAAATTAACATACAACATACCAATGCATTGCAGCGGAATAATAATAATAATACGTCTGTTGAGCTCCATCTTCATCTTCATAATGGAATCTTCAAAGCAATGGAATCTTCGCTAACTGCAGCTCGGTCTGACCCGAGCGTATTGCAAAAAGAAACACAACAAACACTCGGATCAGAACTAAATCATTCTCATATTAGTTAAATCAAATTTCATGTAATAATATGAGTGCAATAACTTAAGAGATGTTACGGGAATTTCCATCTCTTAAGGATCCGTCAAACTAATACTATATAATATAATACGCTATTATAATAATGTCTATGGTTAAATATAACATAATAAAATAATGTAAGCGGGATTACCATTATTACCCTTACACCGTTTATACCGTTGCCGTACAGTTTGCATATAACACACCAGTACGTCGGCGGATAGGGATGCGCCGTGATACGACAACATTAAATCAAAATCGTAGGGGGCTCGATCAGGATAAATATAACAAGGCATCGAGGCAATACCCATCAGTAGTGATTCTACCGGATTGCTGACCCAGGCCGGTGGTAACGCATAGCCGCAACTACCGCCCACCCCAAACATACCCCCAAAATCAATCAAAGGCGCCAATAAATCACAAGTATATATGTGGAATCGAAGAAGTATGCCTGCTCAGAGTAGCTAACTCAATTAACCTGGGTATGGCTCCTGTTTTAGTCATTTTAATCATGACCCGAAGGTCAAGGCTATCCATCATCGTTCTCTTTCTTCAAATCCAGTAATCGCCTCCAAATCCATCCAACACCATTTCTGGAACTCCACCACGTACACAGTTGTTAAAGTGGTTTTCGGTATTGACAGAGAGTATGACAATATCCGATCTCGGTCTCTTTAACAACCAAACGTTTACATTTTTCACACCGGTCAGTTCTTTTACATTTCAAAGGAGTTCATACTTCATATCAAAATATTAGATTTTCAAAATCATTCAATATTCAAGATAGAATATTATTCATACTAAAATCTCCATTTAAACCAATTAAAATCTTAAAACAATTCCAACTTTAATAATTTGAATATTAAAATAGTTAACAGTATATTTAAAATAGTTTAGATATATAATTGAAATAGTTTGAAAATAAATAGTTTGTAATTAAAATAGAATTTATCAAATTTATTAAATATATAGTTAAAAAATTAAGTAATTTATAAAATAAATAGTAAATGTTAAAATGATTTATTAAAAGTAATTTATAAAATAAAATAGTGATAAAGTAAAATAGTTTATAAAGAAAATTAATTATTATTAAAATAGTTTATAAAATGATTTTGAAATACTATTGTTGGAATTAGAATCGTTTCTCTAACATTTTCAATTAAACTTGAAGTCAAATTTCAAAACTTCAATTCAACCAACTCAATTTTTAATAATTCCACCGATTAAAATTCCAATTTACATTCATTTCAATTCGATCAAATTAATTCAATAGTTACATAATCAAGTTCTCATTTTCAATGATTTCAATTTATAACAAATATCAAGTTCACAATTCATATATAATTCAAACCAATGTTGATTCATAACAAATTTCAAAGGTGGGTGAAACCATTCAATTTCAATAAATTCTATTTACATTTTATTTCACTTTATTTAGCTTCATTTACAATACTTATTTATTCTCCCTTTTTTGTTTATATTTCAAAATTCAAGGTTCAAGTTCAAGGAAAAATAAGTTATAAACATCGCTTATTTTGTCTTTAAAACAATATTTCAAAATTTATGGTTAAAACAAATTTTATTTAACCAACCGGTGTCCGTATATAATTTTCTATCCTATGGCCAAGTGATACTTAAATTTTAATTTTAGTATTTGGGAAAGGATATATATCATTTCAATCCAAATCAGGGTCATAGGTATTTATCATTTCAACCTATGTTCTTAATTCATTTTAATGATTAATCCCGGGTTTATTTGATGCCCGTAACATCTACGGTAAAGATTGGGATTAATCAACACAACAATGGTCATATATAAATAAATGTGAATAACAGGTAAATTCACACAATTAACATCAATATGTCAAACATATCAAATTCAAGTCATTCATCACATCAATACATACAAACAGTCAAATAGCATATAAATTTACCAATTATCAGGTGTCAGGTTTTAAAACAGTAATTAAATGTCAAATTTTAACTTAACTGTAAAATTAAATCCAACAGTCAAATTCAATTAATGCAAATCAATATAAATATGTAATTTAACTGTCAAACATCAATCCATACAATCATATCATGACATGATATTAATTTAACTAACAATCAAATATTTTAGTTAGGTGTGAGTTGAACTCACCTTCAGTGGCACAGAAATAGAGATGATAACAGAGAGGCGTAGAAATGAATGGCACTGAAACTTCAACGAACTGGACAAACAAATTATGGTCAAGACCAGTACAAACGTAGCGAAGTTATATTTCACAAAAAAATAGAAGAAAAAAAGAAAAATATATATTTATATGTATATATATATATATATTGCGCATGGAAGTCTAACCCAACTAAACAAATTATGTATGTCTAGTTTATAATTCCTATAGGTTACATTTCACAACAACCTTTCATGCTTACAACTTTATTTATATCATAATAATGGTCTCACTTTGACAAAATGCCTGGGTATAGTTTACATTCCTATCCAATATTATATGTACCAATAAATCTTAGCAAATACCCTCTTTTTTTTTTTTAGTATACACAAAATGCATATGCCCAGGCACAAAAAAGAAAACTTTGTTTCCTACTCTTCAAAAGTTTCAACACGCAAGTGTAAATGTACAACATAACTTAACAACATGTTCTTACACGCTTGGTGTATATTATTATAAGATTAACAAATGAATCCATGCTACAGCAAAACTATAATCCTTTTTTTTTATAAAACGCAAATATGAAATACCTGGTACTAATTTTCTTTATTCTTCCCAAAAGTTCACATGCATGTACAACATGTTTATATCTTTTAACTTCCTTCCACTACTTATAAAAAAAAATATTATACCCATGATTGTACATGTGTTATGCATGGGGAAGGATGATATTTCCATGCTATAACAAACTTAGAAAAACTAAAAGTGTCCATTTTTTTTATTTGACAAAACATTTAGAACAACGTTGGTAAATTTTTTTTTTTTTTAATAAAAACATGGCAGTTCGAATTGTAAGGGAAAAGAGGAGCATTTCAGAATGGGAAAGATAGGCGAATCTTTGTTAAGGTTTCATATAAAAAAAAAGGAACAAAGTGAAGAAAAATAAACAAATAGTAAGGCATGGGTTCGTTCGGAATTTATTCACAAACTTTTCAAATTTACGTATTTCGATGCGATAAAAAAAATAGATTAAAGAGAAATAATATTTTTAAATCAGCGTATTACCTGAAGATGTAGATCTACACACAAGAATTTAGACGGAGAAGAGAAGTTTGGAGGAAGAGAACGAATAGTCTTTTCTCAGTAAAAAAAGAAAAAGAAAAATAATATACAAAAGGGAACAACCATGTAAATGCTTTCTTAAGGCTTTTCAAATTTATTCCCCTTTTAACGTCAATAAATGGCTTTTCAAATTTATTCCCCTTTTAATGTCAATAAATGGATTTTCCAATTTATTCCCCTTTTAATGTTAGTAAATGGATTTTCAAATTAAAAAAAAAAAAAAAAAAGAGACGACCATTTTCATAGCAATGAACATGAAGAGATCTAAATTAGGTTAATATCTAAGATCATTTATAGGCAGTGACATTTCAAAGGTAAATTAATTTATAAAATTTCAATTTCCTTTTATATACCTAAAATTTAATACCAAACATCAATGAATTAATCCTAATCTAAACCAGGACTTAAATTAGTTATGGAATAAATGGCATATACCATAAATCTCAAATTAAATTACAACAATCACAATTGAGCATTTAATTCTAAAACAACCAATTCATTTTATTTTAGTCTTACAATTTCACTATAAATTTCCAATTTATAAATTATATTTTAAATTCACACTGGTTTTACGTTTTTATTTATAATTTATATCCCATGCAAACATACCATTTATTACTTATTAATTCACCACTTTACTTGTAGCATTCATTTTATTTCTACCTTACTATTATAACTACCACTTTTAATTTATAATAAGTGCGATACTTAATTGTATTGATTCTAGTTGGTTACCATATCAATACCAAATAGTTAATGTTTGATTTGTTCGTACTTTCCAATTTTTATAGCCACGTAATTTCCAAATATATATATTACAACACAATGTAAAATGCACATTAATCCATATATATATATACATATCCTATGCATTGATTAGTTACCAAATCAATTGAATTTCAATTGTAAATTAAATAAATCAATTTCATCCAAACATTTTAATATTAATTACAAATTTCAATATTTATAATTACAAACCAATTGTAATTTCATTTACAATAACTACAATTTATTATTATTGTAAACAACTAGCATACATTACTTAATCAAATTAATTATGTTACAAATAAATTTACATAATTAAATCATCAAATTTTGTTTATAACCATAAATACTCAAAAATCATAATAAATTGAAAAAATAAATAATAGAGAATTACGGGTTGTTACATAAAGTTTGTCATCAACTGCACTTTTTGTGCAGGAACAACGTTATTTCACTCATAAATCATAATAAACAAAAATACACCACAATTCTGTGTGCTATGAAGAAGCAGCACTAAGAACGAGTACGAATCCTAGCATAAATTTATTGTTTCCTAAATTTAAGCAAGCGTAAACCACCGATTAACACTAGTAAGATACCTTACTTTAGCCTACCTAATTATTTACTGTGACACCAAACTATATAAAAAGCTCTTATCATCACCTTTCACAATGACACACAGACCCACTTTACCGTAACATATACTCCGTGAAGAAGAACTTATTTGAAAATGCAACAGAGCCCGAAATCAGAGGTTCTTCTTCAGAACTGTGATCTTCCACCGCCGATCAAGCTTTTCCGAAGCAAAGATGGTGAGCTCTCCCTCTCTCCTCCCCCCCCCCCCCCCTCTCCTCCTCTCCCTCCCCCTCCCTCCCTCTCCCTCTCTTGAACTCTCTCTAATGGTATATCACTAGCTACAATATGGTAACAAATGTAATGCATGTCAAAATTGCAGTGATGGGAAACGAGAGCCTGTTGAGGGCACTGAGACTATCTCAGACGCGAGCGAGGGAGGCGGAAATGAAGGAAATGGAAGCAATGATGGAAGCACAGCAGATTGCTGCATTGATGTTCGAAGAGAGCAAAAAACTGCAAGAAGCGAAGCGCTTGGTCGCAATGCTGGAAATGGAGATATCATCATCAAGGAGGAGGCTCTCTTCTGTAGGAGGTAGCAACGTTGTCTTTGCAGTGTGTTTAGGCGTTGCTGGAGCTGCAGGCTTCATCATTGGCCGTTACCTTTGTTGAAATTTGACTGTACTGGTTTTAACTTTGAAAGATAGACGTTATGTGTGACTGAATGCACAAAAAATGTATGTGGACTTAGAAATTGAAGGACACTTGGTGCCTGAACAAATTTTATTCTAAATCGTTTGTTTCTAACCTTTCAAAATTGGGTACTTCTATGCTGGTAATAGTATATATTGATACTATTTTTCCCAAGTAACATCTACCATATTACGTACTGAAATATATGCTCAAATCAAGTTCAAATCTTTGATTTTTCTCCCCGAAATTCGAAGTGTCCAACCATTTAACTATCATCCATTTGGCCATTTAACCGATGAAAAGAACGGAACGACGCTGGTAAAGGCAAAAGGGCTTAACAGGAAGACAAGATTAATGGTTACTCCTTGTAACAAAGGGCAGCAGCAGTATGCAGTAGTATGATGTTATTAGTAACCTGGAGTGAATGTGATACGGTCACCCTACTATGTAGTAGTATGCACTATCTATTTTCAGCAAAGTTCCAAAACAGCATGGATTAGCTACATGACACATTAGGAGCTTCTTTCTGTTTTTGCTTTAGTTGTTATTTGCCGTATTTTGTTATAATTATGTTGCTTTACGGTAGGATTGTAATGTGGCAAATTATTATGAACTAGAATGTAACTCACCTTCTCTATTCAAAGAAAGGCTGAAGAACCATAAGGAAGTAATTAAGAAAAATACTATTAATTTTCCTCTAATTCAATGTTCCTGTCTATGTCTAATTTCTCCCTCTGCTAGTTTTTGTTGGAACATTTTATGAATTTATTAAAAAAAAAAAAAGAATAAATAAAAAATTGAGCCGTTGTAAGTTAATAACAGTAACATATTTTGTGCCATTATTTTGAGATGTTAATGCATATTTATGAGTCATTAATGCATAGAGCCGTTAGAAGTTATAAACGGTATTATATTTTGTATCAGTAAATTTTCTTTTAGAGCTGTTACATTTGCATAACAGTTGTGTGTGTGTGTATATATATATATACACGTGTATTTGATTGAGCTGCTACAAAATATAAATGACATTAACAAATTGCAATGAATGGTAATAAATTAACAGTTATTATCATTCATCTTTTTTGAAACGTATACAATTTACATTGCAACTTTTTGAACGTTTCTATCTGATTTAATAAGGCATTAATTACAGACCAATTTTCCTTTCACTAACATTTTCTATCATTTCTTCTATATAAGAACTTGGTCATAGACCGGGTAAAATACAGAACATAGAATACAGAATATAGAAGGAAAATCTCTCTCTCTTCCTCTTCCACAGAAAGAAAACATATTTTTTTCTCTATCTTCTCTTCCACCACTCTTTTGAAAAGTTAGAAAGAAAAATATACATGAGCAGTATTATTTTTAGAGTGCAAACTGAGTCGGATTCATATGTGCAAATGATCCGATATATTAAAGAAAAACAAGGAATAGACTGTTTTATCTCAGAGGCGGTGGCGAACAGTACGAACTACTTTGCACCTTGAGTAGATCGCCGAAACGTCTTAAAGAAAGTGACCTAGTCCACGACTCAGCCGAACCATTGTTTCCAACAGTTTCTTCCTCCACTTCTATTTAATTCTTCCTTCAATCAAACATACCCAGGTCACTCCCTAAACGAATCCAGTAGTCTTCGACATATAATAATTAACTAAATACTTAAGACTTACCAAATCAGGTGGAGTTTATTATATTGTTTTTAGCTTTCGCGAATACTCATAATACGATAAAAGTTCGGTTAACTCAGTTAAATCAATAACCAGAAAAAATTATTTTATAAACCGAATTCAAACCGATTTCATTTCAGAATCGAACCGGACAAATCAAAATAAACTGGTTCGGTCGGTGAATTCGCCGAATATTGCACAGCCCTATTCGTCCATATAAAAATGGACCTTTTGGAAAATGGAATTAACACAAAAAAATAGAGTATGACTTCTATTTGTTTTCGTGTTTTGCTAATTAATGGAAGAATGATAGAGAACTCATCCATTCTTCGTTTTTACATCCTTTCCGTCATCTTCTCTATTATTCTTTCATTTCGTTTGTCGCACTTTAACTCTTCTTATTTTTTATAACGTTGAAATGACACTATAAACTAAATATCATCTAAATCGTTCAGAAACAGAAAGCATAGTTATTATTTCATACCCAAATTCGACGTTCAATATCAATGATGTGGGTTTTATCTAATCATTTTCACTATGTGCCTTTGTTGTTAAGATTTGGATAATGGCGAAATGGTAGGTATTTTAATATCGATACAAACAAAATCACTGGTTATGTCAACATTTTAATTTTCTTAAGTAGATATAAAAACTTCCCATTATTTATGACAAAATTATTTTCAATAGTTTGAAACAATAATGTTGCTAATCTGGGATTTTAAAGTTTAAAAGACTAAAAAGGGAACATTGTCATTAATAATATTATGAAATTCTTTTGTTCCTTCGACATTTACTATGGTATGAATTAATTAGAATAGTGAAAGAAACATATGCGACTAACAAAATTACAATTAGTATTCGTTTTGACCATTTTTTATCGTTAAATGGTAAGAAAATGTTATGTAACGGTAGTCCAATCAAATTCTTCATCTCCAACACGTGGCATATGTACTCAGACCAAGTTCTTCACATCTTTAGCCTAGACATGCGAGTCAACCCAAATAGGAGAACGTTGGAATAAATTGCACATATATTTGAGTAATAGAAAAAAAAAAATCTGAAAGGTGATTTATTAAAACAATGTCATAAGAGTAGAATCAGAGAATAGACTAAAATGGTATAAGAGAATAAAGAACAAAATATTCATGGTTTCACAATGTACCTCGCTATATATTTATCTCTTTGAAAATGGCACCGTCAAGTAACCCTTCATATATGGTGATTTTTCTTTAATGGTGAGCATGCTATTTATTTATTTTTGCTAATTTTAACATGATAAGAATCCATCCTTGGGTGGTTACAATGGTTCTAAAAATGCACCATCATAGCTAGTTAATCAACCGAAACCTTAACTACGATAACGGAAAAGAGTAGGATGAAATATTAAGGTTGACAATTTTTATGTATGAAGCTTAAGAATAGTTGATGTTTAGCAACCATAGACAATAATTGTACAATCATAGCTCAATGATCCACAAATTGAAGTCATGGCTTTCGCAAATTTAAAGTATGGCTTAAACTGTAAACATAATTCATGATCAAAAAAAAAAAAAAAGCAAAGAAAATAGAGATAGAAATGTACCACTTTAGGAACTATTCAAGTGTAGTAGAATAGGGTATCAATAACTTACCTTGGCTAATTTGCAGGTTGTATCATTTGCAACTATAATGAAGGAATCGATAAAATGTGGATGTGATGTTCAATAATAATTTTTTGTTGAACTCTAGGCTATTGTCATCTCCTGAAATTATATGTTTAACCTTGCTAGTTCCTTCGTGAGTCTTTGAGTGTTCGCCAAATTTCATATGCAGGATTGCACATACAAATTCAGTTAAACTCGTCTCTATCTAAGGCACAATGCAACATATTCATAGCTTTAGCATTAGCATTAGCAGTAACCTCTTCTTTTTCATTTGTGGACGATTCAGTATAAGGTGTAGTAGGTAGTGTATATTCTTTTTATGTGATATTCCAAGCATCAAAACCATTAGCTTACATATACATTTTCGTACGTGTCGCCCAATAACTATAATTTATGCCATTGAAAAAAGGTGGTTGTGCAGTAGATTGGCCTTCTGTGAAAACAGTGTTTATGCTAGTACTAGTGTTATTTTCCATATTAAATGCGTATCAAATAACGGTTGTAAGGTTAAATGATGTCCAGCTCTGATGTCAAATGAAAAGTCGTGTGACTTAGAGTAGGATCTTTATATATGGAATATTGCATAATTGACTATGAGATTCTAACTTATTTAATACAGCAGTTATGCAAATAAATATTAAATAGTATAAGCTATCACAAATACGTAAATGCAGCAAGTAAAGTGACACCAGGTATTTTATACTGGTTCGGACTTCCCGTCCTACGTCATGTCCCAGACTCCTTCTGGAATTCTATGATCAACACTCTGTCTTCACCCAGAGGAATAGGTTCACAATACACCCGAGCACCGACACGGATCTCCCCCTGAGCACGGACACAGGACTTTAACCAATAATAAGAGTTTGACTTCTGATTGTGTTCTTGAACAACATTGAATAGCCAATAGTTGAGTATACATTTCCTATAATCTTATCCTCAAGTATATAACATGGATGCAAAGATTGAAGGAAGTATATCACTTATTAAATCAAGAGATTCGAAATAAATTCAAAGATTGAATAAGTAATTTGAATATTTGAGAGCTTTTTAGAATGCAAGGGTGCTTAGAAATATAGACCAAGAAACAAAATAAAGTCGGTAAGAATTGGTAATTTGATAAACAAGTTTGTGATGTATTTATAGTGGTTGAAAAATAGTCAATGTTCATGAAGAGATTTATTGAAAAGAAGCAACCATTTCTTTTAGAAATCAAAAGAGAACTCTTCATAATGAAGGTGACCCTTCAGAAATATGGTTGTTATTTTCGGGTCAGTCAACTGGTATAAAAATCACCAGTCAATTGATAGAAAATATGAATCATATATATATATATATATATATTTAGAAATGGCAGAAAAATAACTGTTACTAGGATTTTTTTTCCTATTACCTGTAACGACCATGGGATTTTCGACTCCGAAAATCAATACAAAACACCATGCTGACTATTCGAATATCGAAAATACCGGATCATTTATAGAAAGAAGTTAGAGGGTGAGAAATAGAAAGAAAGAAAGCTAGAATAGAAGAGGAGGAAGATCACAATAGAACAGAAACAGAGTAAACATGAATCTTACAGCGGAACGAATAAAATATAATATATAACATAACTTTTAAAATACAAACTGTATTTGTACTTACATATATCATCAGAGTACATCACATGTATATCACAGTGGAAATAAACACTACATATAACTAGCGTTGAAGCCTCTTGCTCCAAGCTCCACCAAGTGTCTGTAAAATCCTAAGTACTTGACTGCCCGTACAAATTTGGGTACCTAAGAGTTTAGGGAAAACAACCAAAATAAACTCTGGGTCAGGCATGGAACTGGTGTGAGTAAACTTCAACCATTCGGTTTAACTTTGAAAAATCATTTTGAAAGAAGAGAATAATAGTAAGACCAGCCCACACATGAACATGGACGGTTTTTACCACACTATAACCCAAAACATTTTTAAAATCAATACTTTTCTGGTATTATAATAGTGACTAATCACAAGTTAATAAAATCTAGCAGAACGCTTGCATTTCACGCTCCACATATATGATATACAATCAAAACCACGGGCACTTATTGGAGATTGGATTCTGACTATGATAAGGTATGGAACCACCTGCCGATAGTGTATCTCTAGAGAGGAATACACTGGGTTCGACAAGAATGTCTTGCAACCCAGCCACACATGACTGACCACTCATTTCTCTTAAGTGTATCGAATATATTGTCACCTACGGTTGCTAGCAACATAACCATTCCCTGGAGATACAGAAGCAAAAAGAAGTAACAAATATGAATATTTTCTAGATAGTGACAAACACCCTAATGGGGGCGACCTACATAGCCATGCTGCCTGCCTGATTTTTATCATTTCCCTACTATGATGTTATTATTAGTAACCTGGAGGGAATCTGATACGGTCATCCTACTATGCAGTAATATGCAGTATTCTATTTCCAGCAAAGTTCCAAAACTGCTTTAGTTGTTATTTGTAGTATTTTGTTTTAATTATGTTGCTTTACAGTAGTATTGCCATATGGAAAATTATGATGCACTAGAATGTAACTCGTTGAAGGACCGTATGGAAGTAAGAAAAATACTATTAGTTTTCCTCTACTTGAATATTCCTGCATATGTCTTTCTTCCTCTGCTAGTTTCTTCCTCCACTTCTATCTAATTCTTCCGTCAATCAAACATACCCAGGTTACTCCCTCACAGAATCTAATAGTCTTCGACATATAATAATTAACTGAATACTTAAGACTTACCAAATCAGGTGGAGTTTATTATATCGTTTTTAGCTTTTGCTCATAGGGACAAGCGCTCTTTTGGCATAGTTAATTTTAAAATATAAAAAAAATGAATCGAAAATTTTAAAAACTAAACTGAAATAATTTCGGTTAATTCGATCGGTAACTGATTTAACCAAACTTGAGAGATATGTTATTATTCAAATGATTAATTCACTCAAAGTGAAATATAAATTTATGTTTGGAAATATTTTGTTCATTTAATATAAAATTTGACTTATCTTTGATAAAAGCTTTTGTATTTTATCATTAAACCAATTATTTAAAGTATAACTATACCATTAAAATTGATAATACGATAAAATTTCGGTTAATTCAGATAAATCGATAACCAGAAAAAATTATTTTACAAACCGATTTCGTTTCAATAACCAAACCGGACAGACCGAAATAAACTGGTTCGGTCGGTGAATTCTGTTCTAACCGAATATTGCGCACCCTATTCGTCCATATATAAAAATGGACCTTTTAGAAAATGGAATTAACACAAAAAAATAGAATGAGAGAATAGACTAAAATGGTATAAGATAATAAAGAACAAAATATTCATGGTTCAATCATGTACCTCGCTATACATTTATCTCTTTGAAAATGGCACCATCAAGTAACCCTTTACATATGGTGATTTTTTTTTAATAGTGGGCATGTTATTTATTTATTTTGCTAATTTTAACATGACAAGAATCCATCCTTGAGTGGTTACAATGGTTCTAAAAATGCACCATCATAGCTAGTTAATCAACCAAAACCTTAACTACGATAACGGAAAAGAGTAGGATGAAATATTAAGGTTGAAATTTTTTATGTATGAAGCTTAGGAATAGTTGATGTTTAGCAACCAAAGACATTAATTGTACAATCATAGCTCAATGATCCACAAATTGAAGTCATGGCTTTCACAAATTTAAAGTATGGCTTAAACTTTAAACGTAATTCATGATCCAAAAAAAAAAAAGAAGAAGAAGAAAAGAAAAGAAAATAGAGATAGAAATGTACCACTTTAGGAAGTATTCAAGTGTAGTAGAATAGGGTATCAATAAATTACCTTAGCTAATTTGCAGGTTGTATCATTTGCAACCACAATGAAGGAATCGATAAAATGTGGATGTGATGTTCAATAATAATTTTTTGTTAAACTTTAGGCTCCTGAAATTATATGTTTAACCTTGCTAGTTCCTTCGTGAGTCTTTGAGTGTTCGCCAAATTTCATATATAGGATTGCACATACAAATTCGGTTAAACTCGTTTCTATCCAAGGCACAATGCAACATATTCATAGCTTTAGCATTAGCAGTAACCACTTCTTTTTCATTTGTGGACGATTCAGTATAAGGTGTAGTAGGTAGTGTATATTCTTTTTGTGTGATATTCCAAGCATCAAAACCATTAGCTTGCATATACATTTTCATACGTGTAGCCCAATAACTATAATTTATGCCACTGAAAAAAGGTGGTCGTGTAGTAGATTGGCCTTCTGTGAAAACAGTATTTGTGCTAGTACTAGTGTTATTTTCCATATTAAATACCTATCAAATAACGGTTGTAAGGTTAAATGACGTCCTGCTCTGATGCCAAATGAAAAGTCATGTGACTTAGAGTAGGATCTTTATATATGGAATATTGCGGAATTGACTATGAGATTCTAACTTTTCTAATACAACAGTTATGCAAACAAATATTAAATAGTATAAGCTATCACAAATAAGTAAATGTAGTAAGTAAAGTGACACCAGGTATTTTATACGAGTTCGGACTTCCCATCCTACGTCATGTCCTAGACTCTTCAACACCCTGTCTTCACCCTTAGGAATAGGTTTACAATACACCCGAGCACCGACACGGATCTCCACCTGAGTACCGACACAGGACTTTAATAAATAATAAGAGTTTGACTTCTGATTGTGTTCTAGAATAACACTGAATAGCCAAAAGTTGAGTACACTCTTCCTATAATCTTATCCTCAAGTATATAACGTGTATTCGAAGATTGAAGGAAGTATATCACTTACTAAATCAAGAGATTCAAAAAAAAAATTCAAAGATTCAATAAGTAATTTGAATATTTGAGAGCTTTTTAGAAAGCAACAGTGCTTAGTAATATATATCAATAAACAGAATAGAATCGGTAAGAATTGGTAATTTGATAAACAAGTCTGTGATGTATTTATAGTGGTTGAAAAGTAGTCAATGTTCATGAAGAGTTTTATTGAAAAGAAGCAACCAATTCTTTTAGAAATCAAAAGAGAGCTCTTCATGAAAAAAGTGACCCTTCAGAAATATGGTTGTTATTGTCGGATCAGTCTAATGGTATAAAAATCACCAGTCAACTGGGAGAAAATATGAATCGTATATATGTATATGTATATATATATATATATATATATATATATATATATATATACACACACACACACACATACATATATATATATGGCATAAAAATATCCGTTATTGGGATTTTTCCATATTACCAATCGACTGGTATGAATTGGACCAGTCGACTGGTCTAGGGCAAAAAGTCAGTAATGGTTGTTTTAAGCCATTCTCATATATATATGTGTATATTTGTGTTTTGTGTGATTGTGTTATAATAAATGAGGATAAATTTTAACACAAATCTAATACACTAAACACACACAAATATATATGAACTAAATCTTCAATCGATTTTCATTTCGTTGTTGTCGTGAATCAAGAACTCATGTATCAACATCATAATGTGAATAATGAATTTCCTATTAATTTTATCAAAGGCTTTATATAAAACGATTTATTTGCAGATGCGATTTTTATTTTTCTCGTTAAAGCCTATAATCATTTCTTGTAAAGCAGCTTTGTTTCAAAATTTAGTTCCCCAAGGATAAAAGCGCTTTGGTTTTCAAAAAAAAAAATCTAAAAAAAAAAAAAACCGTCTATCTTCTTGCAAATGATATTAGAAATGAAATCATATATGGAATTACAAAAGTAGTAGTTCTAATCTTCCAAACATTTGGGTATCCAAACTTTGGGTAAAGCTAAAAAAGTTTTTTTTAAGTTTTCCGAATTAAAAATTTCGGTAACTGCTTCAAAAAATTGATTTTGAATATCACTCCAATGAGTTTTATAGAATCTAACACCAAAGTCATCTGGATCAAAGCTTTTATCATTATTGGCTTTAAATATAATGTATTTTGTTTCTTCATCTTTTATGGGAGCAAGCAAATTTTCTAACGACCCTCATTGATCAAATACTTGAATTCAAATATTGTGTAAATTTGTAAATTAATTTATTGCTTATTTCTCAGTAAAGGATGCATCATTTGAACTTTACTGCTTTTATCTAATATTTTACTGTTATTATTTCTTGCTTTCTGGTACACATTTTTGCCTTAGAAAAAAAAACATTTGTCTCATTATTATATGTTAACTGGTCAACTTAGGGATTTAGCAGCTTGAAGCAGAATGGAATCCGACGACTCATTCGCTGGAGGTAAAAAAGAAGAAGAATAAACTAGTTCGGAATGTAATCTAATCATGCCATATCACATCTGTGCACATAAAAGAAAGCGCTACAAGCTATAACACAAGCATTTGCTTCCAAAACTCAAAAAACGGAGATTCAAACTTAGCTTAATTCACTTCATATATTGCAATACATAACATATAACACAACCAACCAACTCCAGTCCACCACGCCAGGTCTTTTCTTGACGCAATCTTCTTGAAATCGAATTCTGTACACGCAATCACATATCACAAATGTTCCATTCTATTCGTATATTCATTTATCAATCAGAGTTCGTCATCCTCTTTATCTCTTGTTTACAGTAATATTACAGTAAAACTTGGTCTGAATATCCAAAGATATGTCTAATAATGCTTCAGCGCAACACTCTCTGGATATTATACACTTCTGCATTGTAATGTAAGTGGGCCTTGCCTACTGTTCAATTCATTCTACATTTGGCCTGTATAGGCATGTATAAATAACTGGCTAATGACAGTATTGCATAACATTGTTTCCATTCATTTCTGAAATAATAATACATCTATTACTCTCGTTTTCATTTTATGGTATCAGAGCACTATCATTGCCAAACGACACCATCTTCAAAGACCCTCTGATCATCTTTCTACTGACGGAATGCTTCAACGCTGATCTTTAGAGAAGTTCTGTTTCGTTCTCCTCAGGCTTATCTTCATCGTCGGAGAAGAGCGCCTCTCTATCAGTGTTTCACCGTTCTTTCAGCATTATCTTTTGAATTCTTCCCTGCCTGAAGAGTGAAATCAGATAAGTTTCATCACTTTTCACTCTTGGCTGCAGAATTCTACCATCAGATCTATCAACCCTCATCTGGTTGTGGACGTATCACTGATTTTTTCCAGCTTTTCCTTCATTTTTCTGCCTTGCCTAAGAGCAAAATCAAAAAGCATCATCGCTTTTCACCCTTGGCTGCAGAATTCGGCCATCAAATACATTGATCTTCATTTGGTTGTGGTTCTGGTTTTAATAATCACACAAGTTGTGCAATTCTTGCCGTTCAAGAACCATTTTCTTGCCCTCTATTTCCCTCTATTTTCTTTTCTTGACTATCGTTTTGTATTTTCATCATCTTCCCATCATGGCTGGTGATGATACAGTTAGCTCAGCTAGTTTAGGAATTAATGTCACCGGCACCTCCTCACCTTCTCACACGCTGATCAAACCAAAGAGTCATGTAATTACTATACCTCTTGATCATGATAATTACGTGCTATGGAAGTATCAGGTGGAGACAGCATTAAGAGGATACGGGTTACAAGAATTCATCAATGGAACAATAGCAGCACCTCCTGTGATGGTCACAGATAAAGATGGTGCATTAATCAGTAATCTAGAATTTATTCGACATCAAAAACAAGATAGTTTATTAGCATCTTGGCTAATATCATCCATAAGTGAAAACTTACTATCACAGATTATTGGAAGCAATACGGCATATGAAATTTAGAATGCTGTAGAGTAAATATTCAACTTGCAATCTGCAGCTCGTGTCATGCACTACAAACAACAACTACAGAATATGAGGACGAAGAATATGCCTATGAGTGAATATCTTACAAAGATTAAGACAATATGTGATAGGTTAGCCGCTACTGGACACAAGATTACTGAAAGTGAGCAAGTCCTATATATTAAAGCAGGTCTAGATGATGAGTATGTATCTGTTGTGGCATTCTTTGCATCTCAAAGAACCGTACCTGACCTTTAATACGTTCATTCAACCCTTCTTGCTCATGAAGGAAGGGTTGGAAAAAAGAAAGCGAGTCAGCCGGATTATTCAATTAACTACGCTGCCAATTTCAAAAACAAGAATCAACAAAAAGGCAACACCAATCAAGCCAATAGACAAGAAAATCAGTTTCAAAGAGGTTGTTTTAATGGTCAACGTGGCAAAGGTAGGGGTGGTAGATGGAACTCTAATAACCGAGTCAAGTGTCAAATATGTGAAAATTTTGGCCACATCGCTAGCTGATGTTATTTCAGGTTTAACAACGAATACAATGTAAATCAGCCAAACCAGTCTGGCCAAAGGGGTCCTAACATCAATGTTGCTCAAATGGGGAAGTCAAGAGGCAATGCAGACATCACAAAATGCAAGCATAGATGAATCCAACAAAAATGAAGACATAAACATGGATGATTGGTATCCTGACTCAGATGCATCTAATCATGTCACAACAACTTTCAGAATTTGAATCTTGGTAATAAAATCTACTCAGATATGAATTCAATTACTTTAGGCAATGGTGAAACAATAAGTATTTCACATATAGGCTATGGATACATCAAAGGTGAAAGAGAACTCTATCTTAATAATTTACTTAGAGTTCCCAAAATAAATAAAAATTTAATGAGTGTATCTCATTTCGCTAATGATAATCATGTGTACTTTGAGTTTCACCCAAAATATTGTGTTGTTAGAGACTTACTGAATAGGGATATATTATTACAAGGTAAACTGGATAAAGGGCTTTACAAGTTCAGCAATGTTATGTCAAGAAATGCCAGTTCTGCTAAGAATTTATGTTATATGTTGAAAATAATATTCCTTGTCATATGTATGGCAAAATTGGAAATGTTTTTACTTTTGAAAATGTTGACTTTAATCAGGATAAAAGTGATAATTTCAATTTGAGTGTTTGTTCTGATGATACTTGTTATAGTGTTAAAACAGAAAAAACTGAATATGTTGATCATAACAGAAACATTGTTGATTTTTGGCATTACAAACTAGGGCATCCTAGCATTAAAACTGTCAAATATGTCATGAATGAGAACAAAATAAATATCAAAAACATACATGAACCCTATGTATGTACTCATTGCCAACTTGGGAAGAGTCATAAGCTGCCCTTCATTAATTCCAACACTGTACATAGTGCCCCTCTAGAGCTTATTGCAGCTGAATTATGTGTACCATCTCCAATTATATCAGACCTTGGGTATCGGTAATATCTTTCCTTTGTTGATGCTTTTACTAGATATACTTGGATTTATTTTCTCAAAGTTAAATCTGAGGCATGTATGATAACTATGCAGTTTGTTAAGTTTGCTGAAAAACAAACAAACTGCATAGTTAAGGTCCTACAAACTGATGGTGGTGCAGAGTTTAAGTCACTGAAAACATTTTTTTGATAACAATGGAATCATGCGTAGAATTACGTGTCCTCGTACCTCTGAGCAAAATGGTCTATTAGAAAGAAAACATAGGCGCATAGTAGAGATAGGTCTAACACTGATGTCACAAGCATCTCTACTATTAAAGTTTTGGACAGAGGAATTTGCAACATTAGTGTATCTAATTAACAAAGTGCCTACCAGAATTTTAAATAATAGAATCCCACGTGAAACGATGTATAAAGTTAAACCAGATTATAATGGACTTAGAGTTTTTGGTTGCCTATGTTTCCTTTGTCTTAGACCATATAAGAAACATAAGTTATGTGACAGATCAACCCACTGCACTTTCCTTGGCTACTCTGGCAACCAGAAAGGTTATAAATGCTTGAGTAGTAATGGTAGAATGTATATCTCTAGACATGTTATATTTAATGAACATGTTTTTCCTTTCGCAGAGAAGGAAAATAAAACTACTAAAAGAATAGTTAATAGCCAAGCAATTGTTCTACCACCACCAGACTTATCAGAAACTATCATTAATATCGACATACATGACTATAACAAAGGTACTGATAAAAAATCCAGCATACCAAGCACTAAATCCAAATGCAGCTCAAGTGGGTCAACAGGGTACGACAATCATTCAGACAACAACAGTACAACACAGGAAAATGCAGACACACATGCAACAGACCATGGAAGTAATGATGGAATAGACTCATACAATGATGAAGGCCATGACAATAATTACAACACTCATCATATGCTTACTAGAGCAAAAAGGGGTATTTTCAAGCCAAAAATCTTCACAGTTGATTTAGATAATAGAGAGCCAGTAAACTATGATGAAGCTATCAAAAATCAACACTAGAGTAAGGCAATGAATGAAGAGTTTGAAGCACTTGTGAAAAACAAAACCTGGAGCCTTGTACTACCACCTAAAAATAAAAACATCATGGTTGCAGGTGGAACTATAAATTAAAGAAAATTCCAAATGGGAGTGTCCTTAAGTATAAGGCCAAATTAGTGGCTAAAGGGTATTCTCAAGAATTTGGTTTCGACTCCAATGAGACATTTTCTCCAGTTGTTAAACCTACAACCATCAGGGTAATCATCATAATTGCCTTACATAACTAGTGGAATATAAGGCAATTGGATGTGTACAATGCATTTTTGAATGGAGATTTACTAGAAGATGTATATATTAGCCATTAGTCTATTGTAATGACAATGAAAGAGGATTGGTACGCAAACTTCATAAAGCTATATATGGGATAAAGCAGGCTTCAAGAGTTTGGTACGACAAACTTAAGTCGGTATTTCAAAAGATAGGCTTTACTACTTCTAAATCAAACAATTCTCTACATATCAGAAGAAGTAAAGATGATGTTATATACATACTGGTATACGTTGATGATATTTTGATCACTGGAAGCAACAATACTGAAGTAAATGAGTTGGTCAGCTACCTTAGTCAAACTTTTTCATTAAAGGACACGAGAAACTTAAACTACTTTCTTGGCATACAAGTCATTACAAGAACAAGTTCAAAAATTATGCTATCATAAAAAAGGTAAATATCATAAATATTGGTTCGTGCAAAGATGGATAAGGACAAGCCTCTTCCTACACCTATGACCAGTGGTTTACGATCATCTAAGCACAAGGAGGAACCTATTGAGGACATTAAACTCTACAGATGTACTGTCGGGGGTATTACAGTATGTTACTGTAACTACACCTGAACTATGTTACAGTGTAAATAAAGTCTCTCAATTCATGCAAAAACCACTCAATGAACAATGGTGTGCTGTTAAGCGTATTCTCAAATATTTAAAAGGCACAATAAATCATGGATTAATCTTAAGGGAAAGTAAAGAATTACAAATTCAGGCTTATAGTGATGCAGATTGGGCAACTGATCATAACAACCATAAATCCTATTTCCTAGTGCTAGAAAAAGCAACCTACTATTTCACGATCTAGTACAGAAACTGAGCATCGATCAGTGGCAAGTATAGCCATAGAGATTTTATGGATCATTTCGCTTATTAACGAATCAGGGTTTCGCTTTATGAAGACCCCAACCATCTGGTGTGATAATTTAGGAGATGTATCTATACCTGCAAATCCTGTACAGCACGCTCACACAAAGCATATGAAGGTCGGTCTCTATTTTGTTCGAGATCTGACCATAGCTGGAAAGCAATGCATGAATCACGTTCCAACGTATTATCAAAAAGCAAATTTACTAACTAAATAAAGATCTCTCATACAAAAAATTTATGAGATTAAGAACAGATCTGTGTATTAATGATGGCGGTGAAGAGAAAAAGGGTTCGAAAACACTCTCTGGATATTATACACTTCCGCATTGTAATGTAAATGGGCCTTGCCTACTGTTCAATTCATTTTACATTTGGCCTGTATAGGCTTGTATAAATAACTGGCTAATGCCATATTACATAAAACTGTTTCCGTTCATTTCTGAAATAATAATACATATAGTTATCTCGTTTTCACTTTAATGTCATTTGCAAGATCATTGGCTTCTTACTATCGATCCCAACATAGGTCTCGGTATCCAATTTTCATGGCTGCTTGTATTGACAGGCCTACTGCCTTCCATAACGCTGCTTTCAAACCAAAAGTGTATGTGTTTTCTTCACATTATCATAAAGTTTTACATGAATACTATATCCTTATGAACTTGCATGTATAATTTTATGGCATAAATTGCAGGAATCCATCACAATAACCAGCCAAACCTAGATTTCCTTTCGCATCGTGGTACTGTCTTCAACTTTATGCGACTTCCTATATACATCATGTATGGATTATGATTCTATGAAAAGTTATCACACGTAAATCTGTGTATTCAGGGGGAAATGGTTAGTAGGATCGATGCTTGCTGTTCTACTTACATTTTGGGACAAAAAATGGAAAAGCATATTAAGAATTGAAGGTAATAATACATATAGAATAGATTTGTATATATACAACCAAATTACATAGTAATATGAACATAATGTCATGCTGTGTTGGTTTAATCAGACAAGGTGGAGATAGCGGTAGAGACGGTTGAATATAAAGCAAGCGCGGTGGAGAAGGTAGCAACTAAAATGAAAAAAATGGCTAGTATGGCTGCAGATAAAAAGGTTAAAATTCCAGTTGTTTTTATAGAACATGTAGCTCAGGGAGTTGCAGAGGAGGCACATCTTACAGTGGGCATTATTCACAAGGTCTGATTCTAAATCATTTTTTTTATAGCTTCTAAGAAGGAAGAAGTGTATTTATAGCTAATAGGCGCAGTTTAATAATTTTTATAGGCGGAAGAATTGAAGGAAGAGTTTGAGAAGCTTGTAGAACCTATTGAAGATTTGTAGAATAAGATTGTGGATAAACATAATTGGGCATGAAGATTAATTAGTGTGATTATTGTAAATTGGATTAGGGGTTGTTCACGATAACCCCAATCAAAATGGGGGCTTTTCTTCTTTCCTCCATCTCTCTCCCTTCATTCATGTTGAGATTTGTGATATGCAAATCACAAAATTGTAGGCAACAAATTTTCTATGTGGATCTATTTTTGATGAAGATATTTGTTGCTACTTTTGTGGGATATTTGAAAATGATGGCAATGATTATTTGGTGCTTATTCAAATAGATATATTTGAGATACATGAGGATATATTTGAGATATATGAGGATAATTTGGGTGACAAGTTACTCTATAAAAGGCCTACATGATATCTTCATTATGTGGTGGAAAAATTTGTCATTGTTCTTCATTATCTTTCTCCTCAAATTGTTTAGCCATTAGATATTCTCTACCTATTTCTCAATAAGGTTATTGATTCAAGTTGTGTTTGTTTAACGATAGTTGAGATCGGTTGTAAACAATATTTTGGTGAATCAATAAAGAGGGTGGTTGGGTGGAATATCGTGTGTTCATATTTCCGATATTTTTTTTTGTGTTGTTGTTTGTTTTTCAATCACATTCATCTTCAAGTGATTGGGTGAAAATGATTCATTTTGTTTTGGGTGTTTTGTCAAAACTTCCGCTGCGCACAAAACCCCAACAGTTAGTATCGGAGCTCAGATCACCGCATAGCTTGGAGTGTTTGTTGGATTGAAAAAAAAAAATGATTTTTTGTTTGAAAAAAAAAATTTGATTTTTTTGATGTCGGAGATGATGACGTTGTCGAAGATGGCTATTTTGAATGGGAGGAATTGGGGTATATGGAAGCCGAAGATGGAGGACGTTCTATATCTCAATGATTTGCATGATCCCATTGATGGAAATGGGGAGAAGCCCTCGAATATGAATGAGGGAAAGTGGAAGAAAATGGACAAAAAGGCGATTGCGTTGATTCGCCAATATTTGGATGACTCTGTGTTCCACCATGTGGCTAGTTGTGAATCCGCAAAGGCGTTGTGGGACAAATTAGTATCGCTGTATGAGTCAAAGAGTGCTACAAGCAAGGCTTTTCTGGTTCGAAAGTTGGTGCAACTTCGATTGGATGAGGAGAAATCTGTTGCAGAGCATTTGAACGAGTTTCAAGATGTCATCAATCAATTGGCAAACATGAAGGTCAATTTTGATGATGAGTTGCAGACTCTTTTGTTGATGAGTTCTCTTTCGGAAAGCTGGGAGACTTTGGTTGTTTCATTAAGTAATTCCAATGCTAATGGAACTATCTCTTTGGAAACGGTTCGAAGCAGTCTTTTGAATGAGGAGCTAAGGAGAAAAGGGTCGGAGTTGAAATCGGTTCAAACTGAAGCGATGGTAGCAAGGGACTCGGGTAAAGATACAAGGAAGAAGAAAGGTGCTATCTTTTGTCATTATTGTGGTAAGAAAGGCCACTAGCGCAATGATTGCTATTCATATATACGAGATATGGAGAAGAAGAAGGCGCAAGGTGATGATAATAGTGATGAGGCACAGGCAGGCTTTGCTGAAGGTACCGAAGGCGATTCTTCATGTGATGTCCTATTTAGTGTTGTGGAGCCTTGGAAGATGGATTCAGAAGCCAGTTTTCACATATGTCGAGATGTGAAAAGTTTTTCTTCGTATGAGAAGAGTGTTGGCATGATAAAGACGGATAATGGAGTAGAGCTACCAATTTGTGGAGTTGGAACTGTTAGGTTTCGGATGCATGATGGAGTGGAGAGAGAAGTTGCCGGTGTGAGGCACATACCCACTTGTTCGCATAACCTCATATCTCTCGGTCAGTTAGATCACCGCGGTTGCACTTATGAGACTCGAGGTGGAGTTTTGAGAGTGAAGAAGGGTGGTCGTGTGATGATGCGAGGAGTTTTGGAGGAGGGGAACCTATATAGTTTGGTCGGTTCAGTGGTCAACAGTGGAAGGCGGGTGACGGTTGAAGAACCTAGTCCACAGCAAGGTGGAGAGGTTAATATGGTCACTGCTGATGGTCCTAAGGTGGAGGATCATGGTATCGACAAGGGTCTAGATGTTGATGATGCTCGAGGGATCTCGGAGATGAAGAGATCATGTCAAACGGAAGACGGATGTCGAGTTGTGAAATCCACAAAGACAAGATGGAGGTCTTTGTGGTATTGCAAACGCTTTTGAAGATCGCTATTGGCGTGGTGCACGATGAGGGAGGTGCAATATTAGTGGGCGATGGTGAAGGTTTGTAATGATGTTAATTGAGAAAAGAAGGTTGAAAGTGAGAGCTAAGTTGGCTAGTGTTGAGTGGAGGAGATGTTGTGATTTGGTATCAAGGTGAAGTATTGAGATTTGTGATACGCAAATCACAAAATTGTAGGCAACAAATTTTCTATGTGGATCCATTTTTGGTGGAGATATTTGTTGCTACTTTTGTGGGATATTTGAAAATTAAGACAAGGATTATTTGGTGCTTATTCAAATAGATATATTTGAGATATATGAGGATATATTTGAGATATATGAGGATAATTTGGGTGACAAGTTACTCTATAAAAGGCCTACATGATATCTTCATTATGTGGTGGAAAAATTTGCCATTGTTCTTCATTATCTTTCTCCTCAAATTGTTTAGCCATTAGATATTCTCTACCTATTTCTCAATAAGGTTATTGATTCAAGTTGTGTTTGTTTAACGATAGTTGAGATCGGTTGTAAACAATATTTTGGTGAATCAATAAAGAGGGTGGTTGGGTGGAATATCGTGTATTCATATTTCCGATTTTTTTTGTGTTGTTGTTTGTTTTTCAATCACATTCATCTTCAAGTGATTGGGTGAAAAAGATTCATTTTGTTTTTGGGTGTTTTGTCAAAACTTCCGCTGCGCACAAAACCCCAACAATTCATAACCTCAACCCTAGTTTTTCTCAATCATCTTCTATGTTCATTGCCGATAAGGATGGATTTACATTAGTGCAAAATCGTAAGAAATCAACGAGATCATATATGAGATCCGCTGGATTCGCTCACATCCGTAAGGGGATAGACAAATCTCAAAAGAACCCCTTTAGATCAAATTAGAAACCCTATCCAGCAATCGAAGGAAATCAATTTCAGCCCAAGATTCAGAATAAAAATGATCAAGAATAAGAATATTTGGCAAAGATGAACTTGCCTACTTCCTCAAATCCCTCTTTTTGGGCTGATATGGTCAAAAATGGTGGGTAGAGTTCTGATTTTGATTTGAATTACATTGCTCCTATTCCCATTAACAACAAGAAGATGATCGTTGTGAGAGAAGAGATCAATAAAAGGACAAAAGACAAATGTGGCTTTTCAGTTATAGCCTACGTTTTTGGCAAGAGACCGCCCTATTGTCATTTCAGGGCGTATGTTGCACGTACGTGCAATCCTAATGGGACATTTTTCACGCGAGATAATGGCTTTTCATAATCAGATTTTCGAATCTTGAAGATAGCGAAAAACTGTTAAGAGGGGGGTATTAATTTTTTAACAGTAGGCATATCATTCTTAAAAAATGGAGCAAGAAACTGGTTCTTGCTGTAATCTATTGAATTCAATTCTTGTTTGGATCAGGACACCAGAATTGAGTCTCAGACTAGTGCTATAGCTAGTGTAGTGGGTATTCCTTTAAAATTAGATGAAAAAACAGATAAAGAAACCTGTTTAAGCTATGCATGCATCCTGGTTGAAATCAATGCAGATGCATAATTACTCAATGAAGCCTTTATTTCTATGCATGATGGGGAAATCATCATGCAATGGATTATCTACAAATGGATCACAGCTAGATGCAAGGAGTGTAAATGTTTTGTCCATTCTCTATAAAATTGTGTTTGCAAAAAAGAGTGGAGAGAAAAGCCAAAAGTTAATTCAGTTCCTGATAATCTTACAGACATTAACACTGTTGGGAACCACTTAGATGATCCAACTCAAAATTCATTAAATTTGGAAAGTATTCCACCATTCTTAACGGAGAAGATATGAATATTGACTCTGTGCCAGTATTCAATAGCAAAATAGGTAATTCTGATCCGAATATATCTATTCATCAACACCAAGGATCTGCAAGTCTTCTTGAAAACTTGCAATCTAATCATACTCTCAACAAAACTGAGGGAATCCAAGAGATAATTTCCTCAGTAATGAAAGAGTATACTTTATCTATCAGTAACTTATAAAAGAACGCAGAAGGGGATATGAAAATTAAGGTCATTGAGCCATCCTCCCCTATGAAGAACCCAAGTTATATTACACATTCAGTTTATAAAAATTTAGGAGGTGATGGGCTTGATTATTGTGCCATGCTTCTTTCTGCTAATCTAATATATACTGATGTATCTCTGTCAGTTGATGGTCTTGCACCTTCTCAGAATTTTACTATTACTGAAGACAATATTCAGAATGCAATAAACCGTGTTGTTTCTACCTCACAATCTGCAATATAATTTTAAAGAAAAAAGAAGACCAAGACCAAAACTTTAACAAATATATTTTATGCTTAAGAAACCGAGGATGCCAGCGATCATGAATTCAGGAAAAAGTATATAGATAAAAATGCCAAATGAGAGAAACAGGTTAAAACAAAAACAACATAAGCTTAACAAAAGTGGGAAGCAGCTGGAGATTAAAGCATATTACGACAAACACGGTGCACCATTGTAGCTGATCTGTATCCTTGGATTGTATCCTAACTTTATAATTTTATATTTTTCGCGGATATTATAGCTTAAAATATAAGGGGGTTGAATTCACCTAAAAGGCAACTTGACCTTTCAATTTTTTTGAATAAATACAAACCATGTATAATTGGCTTGGTTGAACATAAGTTAAATGATCAGAAATTGTCCAATCTACAACTCAAAAGATTTCCTAACTGGAATATTATAAATAATAATCTAATAGGAGGCAATGGAAGAATTATGGTTTTACATAATCCTAACATATGGACTCTTGTTAGTTTTTTTTATTGATATGCAATATATCCATTGCAACATCAAAAATAAAGGTGAACTATTTTTAAAGATCACATTTGTTTATGCTTCTAATTTTGAAGAAGAACAGACTACAGTTGTGGAATTGTATTGAGCAGTTTAGCAATACTATTAATAGGCCTTGGATGTTAATTCGGGGTTTTAACACTGTGTTTCATAACTATGAGAAGAAGGGTGGTGACCCTGTACCTTTTCAAAAACTGGAAAGGTTTGTCAAATTCATTGTTAAATATGGGTTAATCGAGTCCCATATATTAGGTAATAAATTCACTTGGAAATCAGGTGAATCTAGAAACATTCACTGTAAATTGTATAGGGTTCCATTAAACCAAGAATTTATTAATATTTTCTCTAATGTGAAATGCAGTACTTTACCCCAAAATTTTAGTGATTATAACCCCATCTAAGTTTCTTTTTTCTTTAAAAAAAATTGGGGTTAATAATTCCTTTTTTAGATTTGTTAATGGTTGGGTTTATAAGGAAAATTATAAAGAGGTTGTTTCAAACAGTTTTAAAAATAACTTGTATGGAACTTCTTAATACAAATTTAATAACACTTTGCAGATTGTTAAATCTAATCTTAAAAATAGGAATAATTCTAATAATAAAAACAATATTAAAGCAATCAGGGATGAGTGTGAAAGACTTCAAAATGACTTAGATGAAAACTGCTCATACAAGGTTAAGGATGACTCATTTTTTAAGGCACAAGCCAACCTGCTCAATGCACTTCATAACAACTTTGTTAATCTTGGACGGAAGGCCAAGATATATTGGTTGACTTTAGGAGATGAAGCTAGCAATTTCTTTTATACTAGAATGTATAATAGAAGAAACGGAATTGATATTGGAAAACTTATTGACTCTAATGGAAAAATAATTAATGACGCCTCTGTCATTGAGAAAGAGGCTATTAATTATTTTTTCTCATTATCTAACACTTTTGATTATTCCAATGACTTTCCCAATATAGAATTTAAGTATAATGTTAATAATAACTGTTCTAGTATTCTTATAGCCCTTGTACGGTTTGGAGACGTTAAAAACATCATTTTTAATGCTAATAATGATAAGTGTCCTGGCCCTGGTGGGTTTGGTGCTAAATTTTACAAAACTCACTAGGTCAAAATGCAATCTTCTTTGTGTGAATCTATTTCTGAATTTTTTAATTCTGGAAAGTCGTTGAAAAACACAAATCATACTTTTCTAAACCTGATTCCTAACATAGAAACTCCATTGGGGATAGAAGATTATATGCCAATTGCTTGTTGCAATTTTATCTATAAAAGCATTTCTTCTCTTCTTTGCAATAAATTGAAATTTTTTCTCAAATTTATTTTTTCTAAAAATCAAAGTGCGTTTATTCCTAGGAGGTTAATTTCTGAAAATTCCTTTTTAGCTTACGAATTAATAAGGAATTTTAAAATTAAAAATAAAAACCTCATGTGCATCGAAATTGAACTGCATAAAGCATTTGATAAAATTAATAGAAATTTTTATCATTTATATTATGCAAAAAATGGTTTCAATGATCATTTCTGTGCTTTAATTAAGGAATGCATTAACAATGTTACTTATTCTACTATGATTAATGGCTTCCCAAAAGGTTTTATCCACAACAATAGAGGAATTAAGCAAGGTGATCTATTATCATCTAATCTATTCTATATTGTTATGGAATACTTTTCTATGCAAATGGAAATTGAACCGATAAAGAGAAACATTAAACCCGTTAACATAAACAAACCACATATCACCCATTTATTATATGCTGATGATATGCTTTTATTTGTGAAAGCTGACAGGAAAAGTGTTGATGTTATTAAAAGAATTCTTGAAAATATGGAAAAACTTGCAGGTGTTCAGTTAATACAAATAAAAGCAAGATATATTTTAGCAAGGGTTCTATGCACAAAGTAGAAATTCTTAATCTCCTGAAGTTTAAAGAAGGAAAGCTTCCAGTTGAATATCTTGGCCTTCCTCTAAATAGAAATCAAATTAGTGAGAGGGAATGCTCAAGACTCTTTGACATATTCATAATAAGTTAGATTGATGGTCTAGCAAATTACTGCCACTGATTGGTAGAATGGAACTCACAAATACAGTCATCACAGCAGATATCATATATTGGATTCAATCACACAACATACATGTTAATGCTATTCAGAAAATAAATAAAAAATTGATCAAATTTTATCTGGAAAGGCAAGCAGCACAAGATTGCAAGCCAAAGAAAGTTGGTGGGTTCGGGCTCAGAAATATTAGAGATCTTTCAGAGGTTTGTAAATATAAACTATTTTGGAAATTTTTGGAAGGCAAATCTCTTTGGGATAAATGAATAAAAGCTAAATACTTAAAGAACAAAATTTATTGGATTACCAGCAAGGAAAGTAATTATTTTTATGTGTGGAAAAATATTTCTGATTGTAGAGAAGTGGGGGGAAACTTATTGAGAGAAAATTGAAAGATGGATGTTAAACCAGTCTTTGGTTTGACCCATGGATTTCTGGAAATTCACCGATTAATCTTCTTGGATGGGATATGTAACACCCGTAAAAATATACCTAAATATATTAATAATAATATTTGATGAAATAAGAAATTAAATAATAAAATATAGACAAACTGAAAAATGGAATTTTTGCAGCATTAAGAATTTAGCCACGAAAATATTTTATTTAGATTCATGACAAAATTCTGATACGTTTTCATATATAATATGTTGAAAATAGTGTTCGTATGAAGAAATTACAATCTGAAGAAATCAGATGGTAAACGTGTATATATATGTGGTTGAGTTATTAATATATATACACCTAAAGGATAAAATAAACTGGATAACAATAACATTCCCTTAGGTAAATTTGAATTTCAAACGAAGAGAAAAGGATGAGGGGACCAGAATAATGTTAATAAGGTAAGAAATAAACTAAATTGATTAACGTTATATAAAATAAGACTTTCCATCCCTTCGAAGCGTTTACTGGGCAAATTCGGGACCAGAAGGTCGACCGCCCCTCGAAGGGGTGTCAACCGCCGGTCGACACCCTTCTAGAGGAGAGGTCGACCGCTTGGCACAAAAAATGCCCAGTAATGCTGGGTTTGGGCTAGGTTTTGGGGTTAATTTTTAAGAACGAATGGCTAGGATTAAATCTTAATAATCCTATGGTTCTTGTTTGCACAAACACCTGTAAATAACCCCTAGACTCCATACCTAAATCTAGCCAGTCTCTCTATCTGTGCCTCCATTCTGCCACTGATTCCGAAGAAATTCATAATAGGTTTTCTTCTTCTCTTAAAAATCTATTCTTCCTTCTCTAACCTCTTTTCTTGTAGGATTTGGACTAGAATATAAATCTAGAATCACAAAGTTGGCCCACGAAGATTGAGGCAATTAAAGAATAGAGATTACCCTGAAATTCTACAAAAGTGAGGAGCTTCCTTGGATTGACCGTATATTATAAGAAGTGCGTTAAAGACTTTGCAAAGATTGCTACTCCTTTAACCCAACTAACGAAGAAGAACTTGGTATTTTCTTGGAATAATAAATGCGATATAGCCTTTAAGAAATTAAACAAAGTATTAACTAGTGTGCAATTTTTTATTATACCTGATGGCTCAAAGATGTTCACTGTTTACATTAACGCATGAAGGACCGGTTTAGGAGTAGTTCTTATGCAAGAAGGAAGAGTTAATGCTTATGTTAGTAGACAAATCAAGGACCCTGAGGAAAGTACCCAGTTCATGGCCTAGAGTTAGTCGTAGTGGTGTTCACTTTAAAGATGTGGAGATATTACCTATCAGGGGAGAAGTTTGAACTTTTTACTGACCATAATCCCTAAAGTATTTATTCTCTCAACGTGACCTGAATTTGAGACAACAACGCTGGATGGAGTATGTTGCCTCTTTTAATTTCATGATCCAATATACCCCAGGAAAGGGGAACGTCGTACCAGATGCATTAAATAGAAAGCCTGCATCTTTGAATGCAATTTTGGAATGGAAACAGTGAGTTTCTCTCTAACTTTAACTTGCAGCCCCCGCCCGTAACCTCTAATATTTTTTTAGAGTTATGCTTATTGAACACACTCTAAGAGAAAGAATTAGGAATGCGCAAGACCTAGACCAAGAAATGAGGAACTTAAAGGAGAAAGTGGGAAAAAGGAGACCTTTCCCAATTCGATTAGATATTCGTTGGGAAATGACAGAAGTTTTCCTAGGGATGGGTGACTTTGCGTCCCTAAAAACGAAGAGTTAAGAAAATGAATTTTAGAGGAGTACCATAGGAAGAAGATGAATATACACCCTGGTGGAGATAAAATGTATAAAGATATGAAAAGGAATCTCCATTGGGAAGGAATGAAAAAGGATGTGGTCGAGTTCATGGCTAAATGTTTTAACATGTCAAAAAGTGAAAGCGGAGCAATATACACCCTGGTGGTCCAGTAGGATTGCTATCACCTTTAGCGATTCCCATATCGAACTAGGAACATATTTCCATGGATTTCATTGATGGACTTCCAAGAATTCAGAAGGGAAATAAGGCTTTTTGGGTTGTAGTAGAATGTTTGACTAAGAGTGCCTACTTCATACCTAGGGGTGAGCATTATTTGGTTAAACCAAATAAACCGACCGAACCAATTTATTTTGGTCGGTTTGGTTTGGTTTTGAAACTAGATCGGTTTGTAATCGGTTTTGAAAAATACTTAATTTGGTTATCGGTTTAACCAAATTAACCGAACTTTTATTATAATTTTGAAATTTTCAATATTTTAATAAATATTTTAGGTTAGATTAGTTATCCAATTAAATTTTAATCATCACATATGTGCCAAAATTACTTCTTAAAATCATAAAAATCATAAACAATAATACTCTAATCATATATTTATGATATATTTCAAATTATAGTTAATACTACAAACGTAACGTCTAAAATATTTTTAGTTCGGTTAAATCGGATAACCAACTGAACCAACCAAACTTAATTTGGTTGGTTTGGTTTTCATTTTTATCGGTTTTAGTTTGGTTTGACAATTTCCATCATCGGATAAACCGAACAAACCAAACGCTCACCCCTATTCATACCAATCAAGAAGAGTAGGATTACAGCTTCAATGGACCAGTTATATATCCAAGATATAGTCAAATTACATGGTATCCCATCTATTATAGTGAGTGATAGAGATCCCTTATTCACTAGTGAATTTTGGAGAAGTTTACAAGCAGCCATAGGAACGACCCTCAACTTAAGTATAGCTTATCACCCGCAAACTGATAGCCAGACGGAAAAAGTAAATCGGATCCTAGAAGGCTTAGTCAGAGCTTGCTTTATTGACTTTGGAGGAGTTTGGGAGCAACACCTACCACTTGTAGAGTTACATATATCAGTATTATTCAAGCGACTTTTGGTATCGTCCCTTTTGAAGCGCTTTACAGGAGGCCATGCAAATCGCCAACTTGTTGCTAGGAAACTACCGAAAAGGTTCGACTCGGATCAGAATTCATCCGTGATTCCACAAAGAAGATTTCTTTGATTAGGCAGAGGATGAAGGCAGCCAAAGATCGTCAGAAATTGTCTACCGATAAAAGAAGGAAGGAAATTGAGTTCAATACTGGAGACTTGGTATTCGTAAAAATATCCCTTCTTTAGAATATTGTTCGGTTTGGAAAGACTGGGAAGTTGGCTCCCATATTTATTGGGCCTTTTCGCATCATCCAAAGGAAAGGATCTTTGGCTTATCAAGTGGATTTCCCAAAACACCTATCGGGAATCCATAATGTTTTTATGTATCTCATCTGAGGAAATGCCTTCATGATTCTGCTATCAAAATCAAGCTTGATGAGATTAGGGACAAAGGAAAACTCAAGTTGGAGTCCAAGATTCCCCACGACACTCCAAAGATTGTAGAGCACAGAATCAAGAGACTCCACGATAAAACCATTCGCCTCGTCTACGTACAGTAGGGAAATAATCCTGTAGAAAGCACATGTGAGACTAAGGAGAAGACGAGACATACCCACCCAGAGCTTTTCTCAGGTAATATTTCCTCTAAGTTACTTTTATGGATGCATTTTGGTTGCTAGATTGGATGTTAGGAAATGGACACAACACAATTGCATATCACACTCATCTAGAAATATATGCATATTAGGGTGTTCTGCATGCATACTGCATCTCTTATTAAACATATGCGCTAAGATTTGAGCTTAATTTAGAAAATCTGTAGTTCATAATCACTACGATTCATGGATGGTTTTGGATGAATTATAAATAACATGGGTGTACAACATGGATGTTTAGAGCGAGTTGTGTTTTTCGTCCCTTCAAACAGATTTTAGGACAAAATCTATTTTAAAGGGGGGAGGGGAGAATGTAAAACCCTATAAAAATATACGTAAGTATATAACAATAATAATTAGTGAAATAAGCAAATAAATAATAAAATATAAACAAGCTAAAAAATGGAATTTTTGCAACATTAAAAATTTGGCCACGAAAGTATTTTATTTAGATTCATGATGAAATTCTGGTACGTTTTCATACATAATACATTGAAAACGGTGTCTGTATGAAGAAATTACAATCTGAAGAAATCAGGCGGTAAACGTGTATATATATGTGATTGAATTAATATATACATACATATATATATATATATATATATATATCAAAGTGATAAAATAAATTGGACAATTATAACATTCCCTTGGGTGAATTTTAATTTCAAACCATGAGTTAAAGATAGGGGGACAAGAATAATGTTTATAAGGTAGGAAATAAACTAAATAGATTAAAGTTACATAAAATAAAACTTTCCAACCCTTCGTAACGTTTACTGGGTAAACTTACGACCATGAGGTCAACCGTCCCCTAGAAGGGGTATCGACCGCCGGTCGACCGCCCTTTTAGAGGGGAGGTCGACTGCCTAGCACAGAAAATTCCCTGTAATGCTGGGTCAGGGTTAGATTTTGGGGTTAATTTATAAGAACGAACAGCCAGGATTAAATCTTAATAATCCTACAATTCTTGTTTACAGAAACACCTATAAATAACCCTCTAAACTCTACACGTAAACCTAGCCTCTCTCTCTATCTGTGCTTCCATTTTTCCATTGATTCCAGAGAAATTCACAATAGATTTTCTTATCTTAAAAATCTATTCTTCCTTCTCTAACCTCTTTTCTTATAGGATTTGAATTGGAATATAGGTGGGGAATCACAAGGTTTATGTATATAAAAATTCAAATAATTTGATTCCTATATATATATATATATATGTATATATATATTTTGAGAGATTGGAGTTCGCATCAAATAGGCAAATATCATCAGATCCACGACACTTCCAATCATTATGAGTGGAAATAGTAATTGTTTAGGCATATTCTACATTTATAGATTATCATATGAATTAGTATGCCTAGGGAAATTTGGAATAACGGTAATGTCAAACTTTAAACCCCCGAATCTCTTATTTTCATATATATCTCGCATGAATTGTCAACTGATATTGGGTTTGCGAATTTGTTTTAGTAATGGATGAGGAATATTTGGATGACTCACTTTTATTTAATTTAATTTATTCTTTTAACCTAAATTTCGTTTGTGATGTAAAAAGGTTTAGATTTGATTTAGTTTTACTATTTAAATAGGTTTGGATTTCCATGGTAACGGATAATTCGAACGTATTAAGATTTATAACAAATCAAATATCAACGTTTTTATGTATAACATAAGAAGGGGAAAATTAGGTAAATAAAAGTTTATGTGTATATATATGTGTGTGTATGTGTGTGTGTGTGTATATGTATGTATATGATGTAGGAAATTTACACCTTATTCTTGATTCATTACTATAATTATTCTTACAAGCCTATGATGCAAGTTTTAATTGTATGTTGTATTTCTTCCATTACTACTATCTATAATTATGCCACTATGCCATTATGCCAGGTGTGTAGTAGTCGGATTGGGAATTTACTTATATGCGTTAAAAGTAGACCAAGTTGACAATTTTACCCCATTAAAATGTTCCTTCATTTATAGGAAAACTAGCGTTATTTATATGTACTAAATATTCTACTTATATATCATAATTAGCGTAATAATGATGTAATGTATGAGATTAGGACAAGATTAGAATTTGAAATGTCCCCATATAAATTTGTTGCTTGTGCATGTGTATAAATGGCTTATTTGTATATAAAACAATGATACATAGACACGAGGTTAGTTGCCATTTGTGGTAGAAGTCTGCCCGGAACTTACCAGGAAATCCAGCAACCACAAATGAGTCTAGCTAATGTCATAGGTCTAGGTGTCATGGGCCATTTAAATTAGTACATTATGACCTAAGGTTAAGCCCACTTCTAGTAGAAGTATGCTCGGAACCTCCCGGTATATCCAGCATCTACAGGTAGACGGTATAATGTGAGAGGTCTAGTGTATATATATAAATATTACGTGTGTGAATACGTAGGTATACAACGTCTTGAGAAGGTCCTAAGTGGCTGACTCTCTTCGTATATAGTTTTGGTCTTAAGTGGTTAGGACTAGGACCATTCCGAAGGTTTGTTCCTTGGATATGGGCCAAAGTCGTGGGACCCTCCCTTATTAGATTTGAAATAGGTATATGGGTCCTCCTTCACTGAAAGTGGATTGTACATGGCGATAACGGAGTAGGGTATATTACCAGAATGTCCACTTCCTCTAGTTACTTTGGGAGGGCCAACCTAGGGACATGATTGGTTTACGTTGTACGTAGCATGTTATTTATTTCACCAACTGTCTAAGGGAAGTCTTAAGCGGCATAGGTGTTCTACCGTAATATTAGTTAAATAGTAACACGTGGCGTCCACCGGAGGGGTCTTAAATGGCTATATGCGGGCCTACCCTAAACCGGTACTAAGCGGCACGTTAGTATTTCTCATATTACTTGTGAGAATAAATATAATTACGAACGTTGACATATTAGGAAGGGGTTTTAAGTGGCTAGGGTCCTCCATATCGTCATGAAAGATCTTGATCATCCACCCTAAATAAATATGTTAGAACATGCCTTAAGTGACCAAGAATGTGCACCTTGTTGGTCTCCACCCTAAGCGCAATAATGAGGTCTTAAGAGATTGATTCATATATCCACCTCATTGGTTAGACACTTTTTGTGTTTGCCTGTTCTTGTGTGTTTCGTAGACATACCTTGACATATATAACCTGCTAAATATGGGGTATGGTCTTTAAGCAAATACTATTTCCAGTCACATAGGACTTTATGTTCTGACCCTCTCCTTAACATATCTAACAGGTCAACATGCGGGGGTAGCTATCTGATGAAGGAAATGAAGATGGAGCCTGACAAAGGCAATGGAGATATTATGTCTTTATCAGTTATCATTGTTGTTTAGCTTATGGAAACTCTAGATTATGAACCGTAATAATGTATGAATTGAATAATTGTACCTTGACAATTTGTATTTAAATTATGTGGCTTTTTATATAATGGTACATCTTATTTTGGTATTATATTTTCTCTTTCCGCTGGTGAGATTCCATAACGCTATGTTTATCTGTTATTCTGTGCAAGTGTAATATCTTAAAGGAACCATCGATTCGTTTAGAGTGGCTCTAAGTTTCAATGGGCCTATTTTGGGTCGAAATTTAGGCCTACTTCGAGCAGGTTGTTTTATAGAATAATTTATATTTAGAAACTTATTATAAATAATTGTTGGAGCCTTCACCATAGTCCTGCTGCTCTTATATTTAAAACAGCAATTCATAATATTCAAATTGATCAAAACTGTTTAAAGACAAATGGTTTTGGAAGTTATGCTCAAAAAAAAATTCTTTTAAAAAAATGTGGTAATCTCTTAAGGAGATGAGGTGGAGGTAAATTGGCATAAGGTTATCTAGTACAAAGCTAATTGTCCAAAAATGGCACACTGTGCGTTTTTGTCCTTTTGAATAAACTTCCTACAAGAGAAAAATGCAGCAAATCGAGTAAAGTATCTGAAACCATTGCTTATTATGTAAAAATGATATTGAAAGATCTAATCATTTATTTTTTGATTGCATTTATTCCCATTACATCTGGTTTAATTCCAAATGCACTTTGGGATTCAACCAAAATATTTCTACATTAGATATCAGGGATAGTGTTGATTACATTCTGAAACATTACAAGCCCAAGTCCAATCAATTAAATGGGACATGTGTTATGTTATTAACTATAATTTATTATATTTGGAAAGAAAGAAAGTAAAGGCTACACTGAAACAAGGAAATCAATTGCAATTAACTTTAGAAATGCATCTTAACTGATAGCCATATTATCATGACAAAAGCCAACAGACAAAGAGATGAAGACACACACACACACACATATATATATGTATATATGTATATATATAAAATCAGGCCAAATTTAGTAAAGATGCAGATTATGATAAACAGGTTGAATATTTTTTACTTAATGGGAAGCATTGCTCAAATAAGTCTTCAAGATATCAATCCAACTCAAAAGCCAATGACTTGGGTGTAATGGCAATATAGATCAGTATAGCCACTCTGACTTCCTTCTTGGGGGTCACCTCAGCCCTGTTAACAGTATCTACTCCTACAAGGAAAGTAAACATATAAAATTCGATAAAAAATTATCCAATAGTTATTTAGTTGAACACTAATGCATAATACTTGCATGTTATAGGGGGTAGAGATCAACTTCCATTCAGTAGTGATCCAGAGTGCCATCGGGATCTATATTGTCACTCTGACTTCCTTCTTAGAGCAAGTTTTCTTAGTTCTAATATAAGAAAATATTCCTGCAAGGGAAGTAGACAAATTCCCTCTTCAAAAACAACATGTTTATTCTTATAAATCGAATAGTAACATGTTGCGTTTATCTGATACAGCGAATACGGATTCCAGCTGTGATCTAAAGTACAATAAATTCCTAACGAAGAAAAAATTTGAAGAAAAATTTAGCTTTTTGCATAGAGTTGTGGAATATCACTACAAAAGCATGTTAAATAATCAGAACTATCACTTATCTAACTGGAGTGAAGGCGATAGCAGTAGCAGAAAACAGTCTGATGAGTTTAGAGATCTCAAACGATCTACAAAAAGCTATGGAACCTCGATTTGTTCAGATTTGAACATTATTGCTAACATCGATAGTCATACCTTCATTTGAAAGGACTAGAAGTCAAAAATAAATAAGATTCTCCTAAGAGGAAGAAGGATAATAGAGACGATCTCATTTGGAAGCCGCCTTAAAGCTCTCAAGAGTTTAGAAGTAGAAGATATAGAGTTTTCTCTCGATAGTTCGCCTTTTTTTTTAAATTTTAATTTGGAGATGTATTTCGTTTAGTTGTTTTCCGGCTAGGGTTTCTCTTTTGTTTTTAGGTGATGGATAACGGATTGTATACCTGATACTTATGGGCCTTAGGCCTTATTAATGTTTTTGTGTTTACAAAAAAGCTTCAAGGTCACTTTTTTGAGAAAAATTTAATAGCTCCAGCATCAAACTTCGTAAAATGTTTAGGCGCAAAAGCAAGAAAAATGATCAGCTTGTCCAAAAATTAACTACAACTAGTTCACTAAGCAACAATCGATGAAAAATGTAAAATAAGAAAATGGAATATGAAAAAGATCTAACGCGATTCTACTGAATTGTTTATGTTCATTAACCCAATAATTATTCTTTATTTCAAGGTACTAAGTTTTAAGGTTAGTACTTCTGAATAATTATTTTTAAGGACAAGTTACAAAAAAAAGATAAACTCATTTAATTTTTTTACGTTATACAGGAAAATGATAAACTCTTTTATCATTATTTATATATAACAGAAAATGATAATATTTTTATCTTTTTCCTGTAAAATATCTTTAAAACTAATTTTCCAAAAGTGTTGTCCTTAAAACTTATTCCCCTGAACAAGCAAACTCTTTAAGTGGAAATCCTCAACTAAGAATTTGTTTTTCTAGAAAATTATTTGGGCTCAAAATCTCAAACTTTTTTCACTATGGAATTTATGCTTTACCATAGTAGTGGATTCATTTAAAAGCAAATATTAAAATGGACATCTTTTGTTTGAATTAATTTAAGAATGAAGGAATTTTATGAAGACTAACAAAATTAATTTTCTGATTACCTGAAAATCTTTTCGAATAGTGTGATTGTATTTAAATGCAAATAGATGAAGGAAAATTCAGATTCTTATATTTATTTTATTGATTGAATATTAGTGTATATATTTTTCAATCTTCATGTTGCAAACCCATTAGCTAATTATGTAGTTTCTTTTCCCAGCAATATTGTCATGTGAGATCTCTCTTTTTCTTTCCAGATATAGCGTAATTAATTGGTCAGTTGAATTTACTAATCAATTCCTTTCTTCTTTGGGAAATATTCAAATCATATGAATTTAACACTCCACTTTGAATTTTATATAACAATCTCTCTTCATCAGCGTGTGTTAACAAATTTAGGTTTTGTTCCATATGAGGTCAATCTCAGTATGAACTATAACAGCCCACATTTTATGTATCGGAGGATCATAAATTATTTTTATTTTATTCCCTGAGGGTTGAATCTTTCTCATATTTAAATAGGTTTCTTATGGGGATGGGAGACATGTCCATAATTTTTACCAACTTTGTTTGTGACCAATTTACCCTGTCAGCCTTGTATAGTTAACAAATTTTGAATTGGGTCTAATCAAGGGTTGAAACCTATGCCACTGGAAAGGAAATGATGATTCCCTTTCTGAAGAGTGGTCACATTACAGATTTGGCTCAGTGGTTTGGGAGGAATCGTCGTTTTAAGGTTTTTCTGTTGGTTGTTCAGGTTTTGTAAGCCATAATAGGCTGATTTGGGGAGGCCCATTAGTGGGCTAGTGGAAGCTATAAACAGGGGGTGGGAGGTATGGAGAATAGTTTACTTTCTCCATTCTCTCATTTGGTGGCCATGTGTTCCTCCTTCCTCTAACACCTTTCCACCATTAAAATCGAGATCTAAGGAAGGGAATCCAAGATCTACACAATTTGAAGCTATATTGACATCATTTGAAGTGAGGTTTCATCGAACTGAAGGATTTGGATCAAGTTCTTCGCTGTTCGGAATCTAATTTCACCATATTTTACTTTGATTTGGAGAACTGGTGAGTGATATCATCTCTCACACGGATTCAATCAAGTATGTGAATGTTTGATCACTAATTTCATTATTTTCAAGTGTCTCTCTTAGATCTACAATCATGGTAAGTATATTTTCAAATGAATCACCATAGGACCTAATCTAGCAACTTTAAATGATAATTTGCATGCGTTTTCATGTGTTTATGCAAGTTAGAACCATCGATTTGTTCATATGTTCATTTATTATGATTTTAGTGAAATTTGTATAATTTTGGTGAAAATCGTCGCTTTCATGATTAATAGTGATTTCACATCATGTTTATTGGTTATATTTGATGAATTGGATGAGTTGGTTTCGTCAAATTTGTCGTTTGGCGAAGTTTTGGTCAAATTTGGAGGTAAATTGGATCTGTCCAGGTTGTGGGTCGGCCATGATGACTTGGGTCGGTCGGTATGAAGTGGATCAGTCAGAAGTGCGGCTTGGGGAGCAAGAAAATGTTGGGTCGATCTGTCTTTTGGTCGGGTCGGTTAGAAAGGAGGTGGTCTGTCTGAAGTGGTCAGTCGGTCTCCTTTGGATCCTATAAGGAAGAAGTGAACTGGTCGGTCCTGTTTGAAGGGAATTGGGTTGGTCATGACTTGGTCAGTCGATTGGGGTCGGGTCAGTCATGTTTGAAGAAATGAAGGAACAAGGTCAGTAGCTGGGTCCAGATCGGTGATTGAACGGTTCGGTCTCTTATGGAAGGGTCGGGTCGGTCGTGCACATTCTGGTCAGTCGGGGCAACCTGGAATTCTGGTCGGTTGTGTTCCGGAGGATGGTCGTTCGGTCATGTCCAAAGCAAAGCCTGGTTGGTCATCTGTCTGGTCGGTCGGTCAGGGAGTAGGCTTCCGGGTAAGTTCAAAGCAAAGCGCAGTGATGTAATTTGGCTCAGTGATGTTGTGACTTCGAGGAGAACTCAAGTGGGAATATTCGAAGTGTTGAATGTGTTCGTTGATCGGTGTAAAACAACGAATGAGGTGGCTACTCAAAGGTCGTGAGTTGGTGGATAATGGTTGCTTGATAAGGTTTCTTGAGCTATGAAAATTCGTCGGGTTGGATGACTAGAGATGCGAAGGCCGAGGGATTATCGTAAGTTCTAGCAGGCTCAAAGTAGGGGTACAATGGGGGCACCCAAAAGACTAGAAGGTTGTTGGTCGAGTACCCTGGGTATCATTGAAAGACCTAGTTGTCAAGGTTGGATAAACATATGTATCGTTGAAAGGCGTGTGGAGTTTATGCTAGAACTGGGGTTACCATTAGCCCTTGACATATGGCAAGGTTGGCCGTTATACGATTAACGATAGTTTCGAAGCAGGATTGGCGGTGGTAGCCAGAGTCTGTCGTTGTTGATTAGTTGTTTTGTTTATACCATATCATGATTGTCCAACGTCGAAGGAGATGTTCCTTGGGTGCTTGTCTGATATTGGTTTAGGCCTCTAGGCCTTGTGCTTGAGGGATGTTGAGTTTGATTAGGATGGTTTACATAAGATATACAATTTGGATTTGATGAGTGCATTACCATGATTGAATGAGTGTTCTAGTTTCCATTGATGTATGGTTGAAATATAGTTGTAAAGTCTATCACTGTCCGATGTGGGGAAGATCGGCTGAGTTCTTCTCTGGTGTTGTGGGTAGATTAGTATGTTTATCTATCCATTCTCGTATACTTTATTGTTGATGTTTGTTAGTTGTTTTATCACTCACTAAGACTATTGTTTGACTCAAGGTTTTATGTTTCCCTCTTATTACCTTAGACTGTTCATCCAGTTGTGGATGGGCAGACTAGGTGGCAGAGGATAGCTTAATGAGGACGATGTTGCAGTTCGGAGGCGAGCTGGAAGCTTACATACCAGTTTTATTACTATCTAGTATTTATATTTCCGCTGTTTGAGTTGCTCTGTTAGTGTTGTAGTGAGGCTTTATGTATAAAATTTGATGTTTTCTATGATGTTTGGATAATCTTTCATGATGTTGTGAAAGTTTTAATAGTTTGTTTTATGATGCTTCATTATTATTATTTGTTGTATATTTTCTACTATATTTTATCCTTGCGTGGTGAGTTCTACGACAGATTCCGATATTGTTATTTACCAATGATGATCATCCACAGCTGCCTAGCACACCTTTCTGCGCATTATTTCTCTTGTTTAGTGCAGGGGTTGTGGGGAGGTCGTCACATGAACAGTTTTGAACGTTATTTTGAAGTCATGGCCCATAAATCTTTCCCACATAAGAAAGATAATATATGCATTGGTAAACAAAATGCATATACACAAACACCAAAATTCTTTAATATCCGATATAGGATACAAACCTACAAATACAGAAGTTTGATAGACTAATGGAGATTAAACAATGTATTTCAGATTCTTCCCTCCATATTGAGTAAGGACACATTCAAAATTATATTTACTTTAATCTCATTCTACAGAATTTTATTGGACTTTCCAAAGTTTACACCCCATACACTCCCTACAAACTCCAGATTACTTAATGCATACACAAAGAATCGTCAATACAAATAGTTTAACGGTGAGGCTGATTTAAAACGTGTTTGTAATTTTCTTTCTATTAATTTTTCGTCCACCAGCAACAAACAACAACCCTCATCAATTATCATATGCCACTATTATTCTAGTTGTTTTACACTACAACATATACATCTTCACTCGTTTATGGTCTAAAAATGTATTTGCTTTATCTAGGTAACACATCATGTCTATCATTATCTAAATAAGTTGGACAACCAAGCATTTTAATGTATAAAATACTCGCATCCTTATCTTTCTATCTCATTAGAAATCTTCATATCTTGGGAAATAGAATGTGTTAGATGAAAATACTACCATGTATTTTCCTTCTGCCTAATATTCTACTTATATACTACAAGTAATTTTCACTCTCATAGACACATTCTCTCCACCAACCCATGATAATGTGACTTAACAAAAATAGAAAAATGTTTAGTTATATGTTAAGACTAATAGTAGTTAGTGAACCTTTTTGATGTGAATTCACTACTGTCTCTAACTTAGAGAACTTTCAAATGTTTTTTGACTAATTCTCCACCCAAATTTTCATTTAGAAGATGAACCACTTACTTTCTCTTTGAACTTTAAGAAATAGACTTGGATCTTACACTACAAGAAAATATGATATACATGGCATTATATCACAGCCTTATATTAAAGTGCTATAATAAAATAATTAAAGAAAATAAAATAATACATATAATGTGCTATATAAACGAAACAAAAAAAATTATGCTATACATAAGTAATTTTCGCTATATTATGATTGCTCATAGAAAAAGTGGGGATGAAAAACATATGCGGGACAAAATGAAAAGAAGCCCGCGAAATAAAAAAATTCCCTCCATTGCATTTACTTTATTCCTAAATCCCTAAAAAAAATTCGTTTCACTGAAGCTTACCCATCCTTCCATCTCTGATTCAATCTCTAATTCATTCCGGTAAATCTAGGGCATCTCGCGAACACATCCCAACGTCCAGTCAGCAAATCTAGAGCATCTCATGATTCCTCTTCCAAATCAATTGTGGGATTTTTTGAAATCGGTAATATTATTACTTTCTTTATTTTATAAATTCGCCTTACTCGCAATTTGTCTTTTGTTATTCAACCAAATCACTAAGTTGATTTCCCATGATTTGTTTACACCTTGATTCAGATGTGTATAATATCGTTTTGGGAGATAGCTCTGTCAGTGTTTGTCTATTGTTATTTTCAAAATTCTAAATTATTAGCATATTATCATTTTGGGAGATAGCCCTGTGTGTTTGTCCATTGTTTAACCTAAAATTAAAAATGTATATTAGCAGGTTGCTGCTAGAATCTGCCAAAAAATCATTGTGGTCTAATCTGTTTGTCCATTGTTTAGCCGGTTGTTGCTACAATTAAAAATTAAAAATGTATATTCCCGTTGCTAAAATAAAAAATGTATATTATCAGCTTGCTGCTAGAATCTACCAAAAATATATATAAATATCCATTGTTTAGCCTATAATATGATTAGTCTCACATGGCTTAGTATAATTATTATGTTCTGATCTGTTTGTGATCAGAGTGTGCAACGGGAATGTATGGGTTACATTTCAATAGGCGCGTTATTGATTATTTATATGTATATTAAATGAATGATGATTATCTATATTAATTTGTAATTATTGATATTAAGATCTTGTGGTGCTCTAGCAGTGGAGCTATCATTAGGAATTTTGAAATTTTTACTTTTGCAACTTGTTATTTATATCGTTAAAAAAATATTTTGTCAAGTAATTTTAGAATTTAACAATTTTTGATACCCTTTGAATTATTGGAAAAGATTTATTATTGAAAAGGATCTTCAACAACAAATATCGTAAGTTATGATTTTGATTTACCTGTGTGATGTCCTGAACGAAAGTAGAACTCCATAATAGATTAGGCTTGCGAGCTTGCATATCCTTATAGGAACAGCACACATAATTACCACTTATAAATGTTGCATAACACATATTATACTAACAATATTCTTGCCTCCAAATGCTGGAGATTCTTTGCATAGATGTAGTGAACGATGATATATTTAATGTCCAATATCGTTATAAAAAAGGGAACAGGAAAAAATGTTTATATATCATTTCCCATCAACTTGTATTAGTCTTTAGAAATAGGTGAATTATAAAAGCATGTAGAATTAATAAAAATAAATGTTGTATATAGATCCATGAAATAAATTATAAATATACGACCTCAATTCATATATGACTTTTAACAAAAAATATATTGTGAAATTAGGGATGCAGTATTACACATATAGTTTTGTTGGGTAATCAGTAGGTTTCAAGCTAGGGTAGAAAAACCCGGCTTTGAATCCAAGAACAATTATGAGGGGGTTAAGTATGAAGTAAAGGTAAGAAGACCTCATGGTTGATGATATAAATGGAGTCTAGACCAGAAGAATGATGAAAATTATTAAGAGCAAAATCTTGGCTAGCTTTGGTTTTTGATTTTTAACCATCGTAATATATTTTGATATTAAGTCAAAGAAAATGGTAGTGTAAATGTAGTAGGGCTTTGACATGTATTTATAAAGAAGAGAGTGTATTTAAACAAGAAGTTTTAATAAGTAGGGTGCACCATATGCCTTGCTTGTTTTAGAAGCAGTTATTTATTTCTTCTTTTAGCTGCTGCTGCAGTAGCAGTCGAACCTTTCATTTATTTTTAAATATGTTTTGGTTTCATGGTATATAGTTTCATATGACTTCTAAATTCATGAACAATCTTGAAAGAAAACCAATGTTGTAGTACTTCGTTAACTGTATCGTACATTTGTTTGTCATCTGAAATAAGAATGATGTCTAGTTGGAAAGTTTCAATGAGAGCTTTATTGACAGACTCATATGAGTAGTTGGGTAAGGGGAAGCTAGTTGTCCAGATCAGTATGGTGTATTTTGTTAGCATTTTATGTTTAAAATGATTAATACACCATGTTGATCTTCCTTTTAAGTTCTGTAGGAGTGGAGAAGAAGATCCGATTTCCTTTTTGGAGTGACGCTGGTGATTACAAAAGTTCTGGCATTGTTTAAAGTATTTCCATTTTTGAAATTTATATCAAATATCATGTTTGGTAATATGATTATAACTCCACAAATAAGTTTGCATGTACAATGTTTACTGTTTAGTGACTTAGAAATACTGGAAATTCAACATATAAATTATTTCACAATCACGATCGTACATCTGATGTCATATTAGCGTAATAGCATATGTATTATACTATCCCTCGTGTTAAGATGATTTTTTTAAAACCTATAGTGTTGTAGTTATCTGGAGTGGAGGTGAAATTGCATATGGATTGATATTCTTGTAAAATCCATCGTTTAGATGCTGTAATTTTGTGGGAAATACTAGAAGAAAATTCCCTCTTATTTCTTTTGATAACTAGCTTTAGCAGTTGCACACAAAGTGCTTTTGCGGCAACATTCCCTATCAAAATGTAATTTTTAAGCTAACGCTCTTACTTGTCCAATGTAAAAATTGACTATTCAATTTTATTTGTTAATCAATTAAATAACTATAATATTAATAACTGACAACATTGTTACGTAAAAGGCCCTACTTCCTTCCTCTTTACCAAATACCAATATGTTGGAATATTCAAGGTAGTATTTGCTATCCTCATCTTCGTCTTCCTCGGCTCAGTCAAGGGATTCAGCATGTAAGGCCAACCCTGCACATATAGAAAATAAAAAACATGCAAGCCATCACTTTTCAATGCAGTATTCAGCACTACTGCCATTGTACTTGGTGTCATCACCTCAGTTGTTTTTGGATTCCTTGGAATGAAAATCGCCACATATGCAAATGCAAGGACGACTCTTGAGGCAAGAAAAGGTATCGATAAAGCTTTTATTGTTTCATTCAGGTCTAGTTCAGTTATGGGATTTTCATTGGCTGCAAATGGGCTTTTAGTCCTATATATCTTAATAAACTCGTTCAAGTTGTACTATAGTGACGACTGGGAGGGTCTTTTTGAGGCTATTACTGGGTATGGTCTTGGTGGATCTTCAATGGCCCTTGTAACACCCCATGAATTCTATAACGCTAAGCTTCACAAATTAGAGTATAATTAATTCTAAATGAAAGAATTAAGGGAAACGGGTTACGCCATTGCTTTCGTCTCAGAATTCTGCTTGAGATAGAGTCCGTGTTTGCGCGAATCGGACTCCGAATGAAGGAGTTATGGCCTTCAGAAGTTTCAGAATCAAATTTAAATTCAAACAGATCAGTTTAATTTAAAATTTTCGAATTTCAAGTTCAAACTGGGCTGGGCGAGAAAATTCCCGCCTAGAGACCAGGTCGACCATGGAGTCGACCTGGTCACCCCAGGTCGACCACGGTGTCGACCTGGTCCCCCCCCCCCCAGGTCGACCATAGTGTCGACCTGCCTGGTCGACCTGGCTGGCCAGGTATGACTCTGGATCGAATTTCTGAGGCCCTGTGTGTCACTAGGGCTGACGTGTCACCTCTTGATTGGCTCTCTGAATTTTGAATGGCCTAGATTCCTCCTATCTTCATCTGACGGCTCAAAACAACTTAAAAATCTATAAATACACCCAAACTCTCAACTGAAAATTCACACAAAAATATGAGAAATGATTTGTCATGCTGCTAGGGAGGAATTGAACATAGCCGTCAAGAGAAAAGCCTAGAGACGAATCAAAACTAAGAAGAAGATTAAAGTTTAAATCAAAAATTATCAACGCAACGATAGTCTACCCAAAGGAGCGCACCTCAATTTCAGAATTCAGAATCCAGAATTCAAGATTCTGCATTCGTTGTAATTATAGTAACCTTTCAGAATATGAATAAGAATTGCGATGTGATTCGATGTGAATGAAAATAGAATTGTGTTATTGTATTGTATAAAATTCTATGTATTTTGATGATTCTATCATGACTTGTGTATTGACGTTTGTGGCATAAATTGATTGATGCAAGCCTATTGAACAATTGTATATGAAAACAATGACACTTGCAAGTTTGTGGCAAAAGAATAGAACTGATCCCTTTATGTATATGTCGATGGCATGGACTATGTATATTCCCTTAGTCTAAATTAGAATTTATTTAAACATGATTTAGACTTGAAACCTTTTATGTCTACATGGCCCAAAGCCTATGTTATCACTTTCATGTTTGTTTGCAAGTATAATTGGATCTATGTTAAGCATCGTTTGGGTTTCATAAATCATGCGAGTTCATGTTTATTTGCAAGTGAAATTGGACCTATGTTAAGTATCGTTTGTGTTTCATAAACTATGCAAGTTCATGTTGAAATAGGCTATGTGAAATAAATGTTATAATTGGACCTTTTGGTGAATATACATCATGCTAGTTTTGTGTTTGACATTATGCCAAGTTAAACATGTTTAAACACAAGTTTGTATTAGCCTAAACTATGCCATCTCACATGCCACCTACTTAGTTATACTTTGATTTGAATGCAAGTTCACATGACCCATCATTTATGTTAGTATCGCTAAACTGCAAGTTCATGCGCCACACACCCTTATATGTTGCAAAATATTACATGGTCTTAATTTCCCCTTTTCTTACGCTTATAAAGTTGGGCTGAATTGTGTCGAGCCCAACATTTGTTATAACGTTGCAAACATATAAACGGGGGTAATAACGTTGGGTGTAAAACATGAAAATATATGTTGGCATGTTTGGCACATGCCAATGATAATGACATTTAAGCGGTATAAATTGTTATGCCCAAGAATAAAAGATATGACATTTACATATATAATAATAAAATATGTAAATTTTGAAAACACGATATGCTTAACCGAAGGTTGGATTGAGTTGTAATGTAAACCTACCCGGAACCGCCCGGCTGTCCAGTAGTCACAACAATACCTATCCAATGTGGGTGGTTAAGCATTGAGCCCAATAAAGACCCGAGGTTAGACTGAGCTACGGTGTAAACCTGCCCGGAACCGACCGGCATATCCAGTAACCGTAGCAATACCTGTCTAATGTGAGTGGTCTGGTGCTCCTAAGAGGCTAAGGACAGGTGGTAGGGTTAAGTCAACTAAAACACTTAACCAAATTCAACATGTTAACAAGAATTGATGGGTGGGGGGTTAGGTAAATACAGACACGTAACCACTTAACATGTTTGACTAGAAAATCCTGGTAATGAGGGACCCGTTTCAGCAGTAACCCAATTTAGGTATCAACGGTACCCTGAAACTAGGCAGGGTGGGGCACGATTACTGGGCTGATTGTAAGAAGTCAAACGACGGCGGTGGGTGCACAGTGCAGGTCTAACGGAGTGCGGGCATGCACACACTTCGGAGCAGACAACCAGGGCACTGGGGACACCAGTAGTATAACCTATGCCTTCTAGAATTTGTGTCGGGGCCGCCACCATGGGTCTTGATACACCCCATGGTGGGACCAACATAGGTATCTACAATTCTTGGGGGTCGTATGAGACATGTTAACGTGAGTAGGATCCGATCTTTAAATAAAGTTGGGGATCACTTCACCCTCACCATGGGGTGCCAGTTAGAGTAAACTCAAATAGATGCAGAGATATAGTATGGGTGCGATAGTACATTCGACACTCCCTTAGCTTGTGACACCATCCTATTTTCAGTATATATCTATCATGCCCTTTCCTTATTCACATACTGAAGAGTTACTAGATTTACTCAGGCTTTATGTCTGACCCTATTTTCTTTTCGTCTTCTTTTCTTTTGTTTCCCCCCTAGGTCCACAGGGAGGAAACAGCTCAGCTCAGTCAGGCTCTGTTCAAGCTCCAAGAACGTAGATGTATGATTTGGGTCTCTTTTTCTCGAGCTATGGCTTTGGATATCACTATGGGGATTTTTGTCACTTTATTTATCTTTTATGCTTCTTTAATAATCAAGGCAGTTATGATGTTGTAATGATGGAAGTATTTTGAGACAATTATGGAATGTTTTGTTTTGAACACGTATTGATGCAATAAAAGTCTATTGGTTTCCGCTGTTTTAAAATATGTGTATTTATATCTGTCTTGAGTTTATCTGTGGCTTTTACTTATAAACCTCCACCAAAATTAAGGCATTCCCTTTGTGAGTGACCTTAACGGAGGTGGGGTGTTTCACTTGGTATCAGAGCATAGGTTTACCAGATAAGATAAAAGTTTTTGAAATTGTTTTCAAAAAGAAAATTTAAAGAAGCGTTTTTCAAGAAAAAGTGTTATATTTATGAAAAGACAAAATCCCCTAAAGCCATGTGCCCCATCTACCTCTCTATCCTTCGTTTTGAATTTTTCCCTTTCTATTTCAGCATGTCTGGAGACCTTAACCTCCCAGAAGGAGTGCCGATTCCCGGCTGGTTAGGAGGTACTTAGAAGCAAGGGCCAATGGCGCGGGCCCAGCAGACATCCCTCCTCCAGTGGCCGCGGTTCCTCCTCCACCTCCTCGTGGAAATGCCTTCGCAAAAACATGTAGAAACTTCAAGGCAATGGATGGAAAAGACTTTTATGGGACAGAATCCTTTGTAGGGGCAAGAAACTGGCTAAAGGAGACTGAGGATCTGTTTGTCATCTTTGGAGTGGATGACATGCAAAAGATACAACTAGCGGTATGGTTGCTTAAGGATGAGGCTTCCTATTGGTGGGAAGTTACCAATGCTCAGAGGGCGGTGGAAACATGGGAAGACTTCAGGACAAGGTTTGAGATGAAATTCCTCTCCCAAGCTGAAAGAAGCCTGCAAATGGAGAAGTTTCTAACTCTGAAACAGGGGAGCATGACGATCAGGGAATATGTTAATCAGTTTAATCAACTGGCCAGATTTGGGTTAGACTTAGTAAACACCCAACACAAGAAGGCACTTCGCTTCATCAAGGGTTTGAATGAGCCTCTACACAGCCTTGCCATGACCCATGTATCCACGGGAGCGACTTATGAAAGCTTGGTGAACATGGCGTTGCTACATGAGGAAGACCACGGCAAGAAAGAAACTAAGGTGGAAGAGAAGAAAGAAGGTCTACAAGCAAAGAAAACAGACTTCAAGAAAGGAGGGAAGAACAATAAGCCCCGTGAGAAGAGAAGGTGCAATTTCTGTGGCATTGTGGGCCATATATCAAAAGACTGCCGGAAAAGGAAGGCGAAGATGGGTGGTTGCTTTCATTGTGGAGAGACTGGGCACCATGCTAAGGACTGCCCAAAGAAGAAAGGGCAGGGACAGAAAGCTGGATCCACTTCAGGGGGTAAGGTTCATGCGCTAGTGGCACCTCAGCAAGAACGAGGTAGTAATATTTATGTAGAAAGTGTAGTCTATCTTTATGATCATCCAGTTCGTACACTTTTTGACTCTGGTGCATCGCACTCTTTTATTTCATCTACCTTAGTAGAATCTATGCATCTAGTCACTAGTATGGTAGAAGATCCCTTAGTAGTTTCAAATCCAATTGGGGGCTCCGCTTACTTGTCAATGGTTTGTTTGGGTTTGAAAATCTCTATTCTCAGCGTTGAGTTTAGTTGTGATGCCTTTGTCTTAGGCTTCTCGGGATATGGTTTGATCTTAGGCATGGACTGGTTATCCAGTAATAGTGCCATCCTTGATTATGAGAAAAGAGTAGTTAGGCTCTTGACTCGGCTTGGTAACACTCTAGAAATTTCTTGTAATCCCTTGAATGCTGTTATGCTTAGTTATCTAGAGTCGCTTGATGCTTCTGAGGAAAATTTGCAATCGGTTAGAGTAGTCCGGGAATATCCGGATGTCTTTGAGGAGGTGAAAGCTTACCTCCGAGGCGGGAAATAGACTTCCGCATATATCTTATGGATAACGCAAAGCCTGTAGCTTTACCTGTTAGACACATGGCTCCAAGGGAGAGAAAGGAGCTCAGTAAGCAGGTTAAAGAACTTCTCGAAAAAGGGTTCATTAGACAGAGCATTTCGGAATGGGGTGCTCCAGTGGTGTTCACAACCAAAGCGGACGGTTCGCTTCGCCTTTGCGTTGACTATAGGGAGTTAAACAAATTAACCAAGAAAGATTGGCACCCTCTTCCCCGAATCGACGATTTGTTTGATCAGCTTGTAGGTGCAACGGTCTTCTCCCAACTTGATCTGGCAACTGGGTTCCATCAGCTAAGAGTAGCTGAAGATAGTATTGATAAAACGATGTTCAGAACCCCAGATGGTTTCTTCAAGTGGCTTGTCATGCCTTTCGGCTTGACAAACGCACCCGCTTATTTCATAGACCTAATGAGCAGGGTGTTCAGAGAATTCCTCAACAAATTTGTGGTTGTCTTCGTAGATGATATCTTAATCTTCTCAAAAAATGAGGAAGAGCATGCTCAGCATCTGAAAGAAATCACGGAAACTCTCCGTTCACATCAGTTAAAAGCCAAATTCTCCAAGTGCCACTTCTGGAGAAAAGAGGTAAGATTTCTAGGGCATATAGTGTCCAAAGAAGGGTTGGCCGTGGACCCCGCGAAAGTGGTGGCAGTGCAAGATTGGAAAACACCAAGAAATGCAACCAAAGTTCGAAGCTTTCTTGGGTTAGCCGGTTTTTACCGAAAGTTTATTAGGTATTTCGCAAAGATCTCGGCCCCACTCACAAGGCTAACAAAGAAGAATCTGGCGTTCACTTGGGATTTGGACTGCGAGTTTGCTTTCCAACGATTAAAAAGGGCTCTCACAATAGCCCCAGTTCTGACTTTGCTAGATGGAAGCAAAATGTTCACGGTATACACGAATGCATATGGAACGAGACTAGGCGCTGTTCTAATGCAAGAAGGAAGGGTAGTAGCTTATGGCGGAAGACAATTAAAAGTTCATGAAAAGAACTACCCAACCCACGATCTTGAGTTAGCCGCCATCGTCTTTGCGCTTAAGTCTTGGCGCCATTATCTCCTAGGTGAGAAGTTTGAATTATACACTGACCATAAATCATTGAAATATCTCTTCTCGTAGAAGGACCTTAACTTGAGACAGCAAAGATGGATGGAGTTTCTTGCCTCGTATGACTTTGAAATTTCCTATACTCCCGGCAAAGGCAACGTAGTAGCAGACGCGTTAAGCCGAAAGAAACTGACCTTAAGCCCTCTCTTTGTGGAAAGGCAAAGCTTGGAGTATATAGCCAGTTTTAACTTTAGGCCCTCCTCAGATTTTGTACCGGGTTTGCTAGCATCTCTCGAAGTACGCCCTACTCTCTTGGACTCAATAGGGACTGCACAACGTGAAGACCCTCAGCTTGTCGATGTGATTGATAAACTTATTAGGGGTGAGACTTCCAGTCACCTCAATAGGTACGCCATCGATAATAAGGGTTGGCTGAGGCGAGATGGAAGATTATGCGTCCCACAAGCAAGGGAGTTGACAAAGAAGGTTCTCGAAGAAGCGCATCATTCCAAGATGACTATACACCCTGGCGGTGATAAGATGTACAAGGATATAAAAAGGACTTTCTTTTGGAACGGCATGAAGCAAGACATGGCAGATTTCGTTTCTAAGTGCATGACCTGCCAACGGGTCAAGGCGGAACAGACGAAGCCTGGAGGACTACTTCATCCTTTAGAGGTCCCACAGTGGAAGTGGGAAAACATTTCATTGGAATTCATTGACGGATTTCCTGGGTCGAGAAGAGGCAACACTAGCATTTGGGTAATAGTTGATAGGCTTACTAAGAGCGCCCACTTCATACCTATCAAAAGTAAAAGGACTGCCTCATCTCTAGCATCTCTTTATCTCAAGGAAATAGTTCAACTCCATGAGATACCCACCAGCATTGTTAGTGACCGAGACCCTATCTTCACAAGCGAGTTTTGGTGGAGTCTGCAAGAAGCTGTAGGCACACAGTTATGTCTGAGCACGGTCTATCACCCCCAAACCGACGGCCAGACGGAAAGGGTGAACAGAGTTTTAGAGGATCTTTTGAGACTTTGCGTTCTTGACTTTGGAGGGACTTGGGAGGATCACCTTCCTTTAGTGGAATTTGCCTATAACAACAGCTACCAAGCTACCATCGGTATGGCACCCTTCGAAGCCTTGTATGGAAGACCGTGCAAATCACCAACTTGTTGGTGGGAGTCTACAGATAAGCTTATACTTGGGCCAGATATGATTCGAGAGACTTCGGAGAAAGTGGACTTGATACGTAGGAGAATGAAGACTGCCCAAGACCGACAGAAATCCTACGCCGACAAAAGAAGGACCGACCTTGAGTCTGAGGTTGGGGACAGGGTTTTCCTTAAGGTATCACCTTTAAGGAACGTCGTTCGTTTTGGATCCGCAGGAAAGCTAGCACCGAGATTTGTAGGACTGTTTCCTATCATCGAGAAGGTTGGAAAGATGGCCTATAGATTAGAGCTACCCGAGAGACTGGTCGGAGTTCACAACGTCTTTCATGTTTCTCACCTCCGGAAGTGTTTGCATGAGTCAGCGGAAGTGGTGGAACCTAGCATTCTAGAAAAAGCCGAAGTGGGACGTGAAGCAACTATGAGGAGAGTTCCAACCCGCATCTTAGGAACTAAAGTGAAAAAGCTACGCAACCGCGAAGTCAAACTCGTTAAAGTTCAGTGGAGCAATGCCGAGGAAGACGCGACTTGGGAAACTAAGGACAGAATACGCGCTGCCTACCCTTTTCTTTTTGAGGGTACATCTTTGATCTCTCTTTTTCCTTAAGTTATGCTTTATCTATCTGTTTTTTAGGTATACCTTCTCGGTCCTTTTTCCTAACTCCTTAGGTAGAAAACAAATGGATGCAAACATGTATTTGAAAACATGTTATGGATGATGGTTGCAAATGGTTGCTAGTGATTGCTAGTGGTTGCTCATGGATGCATATACACACACCCCCTAGGTTATAGATCGGCTCAGTCACTTCATATTGCATATGCATATATGTATTCTCATTTGTATATGGTTGAAACTTGATATGCTGTCATATGGTCGTTGCATTTGTATGAATGGTTGTGCACTCATGTAGAATTATGAGTAGGAAAAATTAGCATACATAATGGATTCATGACACTTACATGATTCGCATTAAGGAGGTCAACTGAATCAGTAGACCGCCTGATTTCTGCATTAGATAAGGACATGTACACGCACTATGCATATGATCATGAAGCATTAGAAGTCTTTTAAAGACAGCGGATGCCTGTGTTTGTTCGTTGAGTAGATGGACTGTTGGATGGTAGGATATACATTCTTCCTAACTTGAAGATTTCGGGGACGAAATCCTTTTAAGGGGGGAGAATGTAACACCCCGTGAATTCTATAACGCTAAGCTTCACAAATTAGAGTATAATTAATTATAAATGGAAGAATTAAGGGAAACGGGTTACACCATTGCGTTCGTCTCAGAATTTTGCTTGAGATAGAGTCCGAGTTTGCACGAATCGGACTCCGTATGAAGGAGTTATGGCCTTCGGAAGTTTCAGAATCAAATTTAAATTCAAACAGCTCAGTTTAAATTCAAAACTTCGAATTTCAGGTTCAAACTGGGCTGGGCAGGAAAATTCCCGCCCAGAGACCAGGTCGACCATAGGGTCGACAATGGAGTCGACCGGGTCACCCCAGGTCGACCATGGTGTCGAGCTGGTGCCCCCCAGGTCGACCATAGTGTCGACCTGGGTGTCGACCTGCCTAGTTGACCTGGCTGGCCAGGTCTGACTCTGGCTCGAATTTCTGAGGCCCTGTGTGTCACTATGGCCGACGTGTCACCTCTTGATTGGCTCTCTGAATTTTGAATGGCCTAGATTCCTTCTATCTTCATCTGACGGCTCAAAACAACTTAAAAACTATAAATACACCTAACTCTCAACTGAAAATTCACACAAAAATATGAGAAAGGAGTCGTCATGCTGCTAGGGTGGAATTGAACATAGCTGTAACACCCCGTATTTTCTGTGAACGTATAAGTAACAAATCAGGGAATAATTAATTTTTAAAATAAGAATCAAGGGAAACGGGTTGCGCCATTGCGTTCGTCTCGAATTTCTTCTTGGAATCGAGTCCGAGTTTTCGAGAAACGGAGTCTGTATGAGGGAGATATGGCCCTTCGAAGTTTCAAAGAATTTCAGAATCGAAAACAGCTCGAAAATTCGAATTCAAATTCAAACCCAGAAGCGGGCTGGGCGGGAAATTTCCCGCCCAGGACCCAGGTCGACTGGGTGGTCGACCTCCCCATGGCCAGGTCGACCACAGTGTCGACCTGGGGGGACCAGGTCGACCATAGTGTCGACCTGGGGGTCGACCTGCCTCCCGAAACCCACTTTCTGAACCTGATGCATTCTGATGTATTTAGACTCGTTTTCTGTCTAGGTTCATCCGCCTGATCCTATTTAAACACCCCCAGACCTCACTTTCTCTCCACACCATTTCATTCTACCTATGCTCTGCCTCTGTTCTAATTAAAATAAAAATGGCATCGCTACTCTGCTGAGATCTGAACTGGAACTAGGACTAAAGCATCTTCTTCTAAACTGAATAAAATTAAAAAGAGAATAACTGCAACTCTTCTTCTTCTTTAATCCAATCAAGGCAAGTACAGTTATTTTCCTCTATAAACTTTAATTGTGATTGTGGCATGATTGTAAATCTGAATTTGAGGTTGTGTATGTTCTGTTCTGATCTATTTTATTCTGTATCTCTTTCTTCTTTCTGTTCTATAGCCAGGCTACCACGAGCCTTCGCCAAATCTCATAAGAGATTAACGCATAAACGCTAAACTTTGAGACAAATAACGAACGATGGCATAATTGGACATAGCTAATCTGTGACTAAAAGAACATAGGTTGTAAACTAGATTTAGATCTATGCATATTCTATGAATTGGAAGAAGAGGAACCATTGTATGTTAACATGTGATTTGAGACATTGGACATAACGCATATTTTGAATTAAGATCTGTTATAATTTAAAGTTCTAGATTGTTTGGCATATTGTTTATATAACAATTCATGACTTGAGATAAAAAGAGAATATGACTTAGGTGTGAAGGTCTATATTAAGATTTGATAACTATTAAATGTGAATAACACCTAAGTGGGAGATTTTTGAATATATGACATGCATTGAAATCAATGACTATATTTGGTATAATTTATATGTGAATCTCTTGTACTAGGAAAGTTTAACTAAATTTGAGACATGTGTAATATGGTGAATTATGACCATAATCTGTGCCATGTAAATTCAATGCAAATGTGGGGTATATGATCACATTGTGAATCATGACAACTATTTAGGCATGCAAACTTAGGCCAATTTTACAATTAGGCAAGATATGTTGATGAAACTTTAAGGAATGATTAAATCTGTTATTTTGCCTAATCTGCTAGTTCTGTTATATTGCCTAATCTGCTAATTCTGTTATATTGCCTAATCTGCTAGTTCTGTTATATTGCCTAATTTGCTAGTTCTGCTATATTGTCTAGTCTGCTAGATCTGTTCATCTGCTAAATCTGTCATTTGCTACGTTTGCTGAAAATGCCTAATCTGTTATATACTAAATCTGCTAAATTGCTTAATCTGCTAAATCCGTTAAGTCGCCAAATCTGCGAAATCTGCTATCTGCTATATCTGTTGAGTTGATATATTTTCTGTTATTGACATAATCTGAATTGGCTATAGTTATGAATAATTGACATGTATATTAGGCACGGCATAAATGGTAAATTACTAATTAATTGGCCGCAAAGATAAACATGGCTAACTCGAGGTTAGAATGAGTTTGCGGCGTAATCCTGCCCGGAACCGCCCGGCACATCCAGTGGCCGCAAACAATTGGTTCTAATGTGAGAAGTTAGTCATAACGTGCTCGAAACCCGAGGTTAGACTCAGTTTGTGGTGGAAACCTGTCCGGAACCAACCGGCCTAACCAGTAGCCGCAAACTGTCAGTCTAATGTGAGAGGTCTGGGCATTAATATTTAATTAATGGAAATCTGAATAGGATGTATAAATCGTTTTGGGTGGATAGGGTTAAACCAATTGGACTAATGAATTTGATAAACCCGTTTCATGAATCTGTAGGCCCAATACAAAGTTAGACAATCTGTAAGTCTGTTAATCTGTAATCGGTTAATCTGTAAGTCTGTTAATCTGTAACCGGTTAATCTATAAGTCTGTAAATCCGTATATCTGATCCGTCGGTCTGAAAATTTGTCTAATCTATGAACTGGTTGATCTGAATTCTGTATGTCTGAACTTGTAAACAAGTTAATCTAAAATCTGTTAGTCTGGGGACACAAGGTTAGGAGGGAAATTACTTGTGTCATCTGTTGTTTGGGACCCATATTAGCCAGTAACCCTTTCTGGTATCAAAACTTTGACCCAACAGTAGGTAGGGTCCGGGCACGCTTACTGAATTAATTATAAGTGGTTCATTCTGATAATGGCGAGGGGTGTTGATGGTGCGTTTCAACCGGGTCATGTGCGTGCATGGATCCCGGTCTGCCTCTAAGGATGTAAGACGCCGTGGAATCTGTAAATAGGCCTGTGCCAAATGGTTGTCACTTTAGGGTATGATACACCCTATTATGGAGCCGACACAGGGTATTTATGTATTAGGGAGCCGATCGCTTGGGGTAGGGTTTTAGGGTACACTTAGTTCTGTCTGTTTCTGTTGGTACCGTCTGTTTCTGTTGGGTGGCAACACCTGTCTGCGTGGTACCGTCTGTTCGGGTGGTAAAGGCCCATTTACTAGTGTACACCTAATTCTACATTCTGTTTCCGTAGGGACTAATCTGTTCCTGTCTGTTTCTATTCGGGTGGTAAAGGCCCATTATTAACATTCTATTTTTGTCTGTTTCTGTTCGGGTGGTAAAGGCCCATTATTAACTTTCTGTTTCTGTTTGTTTCTGTTCGGGTGGTAAAGGCCCATTATTAACATTCTATTTCTGTCTGTTTCTGTTCGGGTGGTAAAGGCCCATTATTAACGTTCTGTTTCTGTGGAAATTATTTTGTTCCTGTTTCTGCTTCAGTTTAGACATTAGGGTAACACCTAATCTTGTTACACTAGTATTAGTGCAGAGAAATGAAAAGTAATATTATTCTGTTCCTTCTGTTTAACCTAAGTACATCTGTTGCTCCTATTACTATTATCTCTCATCCAGTTTTATTTGCATGCCATGATTATTATTATCTATTCATATGCTGAAAGTCACTAGACTTGCCAGACTTTATGTCTGACCTTGCTTGTTTTCGCCCCTTTTCTTCCGTTTCCCCCCGGGTTTTCCAAGGAGGGAATACTTTAGTTTGATCCGGATTTCTTCCGCTTGAAGTACTTAGAGTGCTTAAAGTATGGCTTGACTCCGTATGGCAGCTTCTGTGGGGATTATGATTTTAAAATTTTGTACTCTGATGATTTTCTGAACAAGGCTGATATTTATGTACTTGAGTTTTTGGGAAAGATGTAACCAAACTGATTTTTGTTTTCCGCTGTAATAAAGTTATAATTTCTCAAGTATTGTTTATCTGTCTTGTAAATTTCTATTCTGTATACTAAAACAATCCACCAAAGTTAAGGCATTCCCTTTGTAAGTGACCTTAATGGAGGTGGGGTGTTACACTTGGTATCAGAGCTGAAGGTTACCAGATTTGATAAAAAGTTTTGAAAACTATTTTCAAAACGATTTTAAAAGGATGTATTTTCAAAAAGTAAAGTTTATTTTGAAAAACATAATCCCCAAAAAGCCATATATCTGTCTTTTCCGTTCTCCGTTTTAAATCTTTTTCTTTCATTCCAGCATGTCTGGGAATCTTAACTTTCCAGAGGATGTGCCAATACCTGGCTGGTTCAGGAGGTACTTAGAGGCTAGGGCCAACGATGTAGGCCCAGCAGATATTCCTCTTCCAGCTACAACGATTCATCCTCCTCCGCCCCCTCCTCGTGCAATCGCTTTTTCAAAGATCTGTAGAGATTTTAAGGCCATGGGTGGAAAGGATTTCAAGGGAACTGAATCATTCGTAGAAGCGAGGAACTGACTCAAGGAAACTGAGGATCTGTTCGTTATCTTCGAGGTGGACGATAGGCATAAGGTACAATTGGCGGTATGGTTGCTCAAGGACGAAGCTTCCTACTGGTGGGAAATCACTAACACCGAGAGGCCGGTTGAAACATGGATGGATTTCAGAACAAGGTTTGAGTCGAAATTCCTCTTGCAAGCTGAAAGAAGTCTACAATTGGAAAAGTTCTTATCTCTTAAGCAAGGAAGTATGACGGTCAGGGAATACATCAATCAGTTCAACCAACTGGCTAGGTTCGGATTAGATTTAGTCGACACCCAGCATAAATAGGCTCTCCGCTTTGTTAAGGGATTGAACGAGCCACTGCACAACCTAGCCATGACCCATGTACCCATGGGAGCGACTTACGAGAGATTGGTGGGTATGGCACTACTGCACGAGGAAGACAACGGCAAGAAAGAGGCGAAGAAGGAAGAACCACAGAACAAGAAAGCATGGCCCAAAAAGGAAACACAAAAGAAGGGTGAAAAGTCTGAAGATAAGAAGGAGAAAAAGTTCTTTACTTGTGGAAGCTCGACTCATCTGAACAAGGATTGCAGAAAAAGAAAGGGCACTTGCTTCAACTGTGGTGAGATAAGACACTTCACTAGGGACTGTCCGAAGAAACGAGGACAAGGGCAGAGGGCAGGACCAACTTCTGGAAGGTAGGCAAACACTCTCGAGGCTAGTGGATAGGATAGAAATAGGAAAACTTTCTGTGGTAGGTTTAATTTCTTTATCTGATTGTCGAGTTGAAACTCTTTTCTAATTATGGCATTTTGATTCTGTAACCGATACTCTGCACTTTAATACTAGTATTGTTTCTGATTCCGCTGTAGACTCAGACCCATAAGGGTTATGACTCATCTGTTGGTAATAGGTTGGGGGTATCTGTGTTAGGCATCAAGTTGATTGTAATGCATACATTCTGGGTTTTGAGGGATATAGTGGAATTTTCCCATGCTTAGTTTTCTAAGAATCATTCGATAATCTGATCTGTACTAGTAGTCTGTAAGCATCAGGATATTTCTGAAAAGATTAAGATTTCCAGTTTTGACATTTTCTAAATATGGTAATCCTCTGGGAGTCAATCTGATATTGATTTCGGTCTTCAGGGTTGATACTTAGGGGAATTTGTCTCTCAACCAAGGTTCAATGGAAACCAAGTTTTTGTTTTATTTGTACTCGCTTCCATAATTCGACTATCCTATCGATCGAATCTTCGAACTTTAGGTAGAAACTAATGGGTGTAAACATGTGTTTGAGACATGTTATGTTTGATGGTTGCAAGTGGATGCAAGTGGTTGCTCGTGGATGCATATACACACACTAGGCACTAGATCGGCTCGAAAACACTCTCATACTGCATACGGATGTGTGAGCATTTTCAATTTCTGTGGATGCAAAATGATTGACTCATCACATGGATGTTGCATATGAATGAATGGTTGTCACTCATATAAGAATGATATGTATCAAATAGGAAAATTGCATACATGTTGCACTCATGGCACTAACATAATTCGCATTAAGGAGGTCAACTGAACCAGTGGACCGCCTGATCTTTGCATTGGATAAGGAACATATACACACACTTTTGCATATGTTCATACAACATTAGAAGTTTTTTTAAGGACAATGGATGCTTGTGGATGATGGTTGAGTAGATGGATGACTGGATGGTAGGACACATTCTTCTTAACTTGAAGATTTCGGGGACGAAATCCTTTAAGGATGGGAGAATGTAACACCCCGTAATTTCTGTGAACGTATAAGTAACAAATCAGAGAATAATTAATTTTTAAAATAAGAATCTAGGGAAACAGGTTGCGCCATTGCGTTCGTCTTGAATTTCTGCTTGGAAACGAGTCCGAGTTTTCGGGAAACGGAGTCCGTATGAGGGAGATATGGCCCTTCGAAGTTTCAGAGAATTTCAGAATCGAAAACAGCTCGAAAATTCGAATTCAAATTCGAATTCAAACCCAGAAGCGGGCTGGGCAGGAAATTTCCCACCCAGGACCCAGGGCGACTGGGTGGTCGACTGGGTAGTCGACCTCCCCATGGCTAAGTCGACCACAGTGTCGACCTGGGGGGACCAGGTCGACCATAATGTCAACCTAGGGGTTGACCTGGCTCCCGAAACCCACTTTCTGAACCTGATGCATTCTGATGTATTTAGACTTGTTTTCTATCTAGGTTCGTCCGCCTAATCCTATTAAACACCCCCAGACCTCACTTTCTCTCCACACCATTTCGTTCTACCTATGCTCTGCCTCTGTTCTAATTAAAATAAAAATGGCGTCGCTACTCTGCTGAGATCTGAACTGGAACTAGGACTAAAGCATCTTCTTCCAAACTGAATAAAATTAAAAAGAGAACAACTGCAACTCTTCTTCTTCTTTAATCCAATCAAGGCAAGTACAGTTATTTTCCGCTATAAACTTTAATTGTGGTTGTGGCATGATTGTAAATCTGAATTTGAGGTTGTGTATGTTCTGTTCTGATCTATTTTATTCTGTATCTCTTTCTTCTTTCTGTTCTATAGCCAGGCTACCACGAGCCTGCGACAAATCTCATAAGAGATTAACGCATAAATGCTAAACTTTGGGACAAATAACGAGAGATGGCATAATTGGACATAGCTAATCTGTGACTAAAAGAACATAGGTTGTAAACTAGATTTAGATCTATGCATATTCTGTTAATTGGAAGAAGAGGAACCATTGTATGTTAACATGTGACTTGAGACATTGGACATAGCGCATATTTTGAATTAAGATTTGTTATAATTTAAAGTTCCAGATTGTTTGGCATATTGTTTATATAACAATTCATGACTTGAGATAAAAAGAGAATATGACTTAGGTGTGAAGGTCTATATTAAGATTTGATAACTATTAAATGTGAATAACACCTAAGTGGGAGATTTTTGAATATATGACATGCATTGAAATCGATGGCTATATTTGGTATAATTTACATGTGAATCTCTTGTACTAGGAAAGTTTAACTAAATTTGAGACATGTGTAATATGGTGAATTATAACCATAATCTGTGCCATGTAAATTCGATGCAAACGTGGAGTATATGATCACATTGTGAATCATGACAACTATTTAGGCATGCCAACTTAGGCCAAATTTACAATTAGGCAAGATATGTTGATGAAACTTTAAGGAATGATTAAATCTGTTATATTGCCTAATCTGCTAGTTCTGTTATATTGCCTAATCAGTTAGTTCAGTTATATTGCCTAATCTGCTAGTTCTGTTATATTGCCTAATCTGCTAGTTCTGTTATATTGCCTAATCTGCTAGTTCTGCTATATTGTCTAGTCTGCTAGATCTGTTCATCTACTAAATCTGTCATTTTCTACGTCTGCTGAAAATGCCTAATCTGTTATATACTAAATCTGCTAAATTGCTTAATCTGCTAAATCCGTTAAATCGCCTAATCTGCGAAATCTGCTATCTGCAATATCTGTTGAGTTGATATATTTTCTGTTATTGACATAATATGAATTGGCTATAGTTATGAATAATTGACATGTATATTAGGCACGACATAAATGGTAAATTACTAATTAATTGGCCGCAAAGATAAACATGGCTAACTCGAGGTTAGAATGAGTTTGCGGCGTAATCCTGCCCGGAACCGCCCGGCACATCCAGTGGCCGCAAACAATAAGTTATAATGTGATAAGTTAGTCATAACGTGCTCGAAACCCGAGGTTAGACTCAGTTTGTGGCAGAAACCTGCCCGGAACCAACCGGCCTAACCAGTAGCCACAAACTATCAGTCTAATGTGAGAGGTCTGGGCATTAATATTTAATTAATGGAAATCTGAATAGGATGTCTAAATCGTTTTAGGTGGATAGGGTTAAACCAATTGGACTAATGAATTTGATAAACCCATTTCATGAATCTGTAGGCCCAATACAAAGTTAGACAATCTGTAAGTCTGTTAATCTGTAATCGGTTAATCTGTAAGTCCGTTAATCTGTAATCGGTTAATCTGTAAGTCTGTAAATCTGTATATCTGATCCGTTGGTCTGAAAACTTGTCTAATATGTGAACTGGTTGATCTGAATTCTGTATGTATGAACTTGTAAACAAGTTAATCTGAAATCTGTTAGTCTGGGGACACAAGGTTAGGAGGGAAATTACTTGTGTCATCTGTTGTTTGGGACCCATATTAGTCAGTAACCCTTTCTGGTATCAAAACTTTGACCCAACAGTAGGTATGGTCCGGGCACGCTTACTGAAATAATTATAAGTGGTTCATTCTGATAATGGCGAGGGGTGTTGATGGTGCGTTCCAACCGGGTCATGTGCGTGCATTGATCCCGATCTGCCTCTAAGGATGTAAGACGCCATGACATCTGTAAATAGGCCTGTGCCAATTGGTTGTAACTTTAGGGAATGATACACCCTATTGTGGAGCCGACACAGGGTATTTATGTATTAGGGAGCCGATCGCTTGGGGTAGGATTTTAGGGTACACTTAGTTCTGTCTGTTTCTGTTGGTACTGTCTGTTTCTGTTGGGTGGCAACACCTGTCTACGTGGTACCGTCTGTTCGGGTGGTAAAGGCCCATTTACTAGTGTACACCTAATTCTACATTCTATTTCCGTAGGGACTAATCTATTTCGGTCTGTTTCGGTTCAGGTGGTAAGGGCCCATTATTAACATTCTGTTTCTGTCTGTTTCTGTTCGGGTGGTTAAGGCCCATTATTAACATTCTGTTTCTGTCTGTTTCTGTTCGGGTGGTAAAGGCCCATTATTAACATTCTGTTTCTGTCTGTTTCTGTTCGGGTGGTAAAGGCCCATTATTAACGTTCTGTTTCTGTGGAAATTATTTTGTTCCTGTTTCTGCTTCAGTTTAGACATTAGGGTGACACCTAATCCTGTTACACTAGTATTAGTGCAGAGAAATGAAAAGTAATATTATTCTATTCCTTCTGTTTAACCTAAGTGCATATGTTGCTCCTGTTACTGTTATCTCTCATCCAGTTTTATTTGCATGCCATGATTATTATTATCTGTTCATATGCTGAAAGTCACTGGACTTGCCAGACTTTATGTCTGATCTTGCTTGTTTTCGCCCCTTTTCTTCCGTTTCCCCCCAGGTTTTCCAAGGAGGGAATACTTTAGTTTGATCCGGATTTCTTCCGCTTGAAGTACTTAGAGTGCTCAAAGTATGGCTTGACTCCTTATGGCAGCTTCTGTGGGGATTATGATTTTAAAATTTTGTACTCTGATGATTTTTTGAACAAGGCTGATATTTATGTACTTTAGTTTTTGGGAAAGATGTAACCAAACTGATTTCTGTTTTCCGCTGTAATAAATTTATAATTTCTCAAGTATTGTTTATCTGTCTTGTAAATTTCTGTTCTGTCTACTAAAACAATCCACCAAAGTTAAGGCATTCTCTTTGTGAGTGACCTTAATGGAGGTGGGGTGTTACAATAGTCGTCAAGAGAAAAGCCTAGAGACGAATCGAAACTAAGAAGAAGATTAAAGTTTAAGTAAAAAATTATCAACGCAACGATAGTCTACCCGAAGGAGCGCACCTCAATTTCAGAATTCAGAATCCAGAATTCAAGATTCTACATTCGTTGTAAGTATAGTAACCTTTCAGAATATGAATAAGAATTGCGATGTGATTCGATGTGAATGAGAATAGAATTGTGTTATTGTATTGTATAAAATTCTATGTATTTTGATGATTCTATCATGACTTGTGTATTGACATTTGTGGCATAAATTGATTGATGCAAGCCCATTGAACAATTGTATATTAAAACAATGACACTTGCAAGTTTGTGGCAAAAGAACAGTACTGATCCCTTCATGTATATGTCGATGGCATGGACTATGTATATTCCCTTAGTCTAAATTAGAATTTATGTAAACATGATTTAGACCTGAAACCTTTTGTGCCTACATGACCCAAAGCCTATGTTATCACTTTCATGTTTGTTTGCAAGTATAATTGGATCTATGTTAAGCATCGTTTGGGTTTCATAAATTATGCGAGTTCATGTTTATTTGCAAGTGAAATTGGACCTATGTTAAGTATCGTTTGTGTTTCATAAACTATGCAAGTTCATGTTGAAATAGGCTATGTGAATTAAATGTTATAATTGGACCTTTTGGTGAATATACATCATGCTAGTTTTGTGTTTGACATTATGCCAAGTTAAACATGTTTAAACACAAGTTTGTATTAGCCTAAACTATGCCATCTCATATGCCACCTACTTAGTTATACTTTGATTTGAATGCAAGTTCACATGACCCATCATTTATGTTAGTATCGCTAAACTACAAGTTCATGCGCCACACACCCTTATATGTTGCAAAATATTACATGTTCTTAATTTCCCCTTTTCTTACGCTTATAAAGTTGGGCTGAATTGTGTCGAGCCCAACATTTGTTATAACGTTGCAAACGTATAAACGGGGGTAATAACGTTGGGTGTAAAACATGAAAATATATGTTGGCATGTTTGGCACATGCCAATGAAAATGACATTTAAGCGGTATAAATTGTTATGACCAAGAATAAAATATATGACATTTACATATATAATAATAAATTATGTAAATTTAGAAAACACGATATGCTTAACCCGAGGTTGGATTGAGTTGTGATGTAAACCTTCCCGGAACTGCCCGGATGTCCAGTGGTCACAACAATACCTATCCAATGTGGGTGGTTAAGCATTGAGCCCAATAAAGACCCGAGGTTAGACTGAGCTACGGTGTAAACCTTCCCGGAACCGACCGGCATATCCAGTAACCGTAGCAATACTTGTCTAATGTGAGTGGTCTGGTGCTCCTAAGAGGCTAAGGACAGGTGGTAGGGTTAGGTCAACTATAACACTTAACCAAATTCAACATGTTAACAAGAATTGATGGGTGAGGGGTTAGGTAAATACAGACACTTAACCACTTAACATGTTTGACAAGAAAATCCTGGTAACGAGGGACCCATTTCAGCAGTAACCCAATTTAGGTATCAACGGTACCCTGAAACTAGGCAGGGTTGGGCACGATTACTAGGCTGATTGTAAGCGGTCAAATGACGGCGGTGGGTGAACATTGCAGGTCTAACGGAGTGCGGGCGTGCACACACTTCGGAGCAGACAACTAGGGCACTGGGGACACCAGTAGTATAACCTATGCCTTCTAGAATTTGTGTCGGGGCCGCCACCATGGGTCTTGATACACCCCATAGTGGGACCAGCATAGGTATCTACAATTCTTGGGGGCCGTATGACACATGTTAACGCGAGTAGGAGACGATCTTTAAATAAAGTTGGGGATCACTTCACCCTCACCGTGGGGTGCTAGTTAGAGTAAACTCAAATAGATGCAGAGATTAAGTATGGGTGCGATAGTACATTCGACACTCCCTTAGCTTGTGACACCATCCTATTTTCAGTATATATCTATCATGCCCTTTCCTTATTCACATACTGAAGAGTTACTAGATTTACTCAAGCTTTATGTCTGACCCTATTTTCTTTTCGTCTTCTTTTCTTTCGTCCCCCCCAGGTCCACAGGGAGGAAACAGCTCAGCTCAGTCAGGCTCTGTTCAAGCTCCAAGAACGTAGATGTATGATTTGGGTCTCTTTTGCTCGGAATATGGCTTTGGATATCACTATGGGGATTTTTGTCACTTTATTTATGTTTTATGCTTCTTTAATAATCAAGGCAGTTATGATGTTGTAATGATGGAAGTATTTTGAGACAATTATGGAATGTTTTGTTTTGAACACGTATTGATGCAATAAAAGTCTGTTGGTTTCCGCTGTTTTGAAATATGTGTATTTATATCTGTCTTGAGTTTATTTGTGGCTTTTACTTATAAACCTCCACCAAAATTAAGGCATTCCCTTTGTGAGTGACCTTAATGGAGGTGGGGTGTTTCAACTCTTTTTGGCCAAGTTGGAGGTGGTGTTTACTTAAAAGCAGCTGACGTTGGTGCTGATCTTATTGGTAAAGTTGTAAGAAACATCCCAGAAGACGACCCAAGAACTGTGGGTCTTTCTTCCTCTTTCCCTCTGTTTTTATGTACAAGCAACTTAACGCGGGTTCAGGTTCCATGACGAATATTCCATACTATTTGAAGAGATTTGCATTATCATGGTAAATGTACCAATGTGTGTGCATGTGGGCGGCATGTGTTTGGAATCAAAATTGTTTTTTATATTACTTGCAAAATATCCCTCAAAAGTACCTCTTATTGGCATTGCACCAGGATAAGTAGGTGCAATGCTCCAAAATCCCATCATACAAGTATAGTTGTATATTAGTAAATTTGTAAGTGAACAGATGAATGCTATTTTGCTGATTCGTAGTCTCTTGATTCAGTTGCACTAAGTTACATCAATGCTTTCTCTTATTATGACCGTGTGCTATAGGTGATTACTGATAATGTTGGAGATAACATCGGTGATATTGCTGGGATGGGGTTAGATATTTTTGGCTCCTTTGCCAAATCTTCTTTTGCTGCTCTTCTTGTTGCTTCAATCTCTTCATTTGGAATCGACCACGACTTCACTGCAATGTGCTACCAACTACTAATCATCATCGCAAAATGGGATCTCTCTTTTTCTCAACAAAAACCGAAAAAGAATAAAAAAAGACTTCACATTATTTTTATTACTTGAGTTGTTTTAAGGATGGTATTCTTCTACCCCAACAAAAAAAGAAAATTGCAGGTATATGTTATTTTGATACAACTTTAAAAGTATATCTTTGTCACTATATTGTTAATTCCCTATAATTTCTCACATAATTCATATACGTTACACTATGATTTCTCGAGTAGAGTCATGGTATTATTCTGAGTTATTTGAAATAGATTGTACATACAATGGAGAAGTTTTGTCACTTATTCACAAAGAAGGTCGGCTTTTTAGTAGCCATTCTGATGGAACAATCAAGGTTTCAAATCCTAAATAGAAAAATCACGATCGAGAATATTGTTATGCAATTGCATTATCTAACAAATTGAGTGATTTTTGTGTTAAAAATGTAGTATAAAAGATATGGGATGTTGGGAGAAGAGGTCTGAGATTGGTTCAAGAAGTACATGAACACAAGAAAGTTGTTACTTGTCTACATTCCACCCTTCAACAATAGACAGTATAGTGGTTCACTTGATAATACAATTCACATAAGTTTTTAGCATCATTTAATATATCATATGACAACATTGCTAAATCACTTAACCATTTGAATTTCATGTGTTATATGATTAGATTTGAGAAATCGGACAAGAAATTAGTAGAGTTGAAGTTCGTGACTCGAAAGAGATGGTTCAGTGCCTAGCCACGAGTTCCAAACTCATGTGTTTTACTACACAAAGAATAGGTGTTAACGTTACAAATGGAAATGGAAGCATCAAGAATGTGAACTTCAAAAAAAGTGTAAAATGCCTTGCTGTTAAGAAGGAAATATTTACTGTGGATATTCTTGATACAACATTTAGGTATGCTTTGTTACTATGAGTCTTGTGCGTTGTCATTAGCACTGATGCAAAAATATGTATTAAACGATATGGTACTGATTTAGGAAGTGAATTTGTCCAAGAACATGACTTCTACATTCTACTCAGGCACAAGGAAGATACTAGGAAAACAGGCAATTCATGCAATTTGCACACAAGCTGATGTTCTTTATTTATGCAGGAGGATCCTCTGTCGATGGATTTGCTGGTAAGTTTTTTTCAGTTGATTTGTTTTAGCTTATAATCTTATATATTGAAGCTTTACATGGAACTTAACCCATTTATCAACACTGAAGGTGTTCTCCTTACCAACAAAAATAGTGATAGGATCTTTCAGCACAGATATTGATATACATATAAACACTGAAGTTGTTCTCCTTACCAAAAGGAATATATTCTATAGGGTCTTATGCTTTAATACATTTTGGCTGAAAAAGGCACTTTTGTGATATAATCGAAAGAAAATTCCTTTTTTGTTTGATGATCAGCTGTCTGAGGTTAGCTCATAAAGCAGATATATAGTGCATATTATTTTATTAACTTTGGTAGTTTGTATAGAATAGTATAGCATTCACAAATCAACCTTGAATCTTTTATTAGATACATCCTAGTATGAGCATTAGTAGGGAATGCATTAAATTTTGTTCATGCTTTAGTTCATCTTATTATGCTAAAGCCACATGGTCCACTTCAACTAGTAGAACAGTAAAAATGGCTGAAATTGTCCTTTTTTCTGATGCACTGAGTAATGTTCATTATGTCATAGTCCATTCCCATAAAATCCCAGCCCAGTCCATTGCATCCACTCTCCCAACCCCAGAGTCAAAGGACACACCCCTTGTGACCTCCCCACTATAGCAAATCATATTTCACATCTATCACCCTCAATTCTGCTATTGTCTCCTCCACATTATTCACCACTTTGTCGATGTACGCTACCGATTGGTAGCCCAACGTAACCATTTTACAGTTCTGCATGTACCTTTCGTCCATCGCCTAACTCTGCTCAATCCCTAATTTGATTTCTGTTTGGCTTGTGCATGACAAAAGCTCATTGTATTCTGAAAAGGACGCCGAAGAATTCGAAGACCAGACCGTTTTCTCCCTACTACGAACTTTATCATCGTAAGATGAACCATTGGATTCATACACATCCTGTATGCATATGCAATCACTTCATGGTATTCTGGGCCACCAAAAAATATAATGGTGACATTTTGCCCATATATCTTGTTGTTCTTCTTTCTTATCCCTCGGTCCACGAGAATACCAATCGAGCACGGTGGTTGTTTCATTACGTTCAAGTTCATGTCACGTATAGCTAAACTAGTTGCATCTGCATCCTCTGTACGAGTCAACACCAATTATGCTTGAAAAGATCTTGGCAGCATTGTGTTTGAAAACCTTTGTTCTGGATCCTAGTAAATTTCTATGTTTTTCAAGTTGTTAATCACTTGATTGTTGCTTTCTTGATTGTCAATGTAAGTGTTATCTTTTGCTAGAATTCAGATGCAGTAAAAGAACTTGGAAAACAAACAAAATTCATTCTAAGCAAACTCAAGCGACATATGCCATTTGTAGTCAATACATTGAAGGTGATACTAAATTAGTTAATATAAAATGCAACAGTTTTAAATAGAGCCCTGATATGTTTTTACCTTCCGTTTCTTGCATTTTCTTTATTATAAGAATGTAACTTATACTTGTGAATTACAGGTTCTAGGAGTTGGACAAGCGGTGATATGTATTTGCCTTGCGTTTCTTGCATTTGCTTTGTTAAAATATATCATAACCATTATGGACAAAGAGCATCTTCAACGGTGATGAAAGGAATAATTATGGATTTTGATTATCCATACTGATTCATGGTTCCATTATTACTATATTCTTGAAAGTTCATACAAGTTGAAAGTGTAGTTGTCATAATATCTGTAGTTTTATTTTGTGAATTTGCATAATGCTGGAAAGATGCCAGAGTATCTAGACTATGCAAGGAAAGGTGCATATAACCACTACATGACTTACCTTGAATCATTTGGTTCAGACGAGGTTTATTTGAGGAAGAAGGTGGAATGCAAGCTCGAAACAAGTACATCTGAAGATGAGGTACATCGGTATTGATTCTGATTGGGGAAAGGTACGATCTCCTTTGTTTAAAGTTTTCAGTTCTGGGTTCTAAATAACAATAGAAATGCATTTGATTAACTTTTTCAAAAAACAATCAGTTTGGGCTTTTGGGTGTCAAGCTGGTTGATAGTTCACAATGTAGACATGGTTACAGTGATAAGGTTACAGTTCATGTGGTAGACATGGTTGTGTTATGGCAAGTTGTATTGTGATTTCTGGTGATTGAAGGAAATGGTGCAGGTCAGTGATTTGGTGAGTTGCAGGTCAGTCAGTCATAGTTTGTTGTGTTGTTTGCAGGCTATAGATGGAAGATAATAAGTGTGATGGCACAAAACTCTTGGTAAACCTGTAGTTGTAAGCACAGAACTCTTCAAGCACATGCCTATCCATGAGTTCTACTGTTACGTAGCAGCCACCGAGGTAGTTCTCTACACAATTTTTTTGTGTAGCTTGATATTCAGTGGCCATTTAATCGATATACTGATTCATTTACAGGTAAATAGTGAGCACCTGCATATAATTTCAGATCAAATAAAAAATAATATGTTCAAAAAAGGTAATGCTAAAATATTAAAATTTTCAAGGATATAAAATTGTTGCAACGAATAACAGGACTGTAACACTTTCCAGCAACCAAAATAATTTTTGATCAATGTCCAAAAAAAAAATACATGAATTCTCTAAAAAAAAATCAATAATGTAGCTGTGTTGGCTCGCTGCATATGTTGTCGACACCCCAACTATTTATTTGCCATTTGTTTATCCATGAATGTGCATGAATTGAATGACCAATGCCTGGACCATGTCCTGGGTTGGTAGGAGTTCTATTAAACGGCTGTTTCTGCATTTTTATAATAATCAGACTGTTTCATTTTACATAGTGGTGAACGACTCTTTCTGCAGTTTCTACAGAGGATCGGTAATGGTGAAACTATTGTTTCTTGCTTTCTTTTTACCTGAACGGCATTTTCTGTAGTTTCTTGCATCTTTTACGTGAATGGCACTTTCTGCAATTTCTTTTTTTGTTATAAAACTATAATTTGTGCTTGTGAATTGCAGGTTCTAGAAGTTGGACGAGCTTACAAGCTGAAGACTAAGTGATTTTTCATGTAATCTTGTTTTGAAACGATATTTGGATAATACATATCTTAATTGACTTATTTCTTTATTTATTATAGACTTGTTAACTTTAACTTTGTAATTGAAATCAAATATGCTTTTGGTATTAATTTTTTTTAATTGACAGTTTTCTGTTTTGAATTTACTTTTTATTTGATTAAACTTTGTACAAATTAAATAAGAGATTTGCTATATATTGATCATAGTTGATGTTGTTATATATTGAAAATATTAATAGCGGAAAATTGCTCTTATAAAAGTATAAGGTGAATGCTATGTAAAACATTAAGTAGTGTGGAAAAACTTTTCATATCATTTAATGTATGCTACGAAAACACTGATAACGCTATATATACTACAAATATTCATAGCGGAAAACTCCACTCATGGAATCAAAATTTGAAATGCTATTAAATCATGTGGATAACTTTCATATCACTGAATATAAGCTATGTAAACAATGCTAATGCTATGAAAATATTTTTCATATCAACGAATACGTGCTACAAAAATATTGATAACCCTATAAAAAATTAAGCCGAGATTTTAGTAAGCAATATAATTGCAATGTCTGAGTGCTATGTAAAACATTTGATGGTGGTGAATGTGCGTTATAAAATGTATAATACTATAATGTTGACATTTTAGCTATAAGATATGGCAGGGCTATTATAACATGTCATTATATAGCGTTTTCACTAATGCTAAATAGCCTATTATAGCGTTTTTCACGTGCTATTAAAAGCAAAATCTATTGTAATGGGTTCCTATATATTAAAATAAACATATTCTAGAAACCCTATAACTCTATGTGTTCTAACATTAAGTGTGACATGCATACTCTTCTCAAAAGAACTATCTTCATAATAACTAATTGATCAACAAACAAAATCAATCAAGCCCACTTCTTCAATATTTCAAGACTCTCCTCATCAGCATAACCCAAAAGAGGATGCCAAAATTGAGTACGTAGTTACTAGAATATTAGAATCAGTAGAAATCATTCATTCTCTAAAGAGTGTGTTTTCAAGAAGCACATAAATATCAACTCGCACACTTTCATCACTATCAATAAACTCTTCTTCGCTCGCGATTTATCTCCATCTTTTATTACTTATACCGAGTCTATTGAATTCCCTAACTAGCAGTAAACTCCCACACAACATTAAAATATGTCTAGCATCCATGATAGTCATAACAACACTATCAAACATCGTATATCTCATACTTCTGACGCCTACAAAATGGCAAGATGGGTCATTCCCCATATGAACTGCTCCACCAACAAGATTAACGAAATAGCTCATATTTGGCATCGCATGAAAAGTGGATCAAATAACTAACCATTCAACATGTACTCTATAAAATCGAAATGCTTGCTAAAAATATTAGCATGTCACTATAAATTGAATCTTTGTATAATCCAGTTGTTATTGAAACTAAAGTTTTCCTTTTTTATGTTTCTTCTTTCTAAGAGCTAGACATTCTCATATGAAATATTCTTTCTTCTTACAATAATAGCACCGCTCATAGGACCCATGAATTGAGACTTCGGTAGGGGTGAGCCTTCGATTGGTTCGGTTGGTTTAAAAGTAAAAAAAAAAACTCAAATCGAACTAGAACCGAAAATTTTCCAACCGAACCAAACTAATTTTGGTTAATTCGGTCGGTAACCGATTTAACCGAACCTGAAGGATGTATTATTATTCAAATGATGGATTCACTAAAAGTAGAACATAAATTCATGTCTGGAGAAATTTTATATAGTAAATTTTATGTCTAGGATAAGATTTGATCTATTTGCAACAAATACATTTATATTATATAACTAAACTAATTATTTAACGTATTATAATACCATCAAATTAAGTAATAAATTAAAAGTTCGGTTAATTCGGTTAAATCGATAACCGAATAAAATTATTTTACAAACCGAATTCAAACCTGTTAACTTTTAAAACCAAACTGAACCGACCGAAATGAACCGGTTTGGTTGGTTAATTCGGTTTGAACTGAATATTGATCACCCCTAGACTTCAACATACCACTCTTAGCTCCAAGGTGCTTTTGGTATTTATCTCTTCCTATAAATAGATAAAGTTGTTGTTTAAATAATATCAACATTGTTTAAACCGAAATTAGTTCAAACACCAAAGGTGCCACAAAGGCACTTCACCTATCCGTTAGAAAGAGACCAAAATCGCAATAAAATGTAAATACACAAATATTTTTATAATATTTCGATCTGAAATAGATCTATCTCCATTTTGGCAAGGATTTCCATTAGCAATTCAAGAGTTACAAGCCTAGAATCATCTCTAAGTACATTCATTGCTTCTTTTATACTAGAAATTCACTTTAATCTTTGCAAATCAGCGAGGAAAAGAGAAAATCTATCCAATGCAAGGGGTTTGAAGGAAGATAGAACGCTTGATCAAGTTTGACGGATTCCATAGCGGATTAAGATCTAGATATTTGCTTGGAGATGCTAAACGATGTTAGAATCACTTGAAATAGGAGAGGAATTAATTTGGCAGCCCTTCGGGTTCGAGAAAATCAGTTCCTAAAAGCATGGATGCCATGGCCTATTTATAAGAGAAGGTGGAATGAAGTGGTGACCTGAAATTTGTATGCGCAGGCTGTGGGTCGCTCGCGCAGATAATTATAGGAATGCCACTGCCAGCTGTAGCCAGTCTGTTACTAGTTGTTTTGAACGACCGAACCTATAACGCTCGACCAGCCGCACAAGCAACTGACCCTATATGAATAATTCCCACTGGATGAGGTGCACGAACAGCCTTATGAGCGACTGAACCTTAAGATTGACCAGACCATTGAGCAACCGACAAGGGGAGTATGCGAACGACCGAGGTGATATGTAAGCCCCGTCTCGCTTGACTAAAGGATGTGCACAACCGACCCACGGGGTGAGCGAGCGTTCAGGAAGTTGACCAAATAGTATTGGATGGTGCTTGACCTACCCTGGCTCGCGTGAATGACCCTTTGGGCTTGGCTTACTAATGACCGATCCCTTTAGCGCTCGATCGATCCTATCAGGATTGACTGATCCTATCTGTGGGGCGACCTAGGATGCTCGAGCCCTATCTTCGTGCAGGCTTTCTTGTCCCGACTATTCCAAAGTGAAGTAAAAGCATGGTGCCTGCTTGACCCTATAGTGCGACACTTGGATGATCGAGGCTTATTAATGTTCGAACCATGCCAATGCCCGATCTATTAATGAGTACGTGATTTTAACGGATAAACGTTTGCCCCCTCAAAGTTTGTAATTCTTAGTTGGTAAAAATTACAAGCTTCGAAATGAGTGATTATAGCACCATTTAATAGATCGAGTTGTCATGTCGGTGTGGATCGAACGGGTCATGATGGCTCGAGTGACCGATGTTGGTTTTGGCAACGATGCCTGAGCATATTTCATTGCTCGAGCGACCAAGGTAAGTTGGGCGACCAAGCCTATGCATGTCTCCATGACTCAAGCGATTGAACCCGGTTGTTCACCTGACACTACACGACTATCTGGTTCTCGAGTGATCAATCTAGACTTGAGCGAACGGTTCTAAGTGAGCCTATTCGTCTCCCTGCCTTATATATGCTCCTTCCTCTTTATTCTTTGTCACTCATTCGCTTTGCTGAAGGAAAGCACGTTGATGGCGGTCGTATCTTCTTAAAGATTCTCGCATCAGATCCACTTATTCAAGATTCTTTCTTGATCGTCGATCATCGGGAGCTTCGAGTTCATCAGTAAACTTACCGCAAAACCCTTCTGATCCAACCAGTACAATTTTGTCCAGATTCGAAGCATCGTTGAACTTAATTCATCTGCAAAATGTTGTCCATCCTCAAGCCAAAGTCAAATAATTTCCATAGATTAGAAGCATAGCAATTTCACATAGGTAATTTTGCTTTATTTTGCACTAAAATGGGCTAGTCGAGTTAGATTTTAAATCTGATTTTTCGGGCTGTATCAATTGGAATTTTGGGTGAATTCGACTTGAATTGGGTTAAAGTAGGTGTATTTGGACGTTTGAGGAACTTGAATTGTATGAAATTTCCAAAATTTTGTTCTGAGTTACACGCACATGAATTGTTCGATGAAACTCTTGAACCGTGAAATTGTTCATACTATGTTGACTTGTTTTCACATTTGAATTTGGTTGTCCTATAGCTCGCATTTACAACTTATTTTCAAGTTTGAATCTCACATTTATGGATAGTTTGCACTTGAACTCTTGTATGTAGTAGTCCATTTTCGCATTCACGTTTTCTGTATTCACTTTAGAACTATGCTCTGTTTTGTGGACTTGAAAACACGATTTTGCAAATCCCCTACTGGCATGAAATGTCTTAATTAATCATGCTCGAGCCCTGTTAAACTCATGCATACTTGACCTGTGTTGTCGTGGCCGAACCAGGCTAGGCTCGATCATGCTCGACCCAATCTGGCTTGAGCATGCTCGACCCTACGGGGTCGATCACTTCCACTTTCAAGTATGTTTGGCATACTCTGGGCTCGACTACACTTGTGTTGCGGCATATGTTGGCTGATATCCTTATCATCTTTAGAGCTCATGTTTGCTATGTTTGTCACGATAAACGTAAGTAGCCTTTTTGGTTGTGCATGAACTTCAATTTGGACACAGTTGAATAAGTTTGACCACTTGGTAAATTTCTGAACCCTCTCGACTACACTTGATAGTTATGTTTGACCCAGTTTGGTTATGCTCGAGCCAGCCCAAGTTCAAATATGTTCGACCCTACGAAATTAGTTGAACTCGATCCTTGGGTTTAAGTGTGCTCGAAACCGTTGAGGTCGGTCATGCTTGAACCATTGGGTTCGTGTAGATCTGACCCTCAAGGCGTCGGTCGTGCTCAACTCTATGGGATGGAGCAGGCTGAACCCCCAAGGGGTCGGTCATGCTCGACCCTGTGGGCTCGAGCAGATCTGTCCCGCTAGGTGTCGGTCGTGCTAGACCCTGGGGGGTCGATCTATGCTGGAGTGAGTTTGACGACTGTTGATTTCCAAGTTTTCTTGTTACTATACCTGCAATAACTAGAATACCTGCATGTCTTTGAGCTAGATTTTGCTATTGGATGCTTACACAATTAGCAGGTTAGTATAGAAAGTTAGGATATGCAATATAGCCTAAGCTGAATGATATATTCGCGTAGAGTTATTTTTATTCAATCATTTAGGAACATTCTCTATACGAATATGGTCATTCACTTCTTATGATACTTGGAACTGGTTAATCAGCCCATGCTGATTATAAATTCCAAGCCTTATTTGTGGAATAATACTTCCTATGAGCAAGGAAATGCATACCCGCGATTTATTTTAAAACATAATCACTCATGTAGAAATGTTAACTCAACATCAGTTACGTCAGAATCCCAAGGAAGGAACCATGTCCAGCAAAGCTGGGAGTTCTGGCCAAGTTATTGGAACTACATCAGATACTACCCCTAGAACAAATGTCATTCAGAACTTTCCTAAACCTCAACCACTTTCCAATGTACCTCTCGAAAGGCATACAACAGCTCTTACTTTTAGTTCATTCCAGCAACTGTGTAAGCAATTTGGGATTTCTGAAAAGGATGAGGCCAAATTTCCTGGAAAGGAAGAATTTGCTGACATTCCCCTACTGGATATGTTGCAGTTAACCGTGGTATGTTAATGAGCGGAGCGATTCCTCCCTTCAGACCTTATCTAGAATTGATCCTTTGATGCTTAGCTATTGTCCCATACCAGTTGCACCCAAATGGTGTATGTCGTTTTAATGGGCCTTTTTGTACTTTTTATGAGGGTCAAGCAGCGCGTGCCTACATTTAAAGATATATGTTCTTTGTATTCTTTTAAAAGGAGGACGAAGGATCATCCCTTATTTGGTTTTTTTGAAAGCTAAGGCTACAGGATTATTACTGAACTGGTAGAAAGTGTTCGGGGATTTCCAAACCAATATTTCTTTGTCCGATGCCCTACAAACTTCTACGGTTTTTGGATGGAAGGAGGTGAATACACTTTCTTTAAAGTATTTTATTTCTTTCCTCCTTAATCCGATGCTTTGATCTTTATTTACATTACAGAGATTCCTTCCGATTAGAATAATGCTTTTGATCAAGATCTTTACAATTCTCTAATAGCTATTAGTGAGGGTGAAAGAATCAGAAAGTTCTTGATTATGGAAGAGTTTCTCCGCCGATGTAATATGCTTCCTCCTTCGCAAACTCTTGTGGTAGATCCAGCGGACAAGAAAGATACTACTAGCAAGTCTTTATACAAGTAGGCTCAACTAAAGAAGTGCTCCAATCCTGCGGGAAGCAGTAAAACTCCACCCAAATCCAAATTGGTTCCTATAGAGGAAGAAGCACCCAAACAACGTGAGGGGAAAAGTGTTATAGCTTCATCTGACCAAGTTGAAAAGGAAATCACTGTCCCAGATCCTGAGGAAGAAACCGAACAGGATGAGGCAGATGAGACCTCCTTGAGATATTTCGGACCCAAGAGAGGGAGCTGAACAGCATGAGGAAACTAGAGTAACTTCTAAAGACAATTTAGGTAATGAGAATCGTGATGAAAATCACGTTATTCAAGATAGCCAAGGAGATGGTATTTCAGAGACTTTTAGGGATCTTGATAACCTCCCCTCAGCTAAGGATCTTACTCAAGGTGACATTACTGCCCAAAAACTCAAATCCTTATAGGAATTAGTGCACTCAAAACTCCTGTCTCTAGACCAGGAAAATTACTTGCAAGGCTAGGGATTGATTTATAACCATCACTTAAGATTGGTTCGTTAATGGATATACCATAGCAGATTCTTTACTTATGTAATATGTTTCCAATGCTTGGCTTAACTCCTTTCAAGCTATTTCAACACTCTTCCAACTCAAACATCGAGATGTCGCTTTTTTACTTTTTCCAGGTACTGAAATGAAACATTCTATTTCTAAGAGCTTTGAGCAAAGAACTAGTAACTTTAATCCATGGCTCCTTCTAAAATTCCATCGCTCTTAGCCTTCTCACTAGCCTTGAAAGTCTTTAACCAACGAGCACAGGAAGCGGAAACATGGTAATGAGGAAGTTGTGGATAGGAGAGAGGAGGAGGAGTTTCATAAGAAAAAGGAAGAAAAGAAGAGAAATAGGGAGGACCAAAATAAAGACAGGGGCATTTCTAACAAATGCCACAAGTCACATGAATTCCCCAATCCTAACACTCAGCCTTCTTCTGACCCTCCATCTATGGCTCCTCCACACATTGTCCCGACTCAAGCCCGTATCCGGGAAATCATTAACAAACCTCCTTATGATATTAGACCAGCAAAATTGATGCTTGCCGAATGGTTCAAAGGTTGGGACTTAAGAGGAACGTATCTTTATTTAGACTTGCATCCCAATGATAAGCGGGATGTACTTGAAGAGGTAGCTAACACAAAGAGTAGCTTGCTTACTCAATTTGACGTCGCTAAGAGTCAAGTTGAAACCCAGTTAGACATGTTGAGTACTCGCGTTGTCAAGCAGCTAGGTTCCTTGTATGCATTGGCCCATGATCTCCAAAGACTTAACAAAGTTAACATTGACCAAATTGAGACGTTGGAAAATGACAAAGTTGCACTAGTTCATGTGTTCAAGTATCGGGACTTTACTGAGGGCTTAGAAACTGAGAATACTAAGCTTAAAGGGGAACTTGCAGCCGCCAAACAGAGAGAGGAAGCACTAAAGTCACAAGTTCATGAAGTTGAAATTGCCCCGCAGGCTGCTGAGTCCCAATTAGCTACAGAAAAGGAAGCTTCTTTGGCCCATGAGCAAGAGAAATCAACTTTTCAAGCAAATTTACTTCTCAGAGCATGGCATTTTCTCTGTTAGGTGCAAGAGTCGAAGCCCTAGAGGAGGATAAAACCAAACTGGTGGGTCATTTAAAAAAGAGGAGGGCTCAGTACGATGACAATTTATTCAAGTTTTATGTTCTCAGCGTTATGAGTCATGGGAGCCTACGCTATCTGGAAGATGATTTTCCACGGACTCTAGCCCTTGTCTGGGATAAAGTGCTTGAGTATGCCGAAGGAAGGGATGAAACCGACCTCCAACTGGACATATTAGAAGAGGAGGATTGTGCTGCTTTGGCTAATGGCAAGAAGATACTTGCGCCTAAGCGGGGTTTGGCCTCCAAAGAGACAACTTTAAATACCTCCGCAGTTGATGTCGCTACTAGCCTTGCCAATGTTGAAGCTTCCAACTCTTGAATTCCACCTACAGATCTTACTGCCATTTCTGTCGGTAAAGATATCATTGAAGAACATCTTACTGGGAAAGATGCTATCCAGAAAGATACTATTGAGTAGCACATAGGAGATAACAAGGGAAATGAAGATGATACTTTGAATGTAGACGATAATGAAATTGGGCTTATAAATCCACAAACTCCAGGTATAAATGATATTCATCATACTATGTCAGATTTGTGTTACCCTTTTTCTTCACTTGGGTCTGCTGCATTTCTTGCTCACTGCTGCATTTCTTGCTCACCATTTACATGTACTAGGTTTTGATTCGACATCTACTCCTCCTACTGATGGCACCACCGTTCAAGCCATTGCCACCGACTCGAACTTAATGTCGATTGATGCTTCTCCGCACATCACTCCCCTCCAGGTGATGCATTATTACTCGCCGCATCTGATCTGGAAGCAGATGATTATGATTATAGCGATGGAGATGAATTTGGGATACTAAGTCTCTATCTACTTTGAAACGCAAGGGGAAGCGTACTGTGAGGCGTTCAGGACTTATTAACCTCTCTTCTCCTGATATCCCTTGTGAAAACAAAGAAGTGAAAGCCGGAAACCAGAAAGCTGATGCACCTTCCCCTTCCTCCATCAAACAGTCTCTAAGATCCAATGACGGGAAAAGAGGACGAAGAAGTAGTTCTTGTGATTTTCATACTTTGATTTCTATTTGTTCCCTTTCTTGAATTTAGACCGGTTGTAATGCAAGTGTTGGCCCTCGCCCACTACTTTAAACACATTTATGTCTAGGACTTTTGTACGTGACTTGTGATTTGGCTCTTGTGTTGTTCCAATGAAACTGTGTTCTTCTTGTTGTACTTAAGCTTTCACTCTAGCTTTATCGTACTTTCCTGATTCTGCATTCCACACCTATTTTCCATATATGCTTTCAACATGAGTTTTCGATATCACAAGTTATTTTTTGTTGTAATGCCTGGTGTTATAATGATGTTTTTCATTGTTCAAAAATTGTCCACAGTTGGTTATGTTGTTTTGATTACAGAATATTGAATTTCTACCCGTAATATTACAATTCTGAGAATTAAAACAAATGAAAATTCTCAGTTCTCTACGACGTCTGGGGATAAAACATTTTCAGGAACATAGAAATCATAATAATTTTTGTTTTTAGTCATAAGTAAGTGGTTCGAACCCTTTGGGGATAGGTTAATACGTCTAAGAAATCATCTTACGTATTCCCCCTAGATCCGGGAATAGCAACATGAAAAATCCCGATATGGTGACATAACGCAGGGACTTCCAAACGTGGAGGAAATATTAGAAGTGCGTTCTATTGGTTCAATATGATGAACCTTGAAAAGAGAGTCAAAGGTTGGAAAGAACGTATACCAAGAATTCTTGAAAGTGCTTTGGGCCTTTCCTGCGCAGCTTAGATGGAAAGCAAAGAAGGCCTTGTTATCTCATGCCTGCTTTTCATGAAAAAAGACCAATTGAAGGGGAGGGTTTCTTTAAACAACAAGGAGCTGAGGAACCTATTCAATCAAATGATATCGAGCACATTTTCCATCTCTTCTCGAGAAACAAGTGGGGTATTTCTTTGCAAAATTGTGCTCAATTTCATATGTAGCAATTCTGCCAAGATCTCTTCGTTAGTTGGGGGAAGAATGAGCACGAATCGGATTTTTTGAGGAACGTATCAAGAGAGAATTGGATTTGTTCGTGGTACATTTTTGTAAATAATGATTAATAATTTATTTTTTAATTGTAGCCACGGATCATCGTTAACTGGATTTACTTGACCAGTTTTTATTGAAGTTTCCTGATTTTGACTAGCACAACACTTGAAACTTCTTTTTCTTAAATAACCACTTTTTGTGTTTACCACTGTATTGAAGTCCTTGAGTTTTCCTTGGACATTTCAAGAGGTTCAACTTTGTTGATCGGAGTAGTCCTTGCAAGTACCAAGCCTTTTTGTTTGAAGTAAAGTTGTGACAAGCTTATGATATGCCTAAGTGAGCATTATCGAGATATACTAATGCGGTGGTGATGCCCCTATACCAAAGTTCGTCAATGACATTTATAGGCTTGGTGTGACCAAACATATTTAGAATCTCTTGGTTATGATTAAACACCAGAAATTCCTGCCATAGTGGCTAAGTCTATTGCTTTTACCATTACATTCGGAATTTCCTAGTTTGCTCATTTTCCAAGGATTTTCAACTTAGTTGATTCAAACTCAAACCTTAATTGAGAAGGAATTTTTGGTTTTTCTCATTTTTTCTTCATGCCCCTACTTGTGAGGTCTTATATTTTCAGTATATTCAATCATATTTCTCGCTAACCTTTGGAGATTAGAATTGAACATATGCGCCCAGAGAGGTCTTGGTTTTCATGTCTTCGAAGAGGTCTTTGTAAATCTGTTATTTGTTGTGACTGAATAACTCTGCCACTTGTAGAATTTGTTGGATGCCTTCAAAAAAGGTCTTTGGGTTCGTCACTAACCGAATTTGGAAGACCCGGCTTATGATCGGATGCCCCCGAAGGGGTCTTTAAAGTTCGTCAGTAACTTGATTTGGAAGACCTAGTATCTGATCGGATGCCCCCGAAGAAGTCTTTAAAAGCCCAGGGTTTGTCGTAATCGGGCCATGTATAAATGGCACTGATGATCGACTAGGTGCCCCTCGAGGAGGTCTTTGGTTTTAGAAACCCAGTGTTTGTCGCAATCGGGGCATGTATTAATGGAACTGAAGATCAACTGGGTGCCCCTCGGGGAGGTCATTTGCTTGGAGTTGCATTGTTTCACGGGACAAGCGCTAGTTCATTTATCGGGTTTTACTATGATTTGTTAGAACTAGGGTCTATTGAATCTCGCTATACAACTCTTGACTATGGAAACTATACATAAGCATATACATGATATCGACTAACTCCATTTGGCAAGAAGAAAATCGATAAGCAGATTCAATAACACAAAATGAAGAATATATATGTTGTAAGAGTCTGTTAGTCTTAGATTTATCTGTTAAAGTCTTCCTTGATGATTACACGCACACATATTATATATATACTTTTCATATTAAAATAAACAAGGAATAAGTTTTGCCCAGGAAACAGACATCTGAAATAATTCAGACAGGCGTCTATTTGCTGAAACAAACTTGAATTTTACAAAATATTCAAATGTCTGGTTTGAATTTTTCAGACGTCTGAATTGTAGGATCTAAATTAACCCTAGAGGGGGGGGGGGGGTGAATAGGGTTTATTGTAGATTTTCACAGAGTAATTAAATAATAACAACACAAATAATAATCAGAATAAATGCAAAAAATAAATAACACACAAATATACCCAGCTTCGGCAAAACCCTGCCTACTGCTGCATTCCTCAAGGTTTCTACTAGGAGTTAAAACAATCTCTACGCTTACAATCCCCTGTAAACTCGCGACACTCGCTCCCAACTGTTCTTAACCCAATGCTCAAAGCCCTGCACTGGTTTCTATCCCCGAAACCAGATTTCCCCGAATTACAAATCTCAAAATTCGTCTCCCTAGTTTTAGAGACAAACTAGAAAACTATACTTGATTACAAATTGGAAAATTAAAAAACAATTTGATATCCTTATAAACTTAGAAACCCTTAGGAGATTAAATTAGGGTTATTCCCCTTTTAAAAACTAAGTAGGCCGGCTCCTTTTCAAAGTTGATTCCCCACTTCTTTTATCCCGATCTCTTTTTCTCTGAACTGATACCACTTTATATTCATGCCTATATCCATTGTTGTCTCATTTGATTTGGACTATGCTGAGATGAACCCATGCTCCAATGCTTGACCCACCAGTATATTTGTTAATGTCTTGCATACTGGACCATTGTTGTGCCATGTTGCATCGGCCATTCATGTTGTGCTTGTCCATTGAATTGATACTGCACTTGTGCTTTTGCTAAAAAAAATGGTTTTTTTTTAAATAAAAATGACAAAGACAGTTTCTGCCTTGATTTGCACTTTTGGCTCGACCATTTGCACACTGATTTGCATTGAGTCGAGAAGGTCCATGTGGCTACTCCTTAATTGCTCGCTGATTGGGAAGGCAGTGCACAAGTGTATATTTATACACGTGTGTACATGGAGCCATCAGTCAATTTTCCTGTCCCTGCATATCAGACCAAGTCTAGAAAAATGATGAGAAACACACCGAAATTCTGAGGAAAATAAAATTCAAATAAGTTCAAATTTGTATTCACTTCAGTTTTATTTCTTTACAGTGTACTGTGTTTGTTTTTGTTTTATGTGGTAGGTGAGCAAATGGTGACTAGACTGGATTGGAGCACGTGAAGACAGAAGGATGAAAATGACCGAGTGTCGGTGTGTGTATATATGTAAGACATAGTGTTTGTACAACAAAAAGAATATGTAATGAGGAATTTCTGTATTGAATGTAGACGTTAATGAAAATTGTACAGTTATTTGTAATAAACAGATGTGATTGAAATAAAATGTTATTTTATTGTGTTCAATTTGATTAGTCTATTTTTATTTGAATTCCTTCAGTATTACAGTTTCATGTGTGATGTGTCATGTCAGAAATATTCAAGACTATTTTAATTTTAAATAGTGGAGTGATGTATATGAACTATTTCAATTGCTGAAATGAAATATTTATTTAAATAGAAAATACTATTTGAATATTTAATTCTGTGTGATATTATTCTATTCAAATAAATATATGTTTCTTTGTGTAATGTGAAATATAAGATAGTACAGTTTACACACACATTTATAAAATAATATATATATATATATATATATGTTTGTTATCATCAAACTAAAATCATATCATTATACTCAACATGAATCTGCTACGAAATACACCATTTCCTTGCTTTTTTATTTTTCAATTCAAAACAGACATCTAAATTATTTTCAAACGTCTGATTACGAAGATTTGCAACCTATTATGAAAAGTCACAACTTTCTAATCCTTATCCCCTGATAAAATCTCTTCGTGATCAGTTGTAGCTATTTACATATTTTAAATAAAGACTTGATTAAGTGATCCAATCACCGAATTTTGTTCTAACTCTTTCTATCTTACTCAAAGCACTATAATCTATAAAAGCACACTATTTCCAAATATTCGAGATTTTAATCTTCCATAATCTTTCGCAAAATTAACGTTTAACATCAAGGAAAGACTATAGGAAGGGTGTACTTCATATTGACATATTCGTGTTGACAAGAACACAGAGAAGTCATCAATTATTCTGTATTGAAAAAGTCCTCTTCAGCAGTTGAGGCAAGAAATCTCGTTTGGCTATTCGGGTAATTGTGAACCTGTTCCTCCGGGTAAAGTGAGGATTTTAGTGTTAGTGAAATATTAGGAAGGAGTCTGGGACTGGACGTTGGATAGTGGTCTGAACCAGTATAAAATCGACTGTGTGATTTTACTTACTGCTACTACTCTGCTATATACATTCTATCATACTCATACTCCATTATATTCGATCCTACCACAGCATAGTCATTTTCAATTGGTATCAGAGCAAGGCCATCCTATAACCCCAACACCGTTATTTGATACTTAGTTAAAATGGAGAATAATCCAAGTACTAGCTCAAATACATTTGCCGAAGGACAATCTACTCAAAGACCACCTCTATTCAATGGACTACACTACAATTATTGGGCTATGAGAATGGGGACGTATATGCAAGCAAGTTGTTTTAATGCATAGAATGCAACTCAAAAAGAATTCACGGCACCTACAACTAAAAATTCAGCTTGGAAGACAACTCAAAAAGATGAGGCTAATGCAAATGCAAAATCTATGAATATGCTATATGGCGCCCTGGATAGAAATGAATTCAATTATGTTAGCATTTGTACATCAGCATATCAAATATGGGATAAACTCAAAACTATCCATGAAGGAATAAGAAAAGTCAAACAAAAAAAATTTCAATGCTCAAAAACCAATTCCAGAACTTCAAGATGGGACAAAATGAAACCATCAATGAAATGTATTCAAGATTTCAAGACATTCTACATGCATTGATAGGGCTGGGAGAAAAATATAGTGACTTTGATATTGTGTCAAAAGTGGTAAACTCTCTAACTGATGATTGGGAAAGAAAAGTACTAGCCATTGAGGAAGCTAATGATTTATCAACTTTGAAACCGGAAGAACTTATAGGCAATCTCATGTCCTATGAAGTAAATCTTCAAGCAAAAAAGGAATTAGCTCAAGAGAAATAGAATGTGGCCTTTCATGCCGATAAAGAAGAATCTGAATCAGAAGATGAAGATCTAACCTTTATTGCCAAAAACTTTAAGAAATTTCTAAAATATAGAAAAGGAAATTTCAAGAAGAATGCCTCAAGCAAACTTTCATCCTCAAAATTAGAATGTTTTAATTGTCACAAGAAGAGTCACATGGTAAAGGACTGTCCAGAAATGAAATAAAATCAAAAAAACTTCAACAACAAGAATAAGAAAGAAAGATTCAAAAAAGAAGTCTTTTTCTGTTACGTGGGACGACTCAGATTCGGATTCATCAGACAGTGATAGTGAAAGTGAAAATTAAAAAGAAAACGTGTGCTTCATGGCTCAAGAATCTGAAGTAAGTAATTTATCTTATGAAGAGTTAATAGAATTTAATACTGAATTTCTAAACATTATAAAAACTCTAAAGAAAAAGCTTAAAGTAACTTTGAAAATCAGAATAAGGCGGAATTTGAAAGAGACATGCTAAAAGCTGAAAAAATAATCTTGGAAGAAAAACTTGAAAAGGTTGAAGAGACTCTTTCAAATTCAGATAGTCAGCTTTCACTTTTGAGTCAAGAAATTGAAACTCAAAAGGCAAAGAATGATGAAATTAGTTCTAAAAATCACATTTTGAAAACTAAAATAAAAGAATTAGAAATTAGAAGTATTCAAACTAAGTTAGAAAGTATCTCTAAGGATGTATCTAACTTCAATAAAGGTAGAGAAAATTTATCAAGAATTATAGAAAATTCTCGACCATCTTCAAACAAAAATGGTTTAGGATTTAGAAAAGAATCAAAAATTCCTCTAAACAAAAATGCAAAATTAAAGAGGAAAATTGGTTCAAAAATTAAAAATAAACCAAAATCCATTAAAAATATTAATAAAATGAGATATAGGATCCAAAAACTAACAATAATTTGATTAGGAACAAACATATCAATTCATTTATGGAATCTGTGCATAATAATAAAAATTATTTGTATAAATGGGATACTAAACCCATTTGGGTTTGGCTTTCTAAGATCTAACTCTTAGGACCCTATCAAAAAGTGGGTACCACTGTGCTCATTATTATTTTTTGCAGGTCCCACTCAAAAAGAAAAATGGATCTTAGACAACGATTGCTCAAAACACATGACAGGAGACAAAGATATACTTACTAATATTTCATACTTTGATGGTGGCTCTGTTACCATCAGAGGTAACTCCAGAGGCTTTATCATTGGCAAAGGAGATGTGTGACACTATGGTATTTCAAATTTAGCCCTTATTACTTATGTTTCTTTAGTTAAAGAATTAAAACATAATTTACTTAGTAATAGTCAATTATGTGACAATGGTTTTAAAATAACATTCTCTGAAAATAAATGTAGTATTTTTGACAAAGATCAAAATCTTATTTTTGAAGGAAATCAAGATAGAAATATTTACGTTTTAAATATAAAAGTAATAATAAAGAAATGTGTTTGATAGCCAATAACAACGATTCTTTGTTATGGCACAAGCATTTTTGTCACATGAACTTTAAAACTATACAGAGACTTTTAAAAAATGAGTTAGTAAAAGGTTTACCTAAAATAAATTTTAAAGTAAAAAATCTCTGTGAAGATTTTCAAATAGGTAAATTAACCAAATCTTCTTTCAAATCAAAAAAGGCTATTTCAACTTTACAATCATTAGAATTATTACACATGGATTTATTTGGCCCACTTAGGTTCAATCTTTAAATCATAATCGATATGTATTTGTAATAATTGATGATTTTTCAAGATATACATGGACTATTTTTATGAAAAATAAAAGTTATACTTCTGGACATTTTAAAGATTTTATAAAAAAGATTCAGAATTCTAAAGATCTAAAAGTTAAAAACATTCGTAGCTATCACGGTGGAGAATTCGAGAATGAATCTTTTGAACATTTTTGTAAAAAGAAAGGAATAAATCATAATTTTTCCTTTCCTAGAACTCCTCAACAAAATGGAGTTGTAGAAAGAAAAAATAGAACTTTACAAGAATGTGCAAGAACCTTAGTGAATGGAAGCACTTTACCAAAACAATTTTTGGTAGAAGTTGTAGCAACTGCTTGTTATGTATTAAATCGAATTTCCATTCGCCCTCTAGTTAAAAATACACCTTATGAACTTTTTAATGGAAGAAAACTGAACATTTCTTATTTTAAAGTTTTTGGTTCTAAATGTTTTATTCTTAACACTAAAGAACAACTCGGAAAATTTGATGCAAAAGCAGATCATGGAATGTTTGTTGGATATTCATAACGTAGTAAGGCTTATCGTATTTTCAATAAACGCACTAAAGTTGTAGAAGAATCTTTGCACGTATTGTTTGATGAAAATTTTAGTAAAAATATAAATAGCAAAGATGATGAAATTATTGAAAATACTAGTCTTGAAAATACTGAAAATAATTCCATAGAACATATTAGATCACCTCCCAGAATTTTAAGAGACCATCCTACACAAAACATTATTGGAGAAATTGATTCACGTGTTCGAATAAGAAGTCAATTAAATCAAATGGGTCAGGTAGCATTTCTTTCTACTATTGAACCCAAAAATCCAAAAGCAGCCTATATGGATGACTACTGGATAATAGCTATGCAAGAGGAACTAAATCAATTTAAACGTAATGATGTCTGAGAGTTAGTACCTCGACCAAACGATCAATCAGTTATTGGTACAAAATGGGTATATAAAAACAAGGCTGATGAACTTGGAAATATTACAAGAAATAAAGCTAGATTAGTAGCTCAAGGGTACAATCAAGAAGAAGGCATCGATTATGAAAAAACTTTAGCACCTATAGCAAGACTTGAAGCTACCCGCATTTTCTTTGCATACGCGTGTTTTCATAATTTCAAACTTTATCAAATGGACGTTAAAAGCGCTTTCTTAAATGGTTTTATTAAAGAAAATGTATATGTAGAACAACCACCATTATTTATACATGAAAAATATCCAAATTATGTTTATAAACTTAAAAAGGCCTTATATGGTTTAAAACAAGCACGTCGTGCTCGGTATGAAAGACTTAAAAGTTATTTAATAAATTCTGGTTTTCAAATTGGAAAAGCAGATCAAACATTATTTATTAAAAATACAAATAAAGATATTTTAATTGTACAAATTTATGTCGAAGATATAATTTTCGGTTCGACTAATAAAAATTTATGTAATGAATTTTCTATGACTATGACAAACGAATTTGAAATGTCCCATATGGGAGAATTATCATACTTTCTCGGTTTACCAATTAAACAAGTTTCAAATTATATTTTTAATTATCAAGAAGATTATTGTAATAATCTAATTAAACGTTTTGGTTTCAATCCAACATTTAAAATAAATTTAAGTGTTCATTATAAAACAGTTAAAAATCTAGGATGTTACATTCTTTCCCTCTAAAAAAATTTTGTCCTCGAAATTACAAAGGCAGAACAAATGCTACAGACCCGTTAATTTTTAGAAGCCCACTTTGTCGTAACTCAGCATCTCACATTCTATAACTCAAGTCCCATATAATTTTAAGTTTTTATGGAAATATTTAATTTTCTACTTCCCATTAAAAACCTTCAAATTGAATTCAATTTGAAGATCACCTCTTTTATCCTAACAAAAAATTCAAAACTATTGAAAAGAGGACCTTTTGTATCAACATTTGGGTTAGTACCTGGAGAACCGATACAAAGAAGGATTTGATGTCAAAACATAGGACGATACCAAAATAACAGAAGCATCAGATAAAGAGACACGAAACAACAGACTTAAAGATTGAAACAATGGTTCGATATTCAAAACAAAAGAATGGCAAAGCCAAAGCCATGAATTAATATCATTGGAGCCGATACCAAGCACAAAGTAAAGAAAGAAACTAGATCGATACCAGATACCTATGATAAAGCCACAAGACCGAAGCCGAATACATGAAGGAAAATAAAGAGCGAGAGATTAATATTATAAAGCAACAAAAAGCTATCGCTTGGATATCGATACCAATATGCAAGGGTGACTTCATTAGCATAAGTAAGAAAAGTGGAACCTGATACCGAAAGCTAATGCATCAAATAAAGGAGCAACACATGCAATAGAAGCAAGTGTCTTCATCAGTAGAAGCAATATCACACATAAAGAAGTGGAAGTACGATACTGATACCACAATTGAAGTATGAAGCCAACAACAAGATAGGTTAGTAAGCAGAATGTTATCGATACATACCATTGCATAAAATAAGACAAAACTATAAAGGAAGAAGCACCAGAGAATCAATACCAAAACCAAAGAGGCCTTTGAAGCAGGATTGACACTAAGAAACCATTAAGCAAATCAAAGTTTACAACCGAAGCCAGGAAGACCGACACTGAAAACCACAAAAGCGAGTCGATACCAGAAACTCGAAGCAGAAGCGGGCTTTCTACCGTACTGCTATTAAAGGGAGCCCAATTTGTCTATAAATAAGAACCTAAGGGTCACATTTTGGGGGCTTTTCCTCATTCTCAAATCTTGTAACCATTTCTTAGAGAGTAAACCCTAATTTGTAAATCAATTTGGGGATTTTACTCATAATCATCTATATACTCAATACAATGATCAATAAAGAAAGATTTAACATTTGCCTCAAAATTCATTTATTTCCTTGCCGCTAAGCCATGACAAAGCCTCATCCTTGAGCACAATTACCGAAATAACCCTTATAAGCCATTTAGTTTTCCACTTGGGTCGAGTTTATGAGACCTTTATCCCAAGGTAATTGTTGGTTTTTGAGTCTTGTAAGCGTGGTACTCACTCTCGAAGGAAGAGTAACTAATGTTCGGGCTTAAGACCTTGATATCTAGGAAACAGTGAATTAACTCAAACTTGTAGGAACTAAATAATCCCTAGATTCCCCTAGGTCAATATCCAAACCCCCTTATTCTGGTGTTGAGGGAAATTTACGTTAACATTATGTTTAGATGCATGTTCATATATGACTAGTTTTGTATCATCTAGAGAAGTAGCTTACATTTTGGGTTTAAAAATTCCTCTTTAACTTCGGTGATCATGTGATTTTCAGTTTTAATTTGATCTTGATGTTGATCCTCTCCATGACCACTTGACGATCAATACTTGGTAAATGATTCTCACTATTATATTCAATTTTTTCCAATTGTTGAGTGTCTTCATATGGGTGCCTAATGGAGTGTATATGAGAGGCACTTGAACTATACCCTGATCTGATGCTAGAAACAATAGGTTGTTCCTTTAATTATTCATGTTGCGTTTGACCACCAACTTTCTCAGTCCAATATGATAGTGTTGGTATTGGTGGTAATGTTATTCTTGTATTGCATTCCTTTTGATTAGTCTTGTTTTCATTTTCTATAAAAGAAAAAAAAATACTTTTATTAAATACAACCTTTGTTGTCCAAACACTTGTAACCTTCATGATTGCCAGCATATCCAAAAAATGTGCACAAGCTTGATCTTAAACTCAGTTCATGTTTATTATATGGTCTAAGGCGATGAAAACATAAAAACCCAAATGTCCTTATGTATACATAATCTGGTTTGACTATAAATAGTTTCTCATATGGGCATTTGTGATTAATATTTTAGTTGGTAATTTATTATTGAGATAAACTGATGTGGCAAATGCCTCATTCCAGTATCCCATTAGAAATGGCCATTGTGATAACAGTGTGAGACTTGTTTCAACAATGTGTCCACGTTTTCTTTTTAACTATACCATTTTGCTCAGAAGTATGTGGACATGTCATTCTGCGTAATATGCCTTTCTTACGAAAGAAATTCTTAAGTGGTTTAAATTTAGCACCATCATCGGATTGTATCACTTTAACATTGTATAAGTTTGTTTTCAGTGGACGTAAGAAACTGATTACTACGTTGTATGTTTCTGAATTTTCTTTTAGAAAATCTCGAGTAAGCACCAACAGAGGAGAGATAGCACCTGGATCTTTGAATATAATTTAGTTGAGATACTCTCCACAAGTCAGCTACTATTAACTAAAGTGACTTTTATATATAGATTTAGAATCATTGAATGGTAGCGTATGACTTTTACCAAGCTGTCAATCTGTGCATATGTGTTATACGGGTAAATTTTCAAAAGAAATTTTATCATCTCTTAAAATCTATATTACAATTTCAATGTTGAGATATCCTAGTTTACAGTGCACATTTCCAGAAAATTACCATCATTAATATCACTAGAATTAATATTGTTTCACTAAGTTCCTTTTTCATTAACATTTCTTGACTTCTCAGTGTTGAATTTGTATAATCCCCTATCCAAACTACCTTGTAATAACATATTCTGACTTAGCAAGTCTTTTACTAAGCACACTTTAGGGTGAAACTCAAAGTACACATAGTTGTCATTGGGAAATTGTGAAACACTTGATATAATTTTCTTAATTCTAGGTACTCTTAGTAACTTACTAAGATTGAATTGCCTTATATCTCTAATGTTTCCATTTTCAACATGTATAACATCACCGTTACCCAAATGTATAACTTATGTACTTGAATAGTTTTTGTTTCCAAGATTGAGATTATATAGATTGTTACCGATATGATTAGTGGCACCTAAATTTGGGAACCAAACGTTAATATCATCTTGCTTGACTAAGTCTTCACTGTTCCAAGACAGCATTCTTGTGATATCCATGTTTCTTCTTATTTTAATGATCCAATTGCGTCATGTTTACATTTGATGCTCTTTGCCTAGGTTGATTTTGTAGTGTCATATTAAACTTTGAATTAAACCCTAAATAGCATCTTTTGGCCATAACCAATTTTTTTCACATTTTTGACACTTTGCTCTGTTATTGTTGTTCTACATGCCTTTACTTCTACTTCTATGCGATTGATTTCCTCTCTGATTTTGATTTTCTTGCTTGCCTTGACTGGATTAACTCTTTTATTAATTTTTGTTTCTTGAACTTACTTTATAGTTTACTGTGTATTCATTTTTGCATTGCCTTTCTTTGCTATGCTTTTCCTTTCTTTTGCAAGTAGCACAAATTGGATAAACTGCAAATCAGGTGATGTCTATCATGTGGCAATAAATGTCACCAGAAATTCATATTTATCAATCAATCCATTTCTGATGGTAAGAAATTTCTCACTCCAAGATATTTCATGACCAACAAAATTATATTTATCACATAGAATTTTTATATTAGTGAGGTTGTCTCTTATTACATGACATCCTTTCTTCAATTTTGAACTTGTCTTCTATAATGCATCATTCTTGTAGCTGATTGTGAATTGGATATATGTGCTATGGATGACCATATCTCATATGATGTGTTTCAACCAACTATTTAAGGCAATAAATTGGCATTAATGGTTGACAGACTATATGATGCGAGTAAGTTGTCATGTTTTTACTATTTCACATATTAAGGATTTCTAACAATGTTTCCATCTTTATCAACAGTCATGATTGATGACACTGACATGATGCCCTTGACATATTCTTAGAGCCCTTATCGTTTTAGGGCAGTCTCAACTTGAAAATTTCCAAAGAATGAAGTTGTTTTCATCTAAAAGGAAGGTAATCACTTGGCTTTTGGGTCTTATTAAGGTGAAAGTTGGTGATGTATGCTCGTTGATATCATTTCTTGATGTTGTTAAGGTTACATCATCATCATCCCTTGTCAAAGCAAACCAATGCAAGAATCTTCACAACTGGTAGGACAAAACATCTTGAGGAAAGTCAAGTATGAAAAAGGATATGGCGATGCATATCAAATAGTTTACAGCCAAATATTCCCTTTTGCTTGCACTACAAGAATTTTTTAATTCTCCTACGCCAGTTTGGCATAGGTAAGGCATAGGAAATATAACTTTCCTACGCTGTACCTACGCCAGTTTGGCATAGGTAAGGCGTAGGAAATATAACTTTCCTACGCTGTACCTACGCCGAACCTGACGTCGAAAATTCTAACGTGGAAAAAATATTTTCCACGCCTTTGCTACTCTATACGTTGTAAGGTTTCCTATGTCTTTCCAACGCCAAATATTTCCTATGCTCTTCCTATGCCATACAATTCCTACGCCCTTTCTACGCATAAAAATTTCCTATGCCTTGCCTACGCCCAAATTTCCTATGTGTTACCCACGCCCTATACATTCCAATGCCATTCTTACGTCCTAATTCTTATGCATTAACTATGTCGTGCATACGCAGTACAAATAAATACAATTTTAAATTTCTGTATGCTATAGCTATGCCATTTTAAATAATTTCTACTATACAATTATTGCTATATTTTATATCACTTGAATTAATGCGAGAAAATCATATAGAACAAATCGGCAATATTATTAATTTATATATCAACAAGGTATAATTTTACACTCATTAAACATGACAAATAATACTTTATAACATATATATAGGTAAGCTGAAATACTGCTAGATCAAGAATATTTTAAAAGGAGGCTCTTATCTATTTGACAATAGAATTATTATTATAAAAAAATGGAACTTTGGACCGAGGTTCAAAAAAGATCCACTTTCAACTATGTTGCTATGGGTTAAACTGACACATCTGGAGCTTGAATTATAGGACAGAGAAGCACTTAGTGCTATTGCTAGTGTACCGGGTAGACCAATTAAAATGGATAAAATCACAGCTGATGAATTGAGGTTGCCTTAGCTAAGATTCTTGTAGAGATGGATGTGTCATCTGATTTTCCTAATGAGGTCGATATTGTGTTTCACACAGGCAAAGAACTGAAAATTAATGTTGAATATTTGTATAGGCCTTTAAGTTGTAATAACGGTAAAGTTTTGGGTCATTCAACAAATCAATGTACGTTGAAAATGGAAGAAGTTTGGATACCGAAAAATTGTGGAGTAGAAGAGTAACAAACATATCACACAAGAATGAATGAAAATGCTGATGCTGGTGTGAATGTTGAATCGGATCATATTATTAAACTTGACAAAATGGAATTGTAGGATATGGTGAATAAGGAATTTCCAATAAACATCAATTCTAATGTGTCCATGTTGAATTTACGAACTTTTAACATACAAAAACCACAAAACGTAAGTTCTGTTCTGGATAAAGACATGAACAACAGTATGAAAAAATTTGAATAAAGTAGTCAATCCAATAATTCAGCATACACATTGAAACTAATAGTTCATATTAGCATATCAATGACAATGGAAATAATTTTGAGACTAATGAAAATGTTACAGGCAATGGTTTTAATTTATTACAAAACAGTTGCAGTGTTCAGAACTCGATTGTTGAAATGGATTTCAGGGATCTGGCTATTGTGCTAGATGATACTAACTTGAAGGTAGGATCTGATACATCCAGTTGTAATGAGGTACGCAATGAGAATGGCAATTTATGTAACCGGGTCGAGGGTAATGCAGAAGATGGGGATGATATTAAAGAGGCTGATCTTGCTGACTTGCTAAACAATGAAGAAAGAAATAATATTGCACCTGAAAAAGAAGTAGATGTTAGCAACAATGTTGGGGATAATAAAAATTTCATTGAAGAAGTAGATAACATCAGTAAAAATATTAAAAAGAAAAACACTACTAAACCAGCTGCTCCTCCTAAAGTCGTGACAAGGAGCCAAAGCAAGATTAAATGAACCTTGTTGCTTGGAATGTTACGGGTTTGAACATTTTGAATAAATAGTTTGAGGTGCTCAAATTTCTAATAGTTTGAAGTGCTCAAATTTCTTAACAAATTTAGGCCTTCTATTGTAGGCCTTTTGGAAAATAAATTGAATGATAACAATTTGAAGAATTTTCAACTCAGGTTACATAAAAATTGGATGACAATTAATAATAATTATTGTAATTATAAAGGTAGAATATTGGTAACATGGGATACAAATATTTAGACAAACATTGTGATAGTCAGTAAATCGTATCAACATTTCCATCATAGCCAATAATACTGGAGGTTTAGTTTATCGTGTGACTTTTATTTGTGCGAGCAATTTTTTACTTGACAAAGAGAAGCTATGGGATGATATTGCAAATGAAGCCCAGCAGGTGTATATCTCCTAGATTGTTGTTGGAAATTTTAATAATATTTTATATGCGAATGATAAGAAAGGCGGCTCAACTATGCCTTTTAGGCAGGTTTCAGGTTTTCTTAACTGAACTGGTGATGCAGGTCTCGTGGATATACCTATTAAAGGTTTTAAATATACTTGGAGAAGGAGACGTATAACAACAAAAATTGATAGACTTTTAGGTAATTCTAAATTTCTGGTTGTGTTTCCTGAGTTGACTGCTTTTGGAGAATCAAACCCTATTAGTGATCACATTCCTATATATGTGAACTTCAGACCAAAGGACACTGGTGTGAGGAAGATACCCTTTAAATATGTTAACACTTAGCATGAGATAGAAGGTTATTGGGATATGGTTCAGATGGAGATGATGCAGTGGCAGGGATCCAAATTGTACATCTTTCGGATGTTTCTAAAATGTTGCAAATATAACCTGAAGAGGTGGAATCATAGCAACTGGGTTACAAAAATAATTTAAGAAGAGTGGAAGAGGAGTATTGTGTTACATTAAAGGAAATTGGTGAAAACCCAACTGATAATGATCTATTTGATAAACTGGAATAAGTGTACAGAAAATGGCGAGATCAATGTCACATAGAATATAAAAATGCAAACCAGAAGGCCAATATCTCTTGGCTAAATGAAGGTGATTCGTGTACGAAATTCTTCCATGCTAAAATGTCATTGAGGAAACATATTAATGATTGGAGAAACATTATTCTTGCAAATGATAAGATGTTGCATGATTCTGATAGTATTGAAAAGGAGGCTTTGAATTATTTTTCAATTTTTTTTAATGTTGACAGTCCTCAAATTGAGTATTTCGTGATATTATTTGCAAATTTAAGATCAATGATCGAGTCAGAGAGCATATTCTATCTAGCATTACTATGGACGAAGTGTATAAGGACACTTTCTTTATTCCTGATGATAAAAGTCAAGAGCTTGATGGTTTTACTGCTAAATTTTTCAAAATTCACTGGGAGAATCTTACGACGCATCTAGCTGATCTAATTAAAGATGTTTTCAGGATTGGGAAGCTTGCTAAAGGTATCAATCATACTTTTATTACTCTCATACCTAAAGTTTAGAAGCCGATGAATATGTCTGATTATAGACCTATTTCCTGTTGCAATGTTATGCATAAAATTATTTCTAAAGTTGTTTGCAACAGAATTAAGTCGTACCTTATTCATCTAATTTCTGAAAATCAATTAGCGTTCATCCCTGGCAGACATATTGCAGAATATGTTTTACTTGCACATGAACTAATTAGGCATTTCAAGAGAGCTGGCAGTGGTAGTGTGTGTATCAAAATTGATTTACAGAAAGCATATGACATGGTTAATAGGGGTTTTGTGTGTCATATATTGAGTATGCGGGTTTTCCGAGAAGACTTGTAAAAGTGATTAAAACCTGTATCACTACACCAACCTTTTCTATTTTTATGAGAGGCAGCCCCAAAGGTTTTTTACTTAGTAACATAGGGTTAAGACAAGGGGATCCCCTATCCCCCTATCTTTTTTGTGTTGTTATGGAGTTTTTTTCTACTATGATGCATAAAGCTAGCAAAATGGAGTTGATCCAACCAATTTTTATAAATGAGCCTTACATTAATCATTTGATATATGCTGATGACTTGATGATTTTTCAAAAGTTAAAATTAAAAGTGCCAAAGAAATATCAAGGATTTTATGTAACATGACTGAATTGGCTGGTCTCACGGTCAATTGTTTAAAAGCAAAGTTTTTTTTTCCCAACAAATCAATGAATAATAAAGATGTCTTAACTGGCTTGATCGTTATGGAGGAGGGGAATCTGCCTGTTAAATACCTCGGTGTGCTTTATCTAGTAACTATTTGCATTTCTCTGATTGTGGGGAGCTGTTTGATAAAATCATAAGGAAAATGGATAGCTGGGATTATAAGCTTCTTTCTATTGTGGGTAGAATTGAATTGATTAAATCTGTAATCACTCTTATTGTTATGTACTGGTTATTATTTATCAACTGCCTGCGGCGACTATTGGTAAGCTAAATAAGATGTGTGCTAAATTTGTTTGGGGTAGGAAGAGTCACAAGATTGCATGGGACATTTTTTGCAGCCCTAATATTGAAGGAGGTGTAGGGATAAGAAAATTTGATGATATTAAAATTGTTGCTGCAATCAAATTAATTTGGCATTTTGTGAGTAGGAATAGCATGTGGAAGAAGTGGACGGAAAGCAGATATTGTAAAGATAATAGATTCTGGGTCATGCAAATGGATAATAACAGATCACGTACTTGGAAAGCGATAGTTAGGAATAAAAGTTTGGGGTTGAAGTGTATCAATCGATGTATTTCTAACGGCCACGACACTACGTTATGGTTTGATCCTTGGTTGAATAATGAAATCCTAGTGAATATTTTGGGATGGGACTATTTAAACTTGCGTGGTGGTGAAAACTTGAAAGTGGAATGTCTTACACAGGATGGTGCTTTTCATACAAATCTTCTAACTGTTTCCAGAATGATTGAAGAGAAAATCAATGAAGGGATTATAAAATCTAATTTTGATTCAGATTTTTAGAGCTGGAATAATAGTAAAAATGGATTCTCTTTTCATTCAGCGCGAAGATGTCTGTTTGCATGTATAAAGCTATTTACAATAGATTATCTACCAATGATCATATGATCAATTAGGGATATAACGTAAACCCTACATGCATTCTATGTATGGAAAACAATTAATCTAGAGATCACCTTTTTTTCACTTGCCCCTACTCTTCATACCTATGGGTTAGATGAAGATTGAAGTAGGATTTTCCTCTAATTACAAACCAAGCGTTAACTTTGGAAGAAGAGATAGATTTGTTGAAATCCAAATTCACAGTCAATGATATTGCACAATATTTAGTGTACTGTAGTATTGTTACTATAGTTTATCACATATGCGCTGAGTGGAATGCTCGAATTCATGGAAATGGTTCGATTGATAAATTTAGTAGATGGGATTTGATCGAAGTCGAAATAATGTACGTACCTGATGAGGAAGACTAAATGGAAAAATGCGAACAAACAAGAAAAAAATCTTAAGCAAATGGGTATTGTGTGCTTCAATCCAGGTTGATGAAAGTCGTCGCCATTATCGGATTGCGGTTAGGGTTTTTATTTCGGACTGGCTTCATATTGCTTCTTTCCTTTTCTTCCCTGCGTATTTCCTGATTTTGTTTTAGGGTTGTGTAATATGGGCTTGCTACCGTATAGACTTTGTCATGGGCCTTGGGCCAAATTTTGTGATGTATTATTTTTTCTTTTTGGGTTTTGGGTAAGAAAGGTTATATGTTGTTTTCTTATCCTTGTACTTATGTACATTTTTATTAATGTGATATCAAAAAAGCGCCACACTCTTTTTTCTATCTTGTACTCACTCTGAGAACATGTATAGGTTTTTAACAAGGCGGTTTACCCTGCTTCAAAAAAAAGAAGTCAAAATGGCATTAATAAACAATATATATGCTTAAAAAAATCATACATAACATAAAACAAATATGTATCTCCATCTAATTACCGACACACTAGATTTTCAAACACCGAAAAAGAATACAAGTTCTTCAAGCTCATCCTTAATGTGCTTTGTTTCTCTGTTTAGCTTAGATCTTTCATCTACATCACCTTCACTTACAATGTGAGCAACGTATTTATATCACTTCTTTGCATTTAATTAAATTTTACACTAACCAATAATCTTGTTATAGTACCTACGTGTGCAGTGTGTCACTACATAGCAATTGTCTACAACTATTTTATAGACAACGAGAACTTTTTTATGCGTGCAACAACATTGTACACAATTTCTTTAATCACAAAATTAATTAGCACCAAGGAAAGAAAACATGATTTAATGTTTAACATGTGTTAATACGTATATAATGATAACGTGAAAACTAATAAGTACTAAGGCTACACTCTGCATTTGAACAAAAATCCACAGATATGCATAACGTACGTAGTTCTTTACTATTTGAAACGATATATGCTAATTTTAAACAATTTAAGCCTATTTATTAGCATATGACATACATTGTGATAAAGCCTATTTATTTTGCTTTCTTTTTCTTTCTGCATAGTTTTCACTTACTATTTCTTCAAAGTGATGTAAGGCACTAAAAGCGCCATTCCAGCATGTTTAAACTTTAATACTCCTGGCTTATTAATTTTCAAAAATAAAAGTGACAAATATCTGGCTTATGCTTAAGTGTTCTTGTAGAATATAGAAGAATATAAAATTAAATGAAATAAGCTCTAAGCAGTTGATTTGCTCTTAATCATAACTTAAAGGTTGCTTAAGTGTGTTTTCAGACATAGATATGAATATGGAATGTTCTTAAAATAAACCATGTTATAATAATAGAATGACACTATATTGAGAGGACGTTTTGTTGGAAGAGTTGCATACGCTATCCAAAATTTCATATAATCCCCATCCATATACAGCTAATACAAAGAAGCCCGCTTATATTGATAGATGCATCAAATCACAACAGTTGAAAATTTATAACTAGCATTGGTATCAAAGACTACGGTATGCTTCCAAAAAATTTACAATATATGGCTACAAATACCAGAATACACACTACATCACAACTCAAAATATTAGTTGATATTTACCTTTTCCAGATTTGCTAATAATAGAGGCTGCAAGAACTACCTGCACGAGTAAATAATCTCATCAATCACTACAAAATACCAAAATATAAAATTAGAAGAAAAGGACTATACACAGAATCCACAATTATACCTTTTTCAAGTCTAATTCAAATTATTTTCAAACTTGAATCTATCGATTTCTCATTAAGACTACAAATCAAAGTACCATCTAATCTCAACTAAAATTTTTTAAGAAGACAAGCAATAATTATTACCATTACAATGATTCGGCGTAACAAACAACAGCAGTGAGATCACTTCCTGCATTAAGAAAAAGAATCTATTAACGTTGATTATATTTCGAGGTTAGGGATGAGAAAAGTACCTCCGTCTTAGTTTTTGCAATTTACGGATAATCATTTAGTCAATGCAGTAGTCCCATTCTAGAAACACTATGCTGAAAACCTCAAAACTTCTTTCTTGATAATATAATTTATCCAGATTATTCCTCTATGTGAATTATAATATACATGCACATGGACAAGGTCAAAAAACCAAAATAGGATGCAAAAACACCACTAATTCAGATTACTGGATTATTAAAATATTGCATTAGTAAATTTATTTGACACATTTAAACTTCGAACATTTTTTTTAAATGCAACTTGTCACTATATCTGTGAAGGAGAACAATTTCTACATGCTCATAGTATGTTGAGCATAGTAGCATAACTGCTTGGTGCACTAAGGAATAAAATTTGTTATTGATTCTGATGAAATAAAATTAACAATGAGAACGAATAAAAGGGAACAAACCAAAATGAATTTATGTTTGTTCATTGATCATTGATGTCATTGGTCATTTGTACTGGTCTTATTGGCAATTTGTCTTCCACGTCCATTGTTGTTGTTACTTCGCATCTAACCTAAAAATAAAATCTGGAATCAATCAGAATCCACCTCAATTGTCGATGCCATGGCATTAGCCAAATTTTTTTGCAGTTCCTTTGCCCTCCTTCTTGTGAGTGTAATGCATTGATGTTAGAGAAAACGGGTTGCTTTTTAGATTAAGCATTTTCTTATCTTTGTTCACTTGTTCTAATTTTGATTTTCTTTCTTTCTCTCTGGAAAGTGCAACTACTCTTCCTTCTTCATTGATCGATACAAGAGGGATAGTGGGAAACGCAGCTATAGCAGATAATAGTGCAGCATAAATTAGAGGCCCATCAGCATTAAGACAGTAAATATCTAGATAAGCCATCCATGGAGCCTTCTTGTTGACCAAAGATAGCTCCTTCAAATCTATCATACTAGAACTGGTTACTACATCTCCAATCTACCTGGAAATCACACCCTCCATCTCAAATGGTCCCTTGGACTTATAGTTTGTAACGACGCGGAAAATTCGACGCTCGAATTTTCGACAATAATACATAACTTTGTATTATTTGCCAAAAAATTAAGTATCGAAAACCAAGATTGTTAATAGAAAGAAATTAGAGGTTGAGAGAAGAAAAATATATTATAATAGAGTAGTAAGAAGATCAGAATCTCACAACGGAACAAATAAAATAAAATATATCAAATGCTTTATTAAAAAAGAAATTGTATATTACAACATCGGAGTATACATTTCAATATAACACACAACGGAATAACTAGTACCAGAAAATATAGGTATACGTCTCGACTTCAGCTCCTCTTCTGGAAACTCCAAGCGATCCTAACCTGGAAATATACTCGGTCTAACCCGAGTAGCAAAATTCACTCGGATCCGTCTGGAATACTTTCAGTGATAAATTCACATGACAACCAACTTTCTTAACTTTAGAAATCCTTTTTGAAAGAAAAGGATAATCGCTAGACTAGTCCACACATAAACACGGATGGTTTTTACCTTACAATAACCCAAAACATTTTTGTTATATTAAAATCCAGTGATACTATAATAGTGTCTATCAATCATAAATAAATAGCCATTTAGCAGAACACTTGCATCTCACGCTCAACATATTTATTAAATAATCAAAAACTGAATTGGAGATTGGATTTCCAACATGACAAGGTATGGAATCACCTTCCGATCAGTGTACTCTATAGGGGATACACTGGGGTTCAACAAGAACATCTTATAACCCGGCCACACATGACCAACCACTCATTCAGCTTGAGTGTATCGAATATGTTGTCACCATGGTTGCTAGCTAGCCAACCGTAATTCGTAAGATACAACAACTATAAAAGAAGAACAAATGAAATTTCTCTAAATCGGTGACAATACACCCTACTTCGGTGTGACCCAACTGGCCATGCTGCCAACCCGACTTTTGACATTTCCCGGTTGTGAGGCTTGAGGTTACGTTTACCTTTTTAGAGAACATCTTATAACTTTGAACGCCACATCGTCAGATCCGTCAAATCACTAATTGATGTCCACGAATATACTCTGGGTGTTAAGCAAGAGAATTTCTTCTCCACCAAACACTACGCCATAGATTGCATACTACAACACCGGAGAAGTGATGCAGGAAGTGCCGAAAAGTGTTGATATAGGAAAAAAATGATCTATGGCAACACTTTCTTAGTATTGCGTTTTGCTGTGTTGTTGTAAAGTCAAAGGCAACACGTTTGCGATCCTATGGCAACATCGGTACAGGTGTTGCCACAGGTACCACTACAACAAAAATTACCCTTTTGCAACTTCCAAAAACAGTTGTAATATGTCTCACAGTTGGCATGCGCCACTAGTTATATCTGCAATCGTAATAAAGTAAACACTTTAGTCGACATTAAGAGAAAAACAATTCAAGTTTACACCATTTGTGAATTAGTAATTTCATTACAGAAAATAGTTGAATTCATTACATATGTCAATAAAAGTACATATACTTATTAAATGGGAAGTTTTCTATATGGTCTCATGACTACTTTACTTTCAGTTATTAACAACAGCACAACACAATAATCATAATAAATTTCTAATAAATAAAAATGATCTAATACTACTATACCAACATTTCTTCTTCTGCTATAAACTTCTACTCTCCCACATCTTCAAGCTATTACACCTGTAAGCATAAGTTAACAAAAATAAAAAGCAAATGTGAATACACAAGAAGAGATATAATAGGATAGAATAACTTGACATGGACTTGTCTATTTTCAAACGTGGTTACTGCTGCGCAAACTCAGCTTGCAAACGAGTTTGCTACTGCGCAAACTCGGTTGCAAACTGAGCTGCTCAGCTAAGTTGCTGCTGCGCAACTTGGTACGCAAATTGAGCTGGACTCAGTTAGAAACTATGTACACTATCACATAGTTTGTAATTACTAACCATCTCAATAAACTTCTTATAAATTTCTCCTTCCGTTTCATTATTGCTTCTATATGTGAATTGTTTACTTTATCATTTTCCTAAAAATGCATTTCTATTCCATACATCTCAATGTTAACTGGAAAAATACGAATTACAAAAATGTAAAACTGAATGCATTTTAAATAGAAAACAATAAAATAATAATAATAAGATGTGCAGTTAAATGTGAATGACAAACCTCATCTGCAACTGAAACATTTGCAATGACTCATTATTGATCCATCATTTTGGTTATCTCTGCATTTAATTTTCCCTAATAATAAAATGCCACTAATCTGATCTGACTCCATATTTTCAACATATCTCCATTACAAACCCCATATTTCTCTAGTTGAATACCACTATTGTAACCTAAAAACCCAAGGTCAAAGGCATTACGATAAAACACTAGTTTGCATGTAAATAAGGAGATGAAATTAAATGTATCAGATAACTCATGTAGCATTAAATTTATTATTCAGGTCTTTCTTTTAACATACTAGTTAGATGTATCAGATAAGCTTTGCCTAAAATATGCTTCAAGTATATAATGTTGAATATATTTTAGAAGGCATATTAGTACAAATAATCCCACTGACAACAAGAGTAATTAAATCGGTATTATATTCACAACCTTCGACGGATCCTTGTTCATTTAGTAACTCAAGGTCATATGTACATTTTTATTTAATTCTCAAACTAATTTCCGCTCATGAATGAATAAACTCTTTTTTTATCAAAGTTACAATTACTTATACTCAGGAAAATTTCACGTTCAAAACAAAAGAATTCAAGACTACATCTACTGTTTTAACCACTGTCATCTACCACTTATGAAATGAAAGATATCAAAAACTGCACGATAATAAAGAAAAGAGCAATTTCCAACTTGAAATACTATCAATGTTTATTGCCATATTCTAATAAGCAAATTTTCCAAACATCACAGTAATGGGGATTCAAGCCATAAGAACTAAACTGATACAGTAGAAAATAAAGTTAAAACTTTTTTACATAGTGGGAAGCTCAACACTGATATTACCAGAGGAAGAAATTGCTTTACCAAGTAACATAACAACACCTCATGTTTTAAAATAGTTTGTAGTCTTCCATCCTCTAACCATATCAATGGGGGTGGCCATCCCTCACCGATCAACGAAACTGATATGTGTAAGAGGTGGACTACCGCTCATTAACCAGCATTTCAGAGGAAGTATCTCACTGAAAAGAAAGTTTATTAGTTTTCTTAACGTGTAGAATCAAAAGATCGACAACTTTAACTATGATTGCCTTCTTAATGATACTTAACTATTTAAAGTGAAGGAAGCAGCAGCTTCTCTCCTGAGTCTGAAGCACTTAGGAATAACAAGCTCACCCACAAGGGAAGCACTGTCAAATCAGTTGATTTGAAGAAGAACAATAAATTTCAATGGCATGACAACTTTTCGACTAGCCATTTCCTCAGATCTAAGCAAGTTATCAACAATACCGAGATACAAAAGCTTGATAAAGAAGATGAGATATGCTATCTAGATCTAAAGGACATAAACAAGCCTCGAAAGTCTAATCATCTTTTCATAAGATAGAAACAAGATATCGATGCTTATGGGACGAAGAACAGTAGATCTGAATATCACAGAAGTGAAGACAAATTCTGAAAGCCTCCATGAATAAATCGAAGGTTTTCAGTTTACTTTTCTCCTCCAGAGATGAATGATTTTTGATGTAATGATGGCGATTTGGAACGAGAGAAATCCGATTTTTGGTGAGGTCGGAGCTCTTCATTTTAGCGGGAGAATGAAAATAGCGTGAGTTAGGTTTCATAGGGAAGAGGGAAAACGAAAATTTAGGGAACAACAGCTGAAGTGGTAAAGAAAAATAGATTGATGTGGATCAGTAGCGTAGACCATTGCATCGTATTCATATGGATAGATAATTTTAGTAATATTTTAATTAGAATATATTTATAGCTACTGCAACACAATTTGACATCTATGCTAACACATTGAAGCGTGCGTTGCGATAGACAAAATTCAGCATAGCTTTGGCAACATTTTAGTTGGCAACACCTTGGATTTTCGTTGCAGTAGGCCATCTATGGCATAGTGAAATTTGGTATATTTGTAAAGCAATGTACGTGATCATCCAGGAAATACTTTGTCAGACATTCGTCCATATAAGTCATCCAAGAACAGGATGAGCCGAAGGCACTCGCATACCGCATCCTATATAGGAATCACCCCAAGGATCAGTAGTGAGTAGTCCTTACAATCCAAAGATTTCAATCATGAAAGAATCACTGTTAAAATATCTCCTGGAGCTACCCTTAAAAATTTAAAAAGTAGTTCTTCCGCTCATGAAAGTCAACGATCTTCAATGCTCCATCTTTATAGCTTGCGAGTTAGTCGCAAATACATAATTGGTTCGAAGTGGTTTTGGGTCTAGTTCCCATCCCAGGCTCTTCGTACTAACTCATCAAAGGTCCAAACAATATTCATTGATAGTTGGGGTTTTAACTATCAACTTTAACAATATAGATTGGTACTTTGGCAACTCGGGCTTTTTTCAGTTCAAACTATTCATTTAGAACTATCATATCAATTAAAATTCGATTCTATAATTTATTTCAACCAATCTCTTTTTTTCGTTACTTGAAACCAAATTCAACCTTTATCTTTTCTTTTGGCATAACCATCTTCAAACCCCACCTTGTCATTTCTTTTTTCGAATAATAACCATATTTCATAGATGCCACTTTTATTTTTGTTATCCAGAAAATATTATTCCTATACTCTCAATCAATCGGTTAATCTAATTGCAAAATTTTATATGAGCCATTATAATGTCAAACGGCGTCTTCTTACAATATAACCACAATGGTTAATTTTTATTATTAAACTCATTTCCCTTAAAACTCTTGCTTATGAAAATTATAAGTATCTTTCCAAAATCTACTTTCTTTTCAAGTCTCATATAATCTTTTAATATCATTTCCCAACCCAAATCATTTAAAACTGAATTTTTCCATAATTAGCATATATCAAAATCCCTTTTTATTACTTTAATTTGGGAATATTTGCAAAATCTCTTTTTACTTCCTTTACCCTTATAAACTAATATCATTTTTCGATAATAGTGAAATCGTTCAAGTTGGAGTATTCTATTTACCTCTCAGACCTTAATCGACAACGCTTTTAACTCAAGATAGATAGAAGTCTATAACTCAAAACCCAATAGCATTAATACCATCTTAATTCTATTTCGCTTAACACATGGTTATATAAACCATACTTTATATATGGGAATTCTATTCACTAGATAAAACCTCCTTCAAATTCATCGTATTCGTCTTTAAATTTCCATTTACAAATCTTATTTGTAAATTGGATTATAACTGCCTTGAAGACCCTTTTATCAATTAATCAAATCTTACTACATTCAGTTACCTCTTAAACAATATCCAAAAGTCATTGCCTTCATTATTATTAATAATAATCAACTAAATAAATGTAGTTTCTTTTATTAATAACTAAGACAGAACGATTAATTATTTTTAAACAATCTGATAATCACTTCAAAACACAGTTAATTAAATATGAATTAACTTCTAAGAACACACGTTAAGTTTAAAACATTAGTTGATAGAATTATTTCTATTAAATAATCATTTGAATAGCATTCCCATTGAAACAGTTGACTAAGTTAACTTAAAAATATAATTAACTTGCTAACTATTTCTTTTGATCCTCCATATAAAATTAAAAATAAAATTAATTTGATATAAATTTTCTTAATTGTTCCCTTGAACAATTATCTCAAATTATCAATCTGTCAGTAAATTCTTACCTTTACTTTCTTATGATAAACATAAGAACACAAATTGATTTATAAATCTTTGAAAGTTACGATTATAAATATATTTATAGAAAGATCTATTTTAGATAACTTATATAAGTATAAACTTGAAACTTCGATTCAGTTATAAAAATAAAATTTAAAACGTCGCTAGTTCGCCTAACGGCAAATCAACGTCTAAAAATTTAGGCTATTCACTGCCAACTTCTTAATCAATACCGTCTATTGATTAAAACACAACGATCGTTGTATTCCAATTCATCGATCAACATTGGATCAACGGTCAACATCCAAATAGGTTATAATATTATTTAGGATAAACAATTTGTATATATAAAAATAAAATATCCAACAACATAAAATTTATTTGTGGAATCCAATTGGATCCCTCCAACCTATACTTCCCTACATCACAGATTATAATAACTGTTTATAATAACATATGTAACAATATTTAAGCAATCATCCAATACGACATCGACAACCATTAAACAATCAACTGGTATCCTAGGCATCCAATTTATTTTATTAACGATAAATTCAAATTATATGAATTTAGCACATCATAATATTCTAGAAGGCGTGAGAGTTAACTCACCATTTTCGATTGACGATTGTCGTTGTTTCATATAATTTTAAACACATATTAAAAATTACATGAAATTCCGGTCATCTCTGAACTTCTCCAAATCAGGTTGATTACGTTGCTCCCGTTGATAGAATCCTATCTGTTTTCGTTTCGTTCGATTATGTAAATATGTGAAACAGTTTGAATACTATAAGTAGGAGCTAATAGAAATCGTTATTAATTTAATTAAACTAATATAAAATTACCCTTAAATGAAATTTTTAATCATTCTACTGTAATGCCAAAAACCAGTGCTTACAGCCCATCCCTCCACATTTTCTCACCCAACGTTTTCATAGTCTAGGTCCATGAACATATTGCACAGTCCACCTTCATTCCCTATTGCACAGTCCAATCCCTAACCAAATCTGAATCCCCTACTCAATCCAACCACCCATCCCTCTGTTCTTCTCCACATTATTTCATTCGAGTACCACTCATCGTTTAACCGTCACCAGAAACTTCATCGCCCGTCGACCACGTTAAACAAAATCTTTGATCGCTGACATTTCGCCCTCCGCTACTCTCCATTCTCTCGTATTGGAAAACCATGCCCTCAAACTTAACAAATCAAATACTGAGCTCTCTCGAAGAAACATCCCGCAGCCATGGCTGCTTCTGAACCAATCTTGAAACCGATGATTGAGGATATTCCCATCCTTAAAAACAGATCTTCTTCTTCTCTTACTTCATCTATTCCCCCCACTAGTGCTCCTCATTCTTCGGATCTTAGGAATGATGAGGATCGATTTACAAAGGTTATTAAATGCAAGAAAGTGGCTAATTCATTCTTGAATCACAACTTAGTTGTTCATAACAATAGGGGGGCTGGAAAAATGGGGGATCCTTCTCCTAAACCACGGCAGAGGCCATTCCCTGCTTCAAATGGGGTCCGATATCAACCTAGCAATTTGAATAGACAACCGCAAGAATCTAAGCAACCCTTAAAGATTAATCAGGCTAAGGATCTAAGAGCCTCATCTTGGGCGGATATGGTTAAAAAAGGGGACCAAGAATCAATCTTTGATCTAAACTACATTGAACCAGTGGAGACAATGGGGGAGGAGAAAATAATAGTTGTCTTAGAAGAAGCTAGTGCGAGAACAGAGGGAAAATGGGCGTTGTCCATCATAGCATATGTTTTTGGAAAACGCCCATCATATCACTATTTCAAAGCTTTTGTGACACGCACATGGAACCCAACAGGCTCACTTGAAATTTTCACACGTGAAAACGGGTTTTTTATAATCTGCTTCACGAATGCGGAGGATTGCGAAAAACTTCTAAAAGGAGGACCGTATTTTATTAATGGTAAACTGATTATTCTGAAAAGATGGAACAAGAAAATCATTCTTGATAAAGATTTGCTAAGTACTATGCCAATATGGATAAAACTGCCAGAACTGAACTTGCGATTATGGGATAAGGAAATATTCAGTGCAATAGCAAGTTTAGTGGGAGTGCCTATCAAGATGGATGAACAAACGGCTAAAGAAACACGACTTAGCTATGCGAGAATTCTAGTGGAGGTTAAGGCTAATGCAGAGCTACCTAATGAGGCTTCTATCTACATGCACGATGGAGAGATTATTTCTCAGAAAATAATATATGAATCGATTCCAGATCGTTGCAAGATCTGCAACTGTTTTGGGCACTCTATAGAGGACTGTGTTCATAACAAAGAGATCCCGAACATCGATACAGATCTTGCTCCGAATCCAGTTATTAACCCCCAAGAAATTTATTCAGAGATTATTCCTAAGGCTATTCCTGGTTCAGATATCACATGTTGCATTAATGAGGATAATATGAATTTGGATGCATCAGAGTTTAATATTTCTGAAGCAGGTAACTCTGCATCTATTCTTCCTAGTTTTGGGTCTGTAGATCCCATAATGGAAGCGCAGACTTCTTCTGATCTGAACAAAACTGAAGGGTTTACAACACCATCAGTTTTGACAGAGCCTTCAATGGCAATTGATAACCTTAATCCTACCAAAGTAGTGGGCTTAGCAACACAGGTCATTGAATCCCCCACCCACATAGAGGATTCAAGTTATATTACAATTTCTGATAAATCAAAAAACTCAAATTTAAAATTGGGAAGCTGTGCTGATCTTCTTGCAGCGGATCCGATCTACACTGATAGCTCTCTGGTTTCTGAAGGGCTCGTGCCTAGGAGAGCTTCTTCAATCACTGAAGCAGATATTCAAAAGGCCATTAGCAATACTGTCTCTTCACCTAAACCTGCAATACCAGTGAAAAAAAGAAAAAAACCAGAACTAGAAGTCTTTCAGATATAACGCTAGCAGAAGACACTGAAGATATCACTGATATGGAATTTCGAAAGAAATACATAGAGAAAAACAGTAAGTGGGACAAACAACTTAAAGCCACAAATATTAAAAGCTTCAAGAAAAGTGGCAAGCAACTAGACATTAAAGTGGACTACAACAAAAACAGTGGCTCACTGTAAGTGCAGAGTATCCTTGGTTACGTATCCTTTTATACTATTTTAATTTTTGTAATGGATATAATAGCCTGGAATATCAGGGGACTAAATTCCCCAGAAAGGCAATTAGATCTTTCAGACTTTATGCTCAAGTATAAACCATCTATTATGGGTATACTTGAGCATAAACTAAGTGATCAGAAACTTTCTGAGTTTCATGATAGAAGATTTTCTAGTTGGAATATTATTAACAATAATTCAATGGGAGGAAATGGTAGGATAACAGTATTGCATAATCCTACTATTTGGTCTCTCATTAATTATTTTATTGACTTTCAGTATATTCATTGCATTTTCAAAAACAAGGGGGGCTGTCACTTAAAATTACCTTCATCTATGCATCTAATTTTGAGACTGATAGAAACACCTTATGGAATTGCATTGAGCAATTTAATATTGCTATTGATAGCCCATGGATTTTAGTGGGGGATTTCAACACTGTGTTTCATAATTCAGAAAAAAAGGTGGTAATCCCTTACCTTTTAATAAGTTGGAAAAGATTAATAATTTTATATTAAAAACTGGTTTAATAGAACCCCCAATTCAAGGAAATAAATACACTTGGAAATCAGGTGAATTCAGAAATATTCACTGCAAATTAGACAGGGTTTTATTTAACCAGTTTTTCATTAATCTTTTTCCTAATGTGTAGTGTTGTACTCTACCTCAAAATTCTAGTGACCACACTCCTATTCTTTTTACCATTCCATTAGCCTCAAGGGGTAACAAAGTAGCCCCTTCAGATTTATTAATGGTTGGGTACAAGATGACACTTATAGGGAAATAATTTGTAATAGTTTTACTAATAATTTGTATGGCACATCACAATATAAGTTTAATAAAACTTTGCAGATAGTTAAAGGCAAACTTAAGTCCTGGAATATCAATAGAAAACAGAATGATATTAAAAAAATCAGAAGTGAGTGTGAGAAGTTGCAGGATGACATTGACAATAACTGCTCAGACAATCTTTTAGCTGAATCATTTTACAATGCTCAGGCCAATCTAGTTAAAGCTCTGCATATTAACTCAATTAATCTTAGGCAAAAGGCCAAGGTTGATTGGTTATCTAATGGTGATGAAGCTAGTAAATTTTTTTATGCTAAAATGTCTAATAGGAAAAATAGGAATGAGATTGGGAAAATTATTGACAAGAATGGTAAAGTAATTAATGAAGCATCCCATATTGAGAAGGAGGCATTGAATTATTTCAATTCCTTATATAACACCTCCCAATATCACAATAACTTTCCCAGCATGGTTCTTAAATATACTGTTAATTCCAACAGTTCAGACATTTTACTTGCTCCCATCAGAGTTGAAGATGTTAAAAATGTTATTTTTAATGCTAACATTGATAAAAGTCCTGGGCCTGATGGGTTTGGGGCTATGTTTTACGAAACACATTGGGCTGAGATGCATAATTTGTTATATGATTCTATAGTTGAATTTTTCAATTTAGGGTCTTTATTGAAAAACACCAACCACACTTATATTACTCTTATTCCCAAAGTGGAATCCCCCCTTGGGTTGGATGACTATAGGCCTATAGCCTGTTGCAATTTCATTTATAAAGTTATCTCCACTATTCTTTGTAACAGGTTAAAGTGTTTCCTTAAATTTTTAATCTCTGAAAATCAGAGTGCATTCATTCCAGGGAGACTTATATCTGAAAATACATTACTTGCCCATGAGCTCATAAGGGATTTTAATAGGAAGAACAAGAACCTTATGTGTATTAAAATTGATTTACATAAGGCCTTTGATAAAATAAATAGAGATTTCATCATTTATATGCTCATGCAAATGGGTTTTAATGAAAAATTCTGTGCTTTAATTAAAGAATGCATCACTAGTGTAACATACTCTGTTATGATCAATGGTTCCCCTAAAGGTTTTATTCATAGCAATGGAGGAATTAGACAGGGGGATCCACTGTCCCCTTATCTTTTCTCAATTGTTATGGAATATTTTTCTTTGCAAATGGAAACAGAATTGATAAGGGGAAACATTAATCCTATTAGCAGGAAAATTCCACATATCACACATCTTCTCTATGCAGATGATATGCTTCTTTTTTTAAAAGCTGACAGGATTAATGCAATCACTATTAAGAGAATTCTTTCTAATATGGAAAATTATGCTGGCCTCTCTGTTAATATTGACAAAAGTAAGATTTATTTTAGCAAAGAGGCCAAGTTTAAGGAAGACATTCTTAAAATATTGAATTTTAAAGAGGGTTCACTTCCTGTTAAATATCTTGGCCTTCCACTTAGCATTAATCAAGTTAAAGACAGGGACTGTACTAGACTGATTGACATCATTCATAATAAACTAGATGGTTGGTCTAGTAAATTCCTCTCAATAGCTGGTAGAGTGGAACTTGCACACACAGTCATCACTGCAGTTATTATGTACTGGGTCCAAACTCACAGTATTCCCATCAGTGTTATTCAAAAAATAGAAAAGCTTTGTGCTAACTTCATTTGGAGAGGTAAACATCATAAAATAGCATGGGATAAGGTGTGCAAACCCAAAATTTATGGTGGGTTAGGACTCAGAAGCATTAAAGACCTGACTGATGTTTGTAAGTTTAAACTTTTTTGGAAATTTATAGAAGGTAAGTCTCTATGGGCCAGGTGGATGAAAGCTAGATATTTTCAAAATAAAAATTTCAGGATTACCAGAAAGGAAAATCATCATTCATTTGTGTGGAAGAATATTCTTGATTGCAGAAGTTGAGGTAAAAAATTTATTGAGAGAAAACTGACTGATGGTAGTCAAACCAGTATTTGGTTTGACCCCTGGATACATGGTAATTCTCTTGTTGACTTACTTGGCTGGAATAATTTATATTTACTAGGTGGTGTTACTGATAAAGTTCAAAATATTATTTTAAATAACAATTGGAACTTTCAAAACAGTTCAGCTGCAGCCATTTTTAAAAATGCTATTCATAAAATTAGTATTGATAAGAGTGGACCAAGGGATGCATGGGAATGGAAATTTTGCTCAAAAGGTAAATTTTCATTTAAAAAAACATGGGAGCTTCTTAGGGGAGAAGAAACAGAAGTGGACTGGCACAAGGTGATATGGTGCAAATCTAATTGTCCCAAAATGGCCCATTGTACTTATTTTGCTTTACAAAATAAACTACCAACCAGAGATAGGTGTTGCAAATGGAACCCTAATTCTGACAAGCATTGCTTATTTTGCAAGTATGATATAGAAAGCTCCAATCATTTGTTTTTTGACTGCCCTTTCTCCCAGTTCATATGGTTCAATATTAAATGTTCTTTAGGGTTTAATAATTCAATTCCTACCCTAGATATTAGGAGTAGTATAGATTATATTTTGAAAACATTGAATCCCAAGTCTTTTTTATTTAAGAAAGCTTGTATTATGTTAACAGCTGTTGTCTTTTACATTTGGAAAGAAAGGAATCAGAGACTGCACACTAACAAAGTTACTAGTAGTTCCCAACTTTTGAGCTGTATTTTATCTGATTGTCAGGTTATTATGAAAAAACTTAGTTTGCATAGGCATGACAGCATCCACAATCAATCTAAAAAAGATGCTAGCTTAGATAATCAAGTTGAGGATTTCATACTCAATTGCAAGTTCAGCAATAAAAGACATACTCTCCATGATACTGGCAGTAAACATCAAGCTGGGGCTACTGGTATCCTTACTGGAGGCAGATCCACCCATCTCTACAATAATAGTATCTGCAAGGGAAGTATACAGAATTATTACTCAAAATATAGTTTTATAAGTTCTAATAGGAATAGTAATCTGGGTCACTTACCATTTGCAGAGGGTAGGGGTCAAATACCAATCAGTAGTGATCCAAGTAGCCTGGAAAGGAATGATGGAAGTCACCCGGTTAATCCTTATGGTTTTTCTGATACTAATTCAGATTACAGAGATACAGAAGATCTTTCTGGTGTCCTTCCTGGTGGCAGTTATCCCAATCTTTGTATCAACCTGATTATAAAGGGAAGTAAACAGGATAGTTATAATAACAGTGCGTGTTTTGTTTATGAAATGGTTTCTGATGTAAATAACTTACATGCTACAGAGAAGGGGATTCATAGCCAGACCAGCAGTGATCCAAATACTTCTACCTCTCCAAATAAGAAAGATGGAAACCAATCATATCAGTTTCAAGCTAGAATAGGAAGAAATCATTACAAAAGCGAGCTTAATGGTCAGATTTATCACTTATCTTGCTGGAGTAATGGAGAAAGCAGTGGATCTAGAGAAGTGAAGGAAGCTCAAAGAGACACAGAAGGGAAAACGATAGCTTTATTAGCACCAGAGACTTCAGATCTGACGATAGGGAGGAGATTGAAGCTGAAACTTGGAATAGAAACGTCTTCCTGAAACCTCGCACCGCAGTGGAGACTAACAAGTGTGAAGACGAAGTCTGAACCCACCATGACGATTTGCTTTGCCATTCTTATGGGCGATTACCCTTTCCGTCTGCCATTTTTTTGTTTTTCTGAGAGGCGGCTAGGGTTAGGGATTAGAGAGAAGGGGAGTTGTTTTATTTCGTGATGTAATGGGTTGTACCCAATTGGACTGTTGGGCCTTGGGCCAATTTTTTATCTTGTTCAAAAAAAAAAAAAAAAAAAAAAAAAAAAAAAACTTTGACCGCTTTGTAATTCCATCGGATGCATGTTGAAGGCACCAGCCATTCCTTGAAACTGCAGTGGACACCAAGCCGAAGGTTTGAACTCCAACAAATTTTAATGTTTATAATTTATTTGACATTGCTAATCTATTTCTGTTGACGACAGTTCATAAATTACTGAAATCATATACACAGTCAAATGACGAATGGTATGCTGGTAGAGTACAAGTGTTAAATCTTACATTCACACTCCACTGTTCCTATAATTTGTTTGATGTTACCACGCTATATACTTTTATACACCCTGTTCTTTATGTTATTGTCTTCAATCTCTTCATCCTTGGATGAAAATGTAACAGATTATTGATAAGGACCGGTTCAGAGGAAATTCTCCACAAGCTTGTGCGTTTTGCTGCAAATGCTATCAAATGTAATAGTGTACGCGTCTCTCTTACTTCCAGTAACTGCATGACAGAATAAAAATTCTCTATTGCTAAACTCAACTAAATAATCTATGGGAAGTAAAAGACATAACTTGCAGTGACAGCATGACAGAATAATCCAACATCTAAAGAACAGTAACTTTAATTCTAATTATTCTTCATTTGCAGAAAGAATACGTTACAGCATAATCAACACAATAAATATTCACAAACAAATTAAGAAAATATATATCACAAAAGCAACATTTAATCATTCCAACCTAGCACGTTGAGGATTCTCCATGTATGTTGTCAAGAATAGAAAGAACAGCCACAAAAAATGCTCACCCTGCTTGAATGATCACTTTGTAGAAATCTTCACTTGCATTCATCTCCTCCTTAAATCCAACCTACATATGTTATCCAATGAATTCATGATATTCCATTATTGATGGAAATAAAATCAGATTTACCAATGCATGTACAATAACGCATACCTTTGCAACAATATTACCCTGTATATCATTAATAGTGCAAGACTTCTCAAATTAAGTTTAAGACTTGATAAACTCAATAATATTTTCCTTTTTTTTAATATTCCATCTATCCTCATTGTTTAAGCCTTCCTACTTATTTCATTTGCAAATTTCACAAAGCCTCAAAGTGCAATTATTCTCAAATCAGATGGGATTTAACAATACTAAAGATGATGTGTTAGGTAGATTTACCATTTTTTTTATGTTCAAATTTACAACCCTGTTACCTAATTACAGTTTGGTACATCATGCTGGGTTTAGAACCAATGCTCAGGACACATACATTATGCAGCTTAACATTGATGTAAAGATACACCATTTTCACAGTAACAAGGGTACTATCTCACGTGCTAAGTACTTTTCAGTCTATCTTTTAATTTCCAAAATGATTAAATCATTGTAGACTTTAGAGGGTGGAAGGTAAAAATTTTAGACACATGTTGTGGATGGACAAAATGAAAAAGTATTAGTACAACAAACATATCTCTGTAATTTTCCAAAAAAAGGCTGTAGATCCTGCTAAGACTGGTTTTTATTTTGTGCTATGTTTTAAAGGAATAAAAGGAACAAATCAATGCTTTCTTCTAAATTCCTAATATTGACTGTTAAATAATGAAGTATTCGCAAAATTGCTGAGGTTCATCCAATTTTTTTTTTTCAAACTTCTCTTTGTTTTGCTTTAGTAGTTCATCAGTGTGACATGGCTCATGTCAAGGCTGCGTTTACAAGATTGACATTATTTTATAACATATTTAACTACTCTCTCCATGGGTTAAGCATTCTAGCTTGACATCATTACCTGTACACATGCATATGTAATTTACTTAATTTAAATTAATCACAGTATTTAACTAGAAGTTATGGGTGCCTTTTACTCTACAGCTTTTTAAACAAACACCTAGATTTCAAAATGTAGACAATTCAAACAGTAATCTTAGTTCATTACTTCCATGCATCTGTTGTAAAATTATGTGGAGGAAGAGGAACAAATTAAAAGAAAATTGAATATTTTATGGAAGGAGAGAAAAAAATACTTATTTTATTTCTTGATTCTTTCTTCATACATACATTTCTTATTTATACAAGAGACAATCTCCAGACACTTCTTTTTCTAGACTATTCTTTTACATATTCTTTAGCCTAGATTCTTCTCATTTTAATATGTTTATAATTTATTTCCATTTATCTTGCCCTTTCCTAATACAATAATTAATTATGTCACTAATTAATATTTCCTATTAAAAACCAAGTTTATTTTTCAACATTCCCCCTTAAACTTGGTTTTATTATTCCAAGCAGAGCTCTCATTCTTCGAAAATCTTCAATCTTCAATGGCTTGGTAAAAATATCCGCAACTTGATCTTGAGTTTTCACATATTTCAGCTCCACTTCATTGTTGGCAATGCATTCCCGAATAAAATGATATCTCGTGTCGATATGTTTGCTTCGATCATGAAATATCGGGTTCTTTGCAAGTGCTTGTGCTGATTTATTATCAATGCATATTTCAGTAGCTCCATTTTGTGGCAAATGAAGTTCTTTCAACAGCTTTCTTAACCATAAAGCATGACATGTACTTGAACTTGCAGCAACATATTCAGATTCACATGTTGACAACGTGACAATGGTTTGCTTCTTTGATAACCAAGAAATAGCACAATCACCCAAGAAGAATACATACCCCGTAGTACTCTTTCTATCATCTATGTCACCAGCAAAATCACTATCGCAAAATCCATGTAACCGAAGATCATTGGATGAGGAATAAAATATTCCAAAATCAAGCGTTCCTTTAATGTAACGAAGAATTCGCTTAGCAGCGGTCATATGGACAGAAGTAGGAGTCTCCATGAAACGACTTATCACTCCAACGGCATAAAGTATGTCGGGCCTTGTATTTGTCAAATATCTCAAACTTCCCACAAGACTTTTGTAAAGAGTAGGATCTACCTTTTCTCCATCTTCAACCTTGGACAACTTCATTCCAGCATCCATGGGTGTGTTCACAGGATTGCAATCAATCATCTTAAACTTTTTCAACACTTCCTTTGCATAACCTGTTTGAGCAAGAAATATACCTTCCTCCATTTGTTTCACTTCCAATCCCAAATAATATGTCATTTGCCCCAAATCTGTCATCTCAAATTCTGTCGACATACAACTTTTAAATTCATCAAACAAATCGGGTTTATTGCCCGTGAAAATGAGATCATCAACATAAATACAAACAAATATAACATCTCCATTGTTGTGAAACTTAGAATATAAAGCATGCTCATTTAAGCAACGAACAAACCCATGATCTTGAAAGTATTGGTTGATGCGGCTATTCCATGCTCGTGGGGCTTGTTTCAATCCATATAATGATTTCTTGAGTTTCAGTACCTTCTTTTCATTCCCTTCAGCTACGTAGCCCAATGGTTGATCAACATACACCTCTTCTTTAAGATATCCATTCAAAAAAGCCGTCTTGACATCCATTTGATAAATTTTCCATTTCTTTTGAGCAGCGAGAGAAATCAACAAACGAATAGTCTCCATGCATGCAACTGGAGCAAACACTTCATCATAGTCAACTCCATGCTTTTGTTTATAGCCCTTCGCCACAAGTCTTGCTTTATATTTCTCCACATCTCCTTTTGCATTTCTTTTCACCTTGTATATCCATTTAACGCCTATGGATTCATGACCTTTGGGAAGAGAAGTTAATTCCCATGTGTCATTCTTTTCAATGGATTTAATTTCTTCATCCATAGCGTCTCTCCACCTCTTATCTTGCACGGCTTCTTGAAAATTTATTGGCTCACTATCTGCAAAAAAACAATAAAGTTCATCATTATTAAAATTAATTTCTTCAGTTCTTTCATATATATCAGCAAGCGATTTCATTTTTGGCGGTCTTTCATTTGAGCCTTCAAGATCTGAAGCTGGAGAAGAATGTTCTTGTATAGTTTCAACATTCTCTGATTCTTGATCATCATCAAGATATGGGAGAAAATTATATGTGCTCTCTTGCTGTCCATCCCAATCCCAAGTTGCTCCTTCATCGAATTCAACATCACGACTTACCACCACTTTGCCATTGTTAGGATTGTACAACCTGTATCCTTTGGAATGATAATCATATCCAACAAAAACATACTTGGCACTTCGATCGTCTAGCTTTGAACGCTCTTGCTGCGGAACTTGAGCATAAGCGATGCTACCAAATACTCGCAAATGATGAACACTTGGCCTTTTTCCATTCCATGCTTCTTGAGGGGTTTGGTCCTTGACATTCACAGTTGGAGAGCGATTTGACAAATACACCGCACAAGAAATGGCTTCAGCCCAAAACTCCTTTGGCATATTTTTTGTTTTAAGCATACACCTTGCCATATTAAGAATTGATCTATTTTTCCTCTCTGCCACGCCGTTTTGCTGAGGTGATCTAGGAACAGTGAGAGGACGACGAACTCCATGCGCTGCACAGAAATCATTGAATTGCTTTGAAGTGAACTCGCCTCCTCGATCAGACCTCAATGCCTTGATATTGTAGCCACTTTCTTTCTCAACATGCGTCTTGAAATTTTTGAATGTGGTGAAAGCTTCTGATTTCTGTTTGAGAAAATAAACCCACGTTTTTCTGCTATAATCATCAATAAAAAGTATAAAATATTTACTTTTACCAAAAGACGGTGGATTGATAGGCCCGCAAATATCCGTATGCACCAATTCAAGTGGTTTGGAGGCTATAGATGTTGCTTTCTTTGGAAAACTTTTCCTTGCATGTTTGCCAAGAAGACATGCTTCACACAAATGATTTGGATTTTCAATTGTTGGCATTCCCTTTACCATCATCTTTTCTCCCATTGCTTTCAAAGATCCAAAGTTCAAGTGTCCAAATCTCATGTGCCAACACCATGCCACGTCCTGCACATTAACCTTCAAACATCTTGCTTCAACAGTTTGGACATTCAATTTGAACATCCGGTTCCGTGACATGCCCACCTTTGCAACCAAGTTATTGTTTCTATCTTTAAGCCAAAGATAATTATCTTTCATCAAAACTTCATAACCATTCTCAACAAATTGTCCGAGACTAAGAATATTGCTTCTTAGTTTAGGAACATAATAAACATCAGAGATCAATTTATGGTCACCATTCTTTGTAGAGATGAGAATTGTACCTTTGCCTTCAATGTGAATTTTCGAAGAATCTCCAAAGGAAACATTACCTTTCACCTTGTCGTTGATCTCCACAAATTTTTCTTTGTATCCGCACATATGATTGCTAGCACCATTATCCAAATACCACGAGCTTTCAACTTCATTTTCTTCCTTTTTCTCAGTTAGCAACAAGGTGGATTCTTCAACTTCTTGGTTATCATTAACAAGATTGGCTCTTTCTTCAGTATTAGCAGTTTGACATTCCCATGAATAATGACCAAATCTATGGCATTTATAACATTCAATTTTGGACTTGTCATACCTTCTTTCAGTTGATCTTTGATAATTTCCATGACCTCGTCCTCGACTTCTTCCATGGCCTCTAAAATATGAAGGATTTCTCTCTTTGTTATTTGAACTTTCACCATCGCTTCTTTCTTGTTCACGTCCTTGCCTTCCGCGTCCTCTTCCTCGTCCATATCCGCGTCCTCTTCCTCTAAAGTACTGCTTTTCTCCTTCTTCATTTTTTAAAGTTGCTTTAGTTTTAAGAATTTGCTCCTGTGGTTCTTCTTGTCTTCTCTTTATTTTCTCTTCTTGAGCGCGTAAGGAACCTTCCAATTCTTCTACTGTCATTTCTTCGAGGTCCTTCGTTTCTTCAATGACACACACAATATAATCGAATTTCGGTGTCAAAGAACGAAGAATCTTCTCCACCACTCGAACATCTGCAATTTTTTCTCCATAGCATCTTGATTGATTTACATTCGCCTTCACCCTTGTAAAGTAATCCGAAATCGATTCGGATTCACTCATCTTCATTGCTTCGAAATCACTCCTTAGTGATTGAAGCTTAACTTTCTTTACTTTGTCAACTCCTTGGAAAGATTTTTTTAAAATTTCCCAGGCTTCGTTTGAAGTGGCTGCATCCGCTATTTTATCTATCATTGAATCATCCAAACATTGATGGATGAGGCTAAGAGCAAGTTGATCTTTTTCCTTCGTCTTTGCTAAAGCTTCCTTCTCCGTTCGAGTTAATGTATTTTCATTTTCTGGCTCGTCGTAGCCTTTGTCTACGATCTCCCATACTCTTTGTCCTCCAAGTAAAGCTTTCATTCGAATACACCATTTTTCATAATTTTCTTTTGTGAGACGAGGATATTGGAGGGGAAACATTCCACTGTTTGACATTTATCACTCTTTCACTAACCTCGCTCTGATACCACTTTGTTGTAAAATTATGTGGAGGAAGAGGAACAAATTAAAAGAAAATTGAATATTTTATGGAAGGAGAGAAAAAAATACTTATTTTATTTCTTGATTCTTTCTTCATACATACATTTCTTATTTATACAAGAGACAATCTCCAGACACTTCTTTTTCTAGACTATTCTTTTACATATTCTTTAGCCTAGATTCTTCTCATTTTAATATGTTTATAATTTATTTCCATTTATCTTGCCCTTTCCTAATACAATAATTAATTATGTCACTAATTAATATTTCCTATTAAAAACCAAGTTTATTTTTCAACAGCATCAAGTATTATATGTTAATAATATGACCTGATTTTTTTTTTTTTTCCATTTTTTTGGTCCAAATATAAGTTTTGACATTAATATCGACTACTTTAAAATTTTATGGTCTTTCTGGAATGATATATCTCATGCATGGAGAGTTAAGCAAACTTAGGCCCTACCACTTGGAATTCTTCTTCATTTTGGCAACGGTTTATTCGGCTTAACTCTTACTGCATAAGCTGAATAACAATAAAATATTGCAGTATACTACTGATTCATATGCATTCATGCTTGTACCATTTTTCCCTGAAATTCACCGATTAAAATTATGACTGTCTGTAAGTTTTTAAGTGCCAACATACAAGCTACTGTTGTCGTTATCATAGTAACTACTTAAACAATTTAGAAACTTGCTGACCCCATATTTGCTATACAATCAGGTAACAAACATAAATAGACCGAGTATTTTTCGCCACTCGCCATTGTATATTTTGATGACCCAGAATACTTCCTCACCGAGGAACATAACCGCGTACTTCCTTCCCATGGTTATAGTTGGATTACTGTAAGTAAATCTGGGTTACTACACTAAACTTCTGCATACATTATATCTTGCTGATTCCGACTGTCGACGAAACTAATAATTTGTTAATATCTGATGTAATAAATATTTCCTCCAACTTTTAACTTTTGAAACCTTTATTGCAGCTCTTACAGTGTTCATTCTACCTTCCTTGATAATTCATCATTTTCGTATGCTCTGCCAAATTGCACGACAGACTGCAGGTATCACCGCCTACCAAACCAATTTACAATTCTTTATTTCATGGATAATTTAGTTTACATCAGTTTAAACCTTATGGAAGATGGTAATGGAAATAGTTGTTAAAAGTATTCAAACTCTCACATGTGAAAAATAAGCTTGGTAAGTGAGTAAACAAAAGTTGGCTGCACATGTGAAAAGAAGAAGAACAAATAAAAGATTCTGTAAGGCATGACATGTATGCACATTTTGAAGCCTATATATATGAAGCTTCATGTATGCTAAAGATACACCAAAGTGAAAACAAAGCAACAAGAGAGAAAAAGAAAAGAGCTGAAGCTCTAGAGTGATAAAGAGAAGTTTGTCTCTTATTTGTGAGAAAAGAAAGTAGTATTTTTTGTATTTGTATGAAATAAAAGAGAGTTTGTGTGTTTGATTCATATAAAACATTAGTGTTTGTTACACGGCTCATACACGTTTCCAACAAGTGGTATCAGAGCGAAGGTTCCGTTCATGGCGAATATGATGCAACAACAAATCCCAAAGTTGACGGCTATAAATTACGGGAACTGGAGTATCCAAATGAAGGTGCTACTCGGTTCTTACGATAATTGGGATATTGTCGAAAAAGGGTGCATCGAACCCGTAAATGCAACTGCTGAAGCACGTTTATCCAATGACGAGAAGACGGCGTTGAAAGAATCCCGAAAAAAAGACAAGAAAGCTTTGTTCATGATTTTTCAAGGGGTTGACGAATCGACCTTCGAAAAAATCTCGGAAGCAAAAACATCAAAAGATGCGTGGGAGATTCTGCAGAAATCATGCCAAGGAGCTGAGAAAGTAAAAAAGGTACGACTTCAGGTACTACGTGGTGAGTTCGAAAATATAAAAATGAAAAGTCCGGAAAGCATCGATGAATATGTTACGCGTTTAAAAACGGTGACAAATGAAATGAAAAGAAACGGCGAAAGTCTCGATGATGTTCGAGTGATGGAAAAGCTTCTACGTTCGTTAACAAGAAAATTTGATTATGTTGTTACATCAATCGAAGAGTCAAAAGATTTGTCCACAATCTCGATTGACGAGCTTGTTGGTTCGCTTCAAGAGCATGAGCAAAGGATGAACCAGTACGATGATACAGAACATTTAGAGAAGGCTTTGCAAAGTAAGATATCCATAAGTGACAGTTCAAACAGTAACAGTTATGCTCGTGGAAGAGGTGGCTATAGAGGTGGCTACCGAGGCGGACGTGGACGTGGAAGGCAACCTTTTAACAGAGGTCAAAATACTGAAGGCTATCAACAATCTGGTCGCAGTCAAAATTTCAGAGGCCGAGGAAGAGACATATTTCAACAACGAGGTGACAGGTCTCATTTACAATGTTATAATTGCAATAAATACGGTCACTTCAGTTACGAGTGTAGATCTCCAAAAGTAGAAGAAAGAAGTCATTTTGCTGCAGCAAAAGAAGACAAAGATGTGGGAACTGCTATGTTCCTCACTTACAAAGGAGAAGAAGAAGGCAAGAAGAATGTTTGGTATCTTGATTCAGGCGCTAGCAATCATATGACTGGTCACAAAGATTTATTTACGGAGATAGACGACACCATCAAAGGAGAAGTAACGTTCGGCGATTCTTCAAAGATTCCAGTCAAAGGGAAAGGTACAATTACGATTGTGTCAAAGAATGGTGAGAAAAAATACATAAATGATGTTTATTATATTCCTGCATTGAAAACCAATATCATCAGTCTTGGTCAACTAGTGGAGAAAGGATATAATATACAGATGCAGGACAATTCTCTCATTATCAGAAATCAAGTTCAAGAGTTGATCGCCAATGTGGAGATGTCAAAGAATCGTCTATTCACACTTGATATGCAGACGAAAGTGGGAAAATGCTTGAAGTCGGTTATTAAAAATGATTCATGGTTATGGCATCTGAGATTTGGTCATCTTGGATTTACTGGCTTAAAATTATTATCAAGGACAAAGATGGTGGATGGTTTGCCAGAAATTAATGAACCAAATCAACTATGTGATGCTTGTATCAGAGGAAAGCAACACAGACAAAGTTTTCCTGTTGGAAAATCATGGAGAGCTAGGAGGCCACTAGAAATTGTTCACACTGACATAGCTGGTCCATTTGATATTACATCACTTGGCAGGAGCAGGTATTACCTAACATTTATTGATGACTTTAGCAGAAAAAGTTGGGTATATATTCTGAAAGAAAAAGCAGAGGCTCTTGATAAATTCAAGGAGTTCAAAGCAATGACTGAAAAGCAAAGTGGACATTATGTGAAGGTACTCAGATCAGACAGAGGAGGCGAGTATACTTCAAACTTGTTTAAACAATTTTGTAGGACACATGGAATCAATCACCAGTTGACAACAGCATACACTCCACAACAAAATGGCGTTGCTGAAAGAAAGAATCGCACTATTCTTGATATGGCGAGAAGTATGGTGAAGGAAAAGCACATGCCAAGAAGCTTTTGGGCTGAAGCTGTACTATGCGCTGTTTATTTGTTGAATCGTTGTCCAACAAAAAGTGTCCGAAACAGAACTCCAAATGAAGCATGGAGTGGTAGTAAACCATCAGTTGGACATCTCCGAATTTTCGGATGTGTTGCATATGCACATGTTCCCGATCAGAAAAGAAAGAAGCTGGATGACAAAGGAGAGAAATGTATTTTTACCGGATATGACAAAAGAAGCAAGGCCTACAGACTTTATAATCCAGTCACAAAGAAATTAATCATTTCTCGAGATGTTGAATTTGAAGAATCAGATTACTGGAGATGGAGCGTGGAAGAAAGAAAAATTGCAGGTCTATTCTTTAATGATGATGATAATGACGACGATGACGCTGATATAGACGGTGATGGAAATAATGATCAGACTCCTCCAGAAAGCCCTAATCAACAAACTCCTGCTTTAATGCCATCAAGTTCAAGAAGCAGCAATAGTTCAGAGGAAGTACCGAGAAGAATGCGGAGTCTGGATAATATCTATGAGGCAACAAGTCCGGTACAAACAACCTTTGATTATTCATTATTTTGTTTAATGGCTGAATGTGATCCAGTGACATTTGAGGAAGCTAGTGAAGAAAGCAAGTGGAACAAAGCCATGGATGAAGAAATTAGTGCAATAAAGAAGAATGACGCTTGGGAGCTCACATATCTTCCAGAAGGACACAAAGCAATTGGTGTCAAATGGGTCTACAAGACAAAGACAAATCAAGATGGAGAAGTGGAAAAGTACAAGGCAAGGCTAGTGGCTAAAGGCTACAAACAGAGATACGGAATTGATTATGATGAGGTATTTGCTCCAGTTGCAAGAGTTGATACCATAAGACTTCTAACAGCACTTGCAGCACAGAATCAGTGGAAGATTTATCAAATGGATGTAAAGTCAGCATTCTTGAATGGTTATCTCGAAGAAGAAGTCTACATCGAGCAACCTCCTGGATATGTTCAGAAAGGCCAGGAAAACAAAGTCTACAAACTGAAGAAAGCTTTATATGGTTTGAAGCAAGCTCCGCGAGCATGGAACACCAGGGTTGATGAATACTTTCAGAAAAATGGTTTTGTCAAGAGTCCATACGAGCATGCACTCTACACAAAAACAAATTCAGGGGGAGATATTATGATCGTGTGCTTGTACGTGGATGACATGATCTTCACTGGAAACAACCCTGGTATGTTTGATGATTTTAAGAAAGTTATGACTAACGAATTTGAGATGACAGATATTGGTAAAATGTCGTACTTTCTTGGAGTCGAAGTCAGACAAAACAAAGAGGGAATTTTTATGTCACAGAAAAAATACGCAGAGCAGATTTTAAGCAAATTCAGAATGGAAAATTGCAAACCAGTGAGCACACCAGCAGATGCAAGCATAAAGCTGAGAATTGATTCAACCAGAGAGTTGGTAAATCCAACGTTGTTCAAAAGTTTGGTTGGAAGTTTAAGATATCTAACTTTCACTCATCCCGATATTATGTACGCGGTTGGATTGGTTAGTAGGTACATGGAGAAGCCAAAGCAAGATCATTTCATGGAAGCTAAAAGAATTTTGCGCTACATAAAAGGTACACTTGATCATGGGTTGTTTTACACTCATTCACAAAATTCGAAATTAGTTGGCTACTCAGACAGTGATTATGGCGGTGATTTGGATGATGGGAAAAGCACTTCAGGGTATGTTTTTCATATCGGTTCGGCGATATTCTCGTGGTCATCAAAGAAGCAACAAACAGTTGCTCTCTCGACATGTGAAGCAGAGTATATTGCAGCAGCAGCATGCACATGTCAAGCTAAGTGGCTAGGCTACATATTGAGCGAATTAAATGTTGCAAAGGAAGATCCAATTACTATTTACGTGGATAATAAATCCGCTATTTCACTTGCGAAGAATCCCGTGTCACATAGTCGAAGCAAGCACATCAACATAAAATATCATTTTATTCGAGAACAGGTGAACGATAAAATTGTGGAGCTAGTACATTGCAGGACCGAAGAAAATTTAGCAGATATCTTTACGAAGCCGTTGAAGCCAGAGATATTTCATAAAATGAAAAAGAAGCTTGGGATGAAAAGTCGAGTTTGAGGGGGAGTGTTAAAAGTATTCAAACTCTCACATGTGAAAAATAAGCTTGGTAGGTGAGTAAACAAATGTTGGCTGCACATGTGAAAAGAAGAAGAACAAATAAAAGATTCTGTAAGGCATGACATGTATGCACATTTTGAAGCCTATATATATGAAGCTTCATGTATGCTAAAGATACACCAAAGTGAAAACAAAGCAACAAGAGAGAAAAAGAAAAGAGCTGAAGCTCTAGAGTGATAAAGAGAAGTTTGTCTCTTATTTGTGAGAAAAGAAAGTAGTATTTTTTGTATTTGTATGAAATAAAAGAGAGTTTGTGTGTTTGATTCATATAAAACATTAGTGTTTGTTACACGGCTCATACACGTTTCCAACAATAGTTACTTCTTGTATTAATGTTGATGGCTACAAGTTCATTTTTTCAATTGTAAAAAAAATTAAAATTTTATTTCAAAGATTCACTAAAACATCGCAACTTACCTGTTATCAATTTTTTTTCGTACACATGCATTTTTGCTCCAATGAACGCATAATTTATGTAGGTTCACTAACATTGAGATGCTGCATTAATTTTAGAAATCATGAAGTAGGGAACATATGTCGCATATGGCAGTGTAGAAATAACATGTAGTAATTATAATTTTCTCCTCAATTTTTTCAGTTGTGATAATTCCTTTACCAATGCTTTCCAGGCAACAAAAATCACTCGCTTCTCTGACAAATTTGTACAAGATGACTCATTTGCCTATGCAACGGACTCATAACAACTGGATATTAAAATAAATTTAACGTGTAATAATATGAATCATGCCATCATGTACTACAATTATCAATTGTTATATTTAGTTCAATACAGAAACTTCTTACCACTAACATTGGAGTAAATGAAAATTTGCAAACGTTTATTTTCTTTGGCTATGCGTTTTATTGACTACCTGTTTATATATAATTTCCAATACAACAACAACAAAGCCATATGTCCCAAACAAGTTGGGGTAGGCTAGATATTGAATCCAAAAATAAAATAAAATAAAATTAATAACGATGATAATATATATATATATATATATATATATATATATATATATATAAAGGGTTTAAAATAACCAAACAAATAAAAAGTCGTTCGATAAAGATTTTTTTTACATAATAATAATAATAAGTAAAAAGGTTCAATAAAAGTGAAATAAAATCTAAAATAGTAATAAAAAGTAAAAAGGTTCAGTAAACGTGAAATAAAGTCTAAAAAAAAAACCTAAGGTTCTGGTACACAGATTGCCAATTTCCATGCACTCCTATCAACAACCAGCTCCTCCGATAAACTCCAGTTACTTAAATCTCTCTTTATTATCTCCTCGGCCTAGAATTCCAACGCGTACAGGTGCATCGTATGGTCTACGTTGGATATGTCCAAACCATCTCAAGCGGTATTGGACTAACTTCTCTTCAATAGGTACAACTCCAAGTTTTTCCCGAATATCCTTATTTCTAATCTGATCTCGTCTGGTATGCCCACAGCTCCAACGCAGCATCCGCATCTCTGCTACGCTTATCTTCTGGACGTGTTGCCTCTTAGTAGGCCAACATTTTGCACCATATAACATTGCAGGCCTGATTGCTGTCCTATAGAACTTTCCTTTAAGCTTCCGAGGAATCTTCCGATCACAGAGAATGCCAGATGCTAGTCGCTATTTTACCCATCCTGCTTGAATTCTAAAACTAACATCCTTATCAATTTCTCCATCAAACTGCAACATAGATCCTAAGTATCGAAACGATTCCTTCTTGGGTACTACTCTACCGGCCAGGGTAACATCTCCGTCATCTGACCTGACACTGCTAAACTCACACTTCATATACTCTGTTTTAGTTCTGCTAAGCCTGAAACCCTTTGATTCCAAGGTCTCCCTCCACAATTCTAGTTGTCGATTAACCCCTATTCTACTTTCATCAATCAACACAACATCATCGGCCAAGAGCATACACCAGGGAATCTCCCTTTGTATATCTTTTGTGATTTCATCCATCACTAATGCAAAAATATAGGGGCTCAAAGTCGAACCTTGATGTAACCCTATGTTAATTGGAAAGTCTCTGGTCTCACCATCGCATGTCCTAACACTAGTCACAACCCCCTCGTACATATCCTCAATAAGGGTAATATATTTTGATGGCACTCTCTTCCGTTCTAGCGCCCACCACATAACCCTCCTCGGCACTCTGTCACAAGCTTTCTCTAGGTCAATAAAAACCATGTGGAGATCTTTCTTCTGCTCCCTGTATCTCTCCATAAGTTGCCTAACCAAGAAAAGCGCCTCAGTGGTTGACCTTCTAGACATAAAACCAAATTGATTCCTAGATACACTTGTCAACCTCCTCAAACGCTGCTCGCAAACTCTCTCCCAAAGCTTCATTGTATGACTCATAAGCTTAATTCCTCTATAGTTCGTGCAACTTTGAATATCTCTTTATTCTTGAAGATCGGGACTAAAATGCTTCTCCTCCACTCATCTAGATTTTGTTTGATTTAAAAATATTATTGAACAACTTGATTAGCCATCTTATCCCTGCATCTCCAAAGCATCTCCACACCTCAATTGAAATGTCATCAAGCCCTACCGACTTGCCTGATTTCATACGTTTCAATGCCCCCTTAACCTCAGCTTCTTGAAATCTTCGCACAAAATGTCTGTTGGTGCTGTCAGCTAAGTCTTCCAACTCGATTGAAGAGCTAACACTTTCTTCATTGAAAAGCTTATCAAAGTATTCTCTCCACCTATTCTTTATCTCATCGTCCTTCACCAAAAGTCTATCATTCTCATCCTTAATGCATTTAACCTGATTGAAGTCCCTTGTCCTCCTCTCGCGTAGCCTAGTTATTCTGTAAACGTCTTTTTCACCCTCCTTTGTACTTAGCCTTTGATAAAAATCTTCGTACGCTCATCCCCTTGCTTCACTCACTGCTCTCTTTGTAGTCTTCTTTGCCATTTTGTACCTGTGCATGTTCTCTTCGCTTCTATGACGGTACATGCATTTGTAGCATTCCTTCTTCTCTTTGATAGCCTTTTGCACCTCGTCATTCCACCACCACGAATCCTTGGGTTCTTGCTTGCTTCCTCTTGTTATCCCAAATACCTCAGTGGCGACTCTCCGAATGCAAGTTGTCATCGCATTCCACATGACATTTGCTTCTCCTTCCACATTCTAAGCCCCTTCTCCCATCACTCTATCTTTAAACACCCGCGAAGCATCTCCTTTGAGTTTCCACCATTTCGTCCTGCTAATCTTCGCTCTCTTATCCTTCACCATCTGAAGACGAAACACGCATACCAAGAGCCGGTGTTGTGAGACGACACATTCTTCAGGTATGACCTTGCAATCAACACAATCTCGTTTACTATCTCTCCTAATTTGGACAAAGTCAATCTGGCTAGCCTGTTGGCCACTACTGAAGGTGATCAAATGTGATTGCCTCTTTCTAAAGAAGGTATTAGCAATCATGAGATCAAAAGAGAGAGCAAAATTCAAAATATCTTCCCCCTCTTGGTTCCTACTGCCAAATCCAAAACCACCATGCACTCGCTCAAAACCCCCGCTAGATGAGCCAACACGGCCATTGAAGTCTCCTCATATAAAAAGTTTCTCGCTACTATGCATATTCCTAACCATGACATCCAAGTCTTCCCAGAACTTCCTTTTGGCTTCTTCACTTAGACCTACCTGTGGGGCATATGCGCTAATGACATTCAAAACTGCCTCGCCAACTACTAGCTTAACTAGTATGATCATATCCCCTCGTCTTCTGACATCAACCACATATATAATTTCCAATATTTAATAAAAATTTGCCTTCTAGTTACTGAATCTACATTTCCAACTAATATTATTTATTCATCATTCAAACCATTTATTTTAAGTTTTCATTCTCCCTCGATAAGTACCTTAAACAATGGGAAATTGAACATTTTAAGCGTTTGTGTTAGTGTTTTTCACCTCTACACAAGCTCAGCCCAAAATGAAGAAATTAGTTTTAACTAATGTGGCAACGTTAAAAATGGTTAATAAAAAAACATTCATTTGTGACAGACAATACTCAATCACATCACATCCATGGTGCATTTCGAAAACAGAATTATAATTCAAAATAAATTACTGATATTTATGCAGTCCTTAATGCAATGCCAAATTCTGATGATATATATTGCAAATTCTCTGAAACTGATATGTCAATCGAAGAGATTTGCAATTGCAACTGACGAGTTGTGCTTTATATGACATGAAAACCTGGCCACGGTGCACCAATATGTTATATAATTAAGTTCAAAAATGAGAAGAAGGGTATACCTAGAAAACTTAATAATATTGACAATAGTTAAACCGAAAATAGGAGTGAGTGTTCGGTTGGTTTCGTGCTAAAGAAACTCAAACCGGATTAAAACCAAAAAAATTCCAAACTGAATTGAACCGAATTAAATTTAGTTAATTCGGTCGGTAATTAATTTAAACAAACTTACCGAATGTATTATTATTCAAATGATGGATTACTCAAAGTAAAATACAAATTCGTGTTTGGAGAAGTTTTATATGGTAAATTTTATATTTATGTAAAAATTTAATCTATTTGCAACAAATGCCTTTGTATCATATAGCTAAACAACTTGTTTAAAGTACTAAAATATCGTACAATTTGATAATAAATTAAAAGGTTGGTTAAACCGATAACCCAAAAATAAAAATTACAAACCATTTTTGTTTTAAAATCGAACCAAACCGATCGAAATGAACCAGTTTGGTCGGTTAATTCGATTTGAACCAAATATTATTCACCTCTAACCAAACCCGGAGCAGTATGATCTGTGCAAAATATTTGTGCCCCACACAAATTTGAACAGCTTAAATATTTATTTTCAAGGCTACGTACTGCATGTCACCAAGACTTAAAAACTTTCGACCAAATATTTGGTTACTGATATGAAAACAACTTGCAAAGGCGCAAACAATATTCAAATACATCCTGCAAACAACGAGATACACGTGCAAATAATAAATTTGCGGTTAAAATCTAATCGTTATAGACAGAAAATTGCATATATTCAAAACAGTTACAAAAAACAACATCCTTTTGGATAGTAACCACCCGCACTATGGTATAAATACAAGAAGTCATTTCCATCCATACATACTTTTTTCACTCAACATTCACATAATTCTTCTCCCTCCGGCAAGCATGGGCTTACCGCTTTTTGACACTGCAAATATTTAAAGAGTCCACCACTGATCTGAACCATTTATTCCAACCGCCTGCATATACCTCCATTAAAGTTAAATGATTATGATGTTTGCTTTTCTACTAATCACTTTGTTTTCCCATGATGTAGGTAAATGGATCAGATTGTGGAACACCTAAATAATATAGTATACGATCCAAATTGGGCAACTATAAGAGTAAGTGTAGCACGATTATGGAAATTCATCAGCCAGGTTTCAAAGGAACCATATGCAATTAACATGCAACTTATGGACAGTGCAGGGCGTTCAGTTCTTCATGCCATTATTACATTAAATTCTCAGATATCAACTGCTTCCAACATGCTGAGATATCCATACATAAAATGCTATATATTAGATTACTATGGATGTCAAATTACTAATTGTTTCGGGTCCACTGTTGCATGTAGGGAAATGAGCGCCTTGCAGCAATTCGAAGACACCTCCTAGGACACATTCGCAGAATAAGGCATTTATGACATCAATCGATTCAACGCACAAGATTCAGATCATATATACCAAACTATTGATGAACCGCTTATGATAGTCCTTCGTACTGATACCACAGTTACCAAAGTGAATGAAGATATGGACATTATACCAAAATACAATTTTCATTTTGTGCCGTACTCTATTTTGCCATCACGAGTGCACCAACGTTGCCAACTTATAGGTTTTGTTTTCTTTGACTTACTTTAAAGATATTGCAATACCGTTTATTATCACATGTTAATAATAATGCAGATGTTGGAGGCATACTGCCGGCAATCTCAAATAAAATACAAATTACAAAAAAGGGTTGGCACATAAACCTTCAAGCGCGAATTGTATGTAGAAACCTTAAGGTAACCATACAAAGTCAACCAAAAAATACGATATCCCACTAAAATAATTCTTTTCTGAATGATGCAGCGTTTCACCCTCAACCATTTCACTTTGGTCGGAAAAAGCAGCCTTGTTCGATGAAACAGTGCAGGAAAAATACGATACTCCACTGCCTATTATGGTCACTTCAACAGCCGTTTCCATTTATGGACATAAGTAAAATATTTAACACGTACCTACTCCTCCATTATACTGACTTCTACGTACTTTACAGGATCTTTCATTTTTGATTCAACAAAAGCAACTACAGTATATTTATATATCAAATAACCATTTGTTGATGTTGCACTTAAGAGGTAATATGGCATGAATAGAAATGGTTGCATGCCCTGTAATTTTTCTTCCTCATATGAACTTTTACCATAACCAATACCGCAGATCCATAGGCAACCCAATGTCAAAAATTAATGTGCTTGAAAATAACACATATACACAAGATACTGAGGAAACCACTGAAATCACAATAAAGGAATTGTTGCATGGTTTAAGATACACAGATTGCTGGGTAAAATATAACAAATAAGATGCAACTACTAAATTGAGATGCACAAACTTAGTGAAATTTGATCACATGCAGAGAAAGAAGAGCGTTGTTGATGCAACCATCACTAAGTTACGCATCTCAGCCCCTTGGTATTATCTATCATGTGCCAAATGCAAAGGATCTGCTCATCCAAAAGGTTCAACATTCTCTTGCAATAATTGCCCACAAATGTGCGATGATCCAATATACAGGTATCCCAATTAATGACATGTTTTACCAATACACATCACCATATATAAACTATACAACGAAACAGGTATCAACTTAATGTTGACATACTGGACAATACTGCATCAACCACTATCACCGTTTTTGACAGTGAGGCAAAATGGCTTATTGGGAAGGACATTGATGAAATGCTAGCGATTTCTAAAATAGTCAAATATTGTTATTATAAACTTAAGGCTATACACAATTATGAACATTCCGCATAAAAAGATCCATCGGACACTGAGTCACATATAACTAACTCTACGCTATAATGGCATATAGGGAAATGGAACAAGCAAGATAGAAAAACATATTACAGAAATCAGTAGGAATTGATACGTTGTTCGAATTTCGTCCGAAAAACTACGAGATTAACAATCCGGATACTTTCTTGACGGCGAGAAAGATAACTAAGAAAGATGGTTCCATAGAGAAACCTTCTTTCAAAGTAGTTACATTAACATAAAACCTGTGTCATATATTTCTACACTGTTTTTATTTATTTACTAATGCTACCATGTTCAGTCAATATAAACTAATGCCTCTTCTAATATCTTAACTGGCAATAGTCAACTGAGGATCAAGCAGATAACACGGGAAGTAAACAACATGTCATGTCAGCTAACTACGAAGGGAAGAAAATCGCTGAACAGGTGATTCAAGACTCAAATTTCTAACCAACCAATTATACCACTTTTCTAATTTACTAAGCAAAATGTACAGGATTATGACCCAGCCAACAGTAAACGGAAAATGAAGAACCAAAAGGGGATTATAATCTGGACGTAACTGCCGTCCAGGTATCGTAATCAACGTAAGTCCCACCCACATGTGGAAAAAAAACTTACCAAAACAATAAGCAAACATGGTTTTATAATTTCTTTTAGTTTGTCACAAACATGGTTGATCTATAACAGAATGGTGACAGTGTGGCGGCGGCTGCTAATACATTCAACAACAACCAACCCACCTAACGACAGAAATATGGTGTGCGAAACTCCAGTTATGAAGATGCCTAAATGTGAACACAATATTAATACCCAAGTACCCCCGCCAACCTTTGTAGTTTTCATTAACATTGTAAATAAATGTGTTGAATTTGTAGTCAAAAATATTTACGTGCTGTGTCCAAGTACTTTCACTTTGAATTGTTCTGTAACTTATTGGATGGTTACCTACTAAATGACTAAATTATCAACTAGCTATTTACTCATTCTTATCGACCATGCATTCAGGTACTTATTAAATTGCTTGTTGTTTCGTACTTCTACTCTATTTAATACACCCATTCATGCACTTTGGCACTGCATGCTCACGTGTTAAAGTCTACAATTAATTTTCAAAGAAACCCATATCCGCGTATGCCGTAGATGCTTCTGAGAGATTCCATTGAAGTACATTTTCAATAACTTAGTGGAAATACGAACTACACATGATTCCCAGTGGCCTCTCCTGACTTATGTTAAATAAGCGCTAGATTGGAACCGCTCTTATCAGTTCCACTCAAGCATTTACGTGAATATTACGTGGCATTGGCTATAACGTTATATCTTCAACAAGCAATACCCAACTCCCAGCAAGACAATGACTGCAATAAAAATAGTAATACCGTATTATTCCTAAGCTTCATCGACCATCAACCCCAAACAGCTGATGTATTACCAGTTCGCAACGTATCACCTTAGCTCTTCACTACCTCAGAAACCGCTACGGTACGACTAACAACATATGACGAACCAAATTGCTCCCCCACTACACTTACTCTCAACACCCTACACTCACATATGCATGTGACATGACTAACCTATATAAATAATAAACAGTGGCCCGTGTGCAAAGCACGGGCCTCATTCTAGTTTAAAAACAATTCTCATCTTCTTGCCCATAATTCTTCCTGACAGACTCATCCTTCTTCCTCATAGTGTTTTCAAAGCTTGCCTGAAGCCTGCCAACTTTTGAACTACTCATCTATCATAAGCATGCTACCGCCCCTATAAACCCAAGACCCATGCCCACAAGAACAAATTCTCAACTCGCTCTTTAATTTTCCTCCCTCCCTCCCCACCCCCTTTCTTGTTCACTTCTTCCACATTATAACCATTCTCCAGTTTTCAAGGAAAACACCATAGCCGTACCATTTCTTCCTTCCATCCGAGCTCGTCCCTTCACCAAAAAGCATGAAACCACCACCTACCTCTTCTCCATCAAAAGAGTTATCACCTCCAACCTATAACCTTGAACGCCCCCCCAACCCACCAACCAGTAAATTCGTTCTCAGCCTCTCAACTCACTGCACCATGCACATGTGCGAATCAAATTGTCCCAAAAACTCACTGAAATCCGGCTATAAGCGCGCCACTTCACCGAGATTACAACATCACCATCGAACCGACCTCCCGTTGCTCCATAGCTCGCTGGTCGCAATTCCAGTGATAAAAAAACTCGAAACTGGTGCTATGGGTGTCAATGTGAAACGCAAACTCTGGCGATCGCAACGGATTAAGTTTTGGAATTTTTCGTTTTGTTTTGGATTTTTAGAATGATTTTTAAAGATCCGTTGTTCGTTTTGTTTTGCTGCATATATATACTAGGGTGTGACCCGTGCTTCGCACACGGGTGGCAGTGGGAAATAATGTGGTAGTTGACGGCGGAGTTAACAGATGGTTGTGTTGTCGCTTTGGGCAGAGCTGTGGTACTATTATGTTTAACTCATGTAGTGCTGTTGTGAAGTAAAAATGTAAATGTTAGTGATTGTAGCTAGTAGAGAGATAGGAAAACAGGCATAGTGGTATGGAAATGTATGCGTTTGGTAATTGAGAAGATGATGTAAAATCTTGAACTGTTGTGTGAAGTCAGATATCTTAAATTGCAGATAAACGCTGCCTTGATTTTGAAAATGATGGGTGGAGTTGGATGAAACATGTTCATAGAAGCCGAATAGGAAACTCAAAAATATAGTATGATGATTGAAAAAGGTAAATAATAGTAGGCCCAACCTGAAAGACAGAATAAGTGAAGACTAATAGATATAAACAGCGAGACAGTAAAATAGAAAATGCAGTGAAGTAGTTACATAAGAGTTGTCATACAACGCAATATTGTTTTACTTTGATTTATAACATAACATGAATGAGAGTGCGGAAATAGTGCAGGAAAATGAAGATGGGATGGGCAGACTGGTTCTCAGTGCAATATCTTCTCTTCGGCTTGCCTTTAGTCCCATTGTTATGTCCACCAATCACATGTTCCATAGGCTCCTAAAAGATATTAAATAAGAAAGGCAATGCAGATTAGCACTGTTTGTAGTAAAATAGATAACAATAACGACAGTGTCGTTAGTATGTAGGTGGATTTCCTAGAGTAGAAAAGAAAATACTGAAGGAATCACAGACGGCGGGGTGGTGTAAATAATGTAGGACAGCTGTCAAGTTGAAGGAGTGAACATTAATTATAATGCCAGTAGATTTCTGTTTAGTCAGCGCGAGAACCGGTGGATTGGCTGCACGATCATTGACTGATGGATGATCATCAATCTGGGATGTGAACAGTTAGGTTAGTATTAGAGGCAATCAACATTCTATACACATCAGACGTATGGCAAATAAGAATATGCATTCAGTCATGCAAAGTAAAACTGGAATTGTTGACGATAATGAAATCCAATATGTCAATGTTGTTATGAAAACTGTGCCTTTGCAGAAGTGACCAGGATCTTATTCACCCAATTACTTAGAGATGATTCTATGGAAACAAACACAGATATGAAATCACACGTGCAAACACAAGATATTCCACCCAACCACCCTCTTTATTGATTCACATAAACAAATTTTGTTTATACTCAATGGATCAAAACCAACAATAAACAAAATTACAATAATCAATAACCTTATTGAGAAAGGGAATGAATATCTAGATGACTACTACACTTGTTGGAGAAGTAGAACAATGAAGAATGACGACTAACCCTTGGATTAACTGGGAGGCACCAATTTTCTCTAGGGCACCAAGCCCTAGAGGTACGCAGCCACCACTCTATTCGGTCATACATTAATCCAACCCTATGTGCTGCTTTTATAGGAGAATAGAAGGCTTAAAAAAATATCCAATTTTTCCCCTTAAAGATATATTAGGAATATATCCCCTCAATACTTGCATAATAAGTCATAGAAAGACCGGGTCAAAATCTAGAAATAAATCCGCTCAAATGCCAAACTGCTCCTTCTAACCTTCTTTCTGTTGCTCCAGCATCTCCTTTACCGCCAAGCACATCCACGCCTCGTCTCTATCAACATATGTTATTTTATGTCACAAATCACAACACTCCACCTTGATATGAAAGCACATCAACAACAAGTCATTCGACTTCCATGAACATGTGAAATCACCATCACAACGCTCCACCTTAATCTGAAATCATATCAACACTCCAACAATCACCAACCATGTCAACCTAGCTCTTTCAACGACACCTTCTCTCAATTAAACTAGCCTTGATTTCCGGGCAATGAGATACACCCTACAACCTCGATTTCATGGCAACGAGATACACCCAGTCGATTTGAAGGACTACGACCACACCTCAGTTACAAACACAACTCACCGCCTACAAAAGATGCATCTACCACCTGAGCTGCACCGTGCATCAACCAACGGTCTAAAAGTTCTTGCAATTCCACAATGATACCCGTCTACCACTTGATCTGAGCTCCTTCCTCGATCACTCGGATCCCTCGAGCATCATCAACGTGAAGACCCCTGTCGAACACATCAGCAGTGACCAAATTAACCTCTCCACCTTATTGTGGACTTGGTTCTTCAACCGTCACTCACCTTCCACATCGACACCCTTCTACCACTTGACCTGAGCTCCTTCCTCGATCACTCCTGATCCCTCGAGCATCATCAACGTGAAGACCCCTGTCGAAAACATGAACGAATCACCAAGGTATAGACAAATCAAACCAATTGCCAACATCTTCGTCTTCTTCCATCTTCCCTCATCCACATCTGAGGGCTTCTCTTCATCTCCATCAACCAAACCATTGAGGCCTTCAAATCCCTAATCAAAATTAGTCATCACCAACAGCGCCATTATATCTGACATAAAAAAAATCAATTTTTTCAACAAAAAATCAAAAAAAATTGAAGAAAAATTAATTTTTTTCCAATCCAAGATTACTCTAAGCTTTGCTATGATCTCATCATACTCCTTTCCTTTCCTCTGTGCAAACCCCTTAGACACTAGTCTAGCTATGTATCTTCCATCGTCCTTCACCTTATATATCCATTTGCATACAATAGCACAGTTTCCTTGAGGAAGTGGAACCAACTCCCAAGTCTGGTTCTTCATCAACGATTGCATCTCTTCCTCCGTGGCGCAAATCCACTTCGAGCTACCACACGAATCCATGACATCATCAAGGTCCATCGGCTCATCTTGGAATACATGAAGAGCATAGTCGAAATTCTCACAAAAGCTAAGATAGTTCCAATCACCGTATCTTTCGGATGGCCTTATAGCACGACGACCAACCCGAGTAGCAATACCATCACCCGGTCTTCCTTCAGCTCCACCTTGAACTGAATTTTCTCTAGGCTCGTGCACATCACCAACACTACTAGAGGAATCCTGCGGACTACATGATGTAACATCAACCGCAATCACCTCGCAAGCACCTCCAACAACTCTACTCTCTCTAGGCCTGAAAGTGGGAAAAACTTCCTTCTCCTTTGATTCACCATGAACCAAATCCGGAACATCCGATGGGCCTTCGTTCTCCTTGAACATAGCCGACTCATCAAAAGTAACATGACAAGAAAACATAGCCTTCTTCGTTCTCGGATTCCAAATCCTATAGCCTTTGACGCCAGCCATAAAAATGAGAAAAATCCCTTTGAAAGCTCTAGGCAAGAGCTTATCATTCCCCAGATCATGCACATAAACAGGACTGCCAAATACATGAAGATAACTCAAGTCAATGCTCTTCCCCTTCCACACTTCCTCCGGAATTTTGTTATCAATAGCCGAGCATGGAATTCGATTAATAATATGCACCACGGTTGACAAAGCTTCGGCCCAAAATCACTTAGACAAAACCGATGTCAATCTCAAGCATCGAGCTTTCTCTAGTAGAGTTCGGTTCATTCTCTCCGCCACTCCATTAGATTGCGGATCTCCCCGTGTAGTAAAATGCCTCTGAATACTATGATGCTTGCAAAAATTCAGAAATTCTCAGGAAACATATTCGCCGCCATTATCGGACCTAAGAACCTTCAAAGTCTTTCCACTTTCATTCCCAACAAGAGCCTTCCATTCTTTGAATCTTGCAAATGCCTCCGACTTGGCCTTCATTACATACACCCAAACCATTCGAGAAAAATCATCAATGAAAGAAATATAATATCTTGCTCCTCCCAAAGAACCTTGTAACGACCCGTATTCTACGCATCATAGGATCGTAGGATATTTCTTTCTTTCACATACGAAGTCGTATGGTCATGTAACTTTGGGAGACGACTATTGGGATCATTTCCCATGTTCATGATTTTTGTCGATTTTTAAATGACCATTTTACCCCTAGTTGGTACTGTTTTGGCCATAACTTTTGAATGGAACGGAATTTTGACCTGAAACCACTTCCATTGGCTCCGGATGACGGTTTACAATTTCGTAGAGTGGTCACATTAGCCAAACGGGCTCACCGTTTGGGAGATATGGCTGAAACAAGTTTCAAATGGGGAAAAACAGCTTAATTGGGCCTAACCGGGTGATTAGCAGCTAGGCCCAGAGGGGAATTTCGGGTTTAGAGGCATAGGAGGGCTGATTAGGGTTAGGAAGTCACTTTCATTTCAGTTTTGAGCCGCCACAAACCTTCTTGAGACCCTAGTAATGGCTTCCATCCTCTAAAACCACTCCAAAACACATTTTTAGTGAAGATTAATCCTAAACTGCATCAAATCAGGGCCAAGTAGCAACAGAGCAAGGTTGGAGCTGCTGCTATACATAGGAATTCGACCCAAACAGAGAGTATTTCAGATTTGGTGTTTTATTTTGTGGCCAAGGTGAGTGATTTGCATAGTTTTTGCACTAATTATGGTAATTAAGGGTAATTAGTGAAGATTAGTGAATTTATACACTAATAAATTCTGGAAAAATATTTAGAAATTCGAAAATAATATTTTATGCATCTGTTAGAAATTTGGTTCGATTTGATTAAGTTTCGTTAGCCCTATGATTAGTTTTATTTAATCATACTTAAGGGGAAAATGGGATTTTGGATATATTTGATCCATTTTGACATGTAAATTCATTGTTTTGGTGTTTGTGGTTAGTTTGCTATGTTGCTATGACTGTTTGGGATGAATTGTGATTGATTAATATAGTTAGGTTTGTCGAAAACGTCGTCGAATGGCGTAAACAAGTTACTGGAAAAAGTTGCAGAAAGTTGTGTAGGGTTTCGGATCGAATCAGATATGGGCTCGGATCGGATTGGAGACTGGGCAAGGAACCCGACCCGAACCGGAATCTGGCACATAAGAGGCCTGGCAAAAAGGAAGGCCATGTTGGTTAAGCTGGGGATCGGACTAACCTAAAGACGAAGGGCTCGGATCGGATCGACTTAAGGATGAAAGGCTAGGACTGAAGTAAGGAGGAGGGATCAGATCGGCTAAAGGAGTAGGATCGGATCGGCTAAAGGAGGAGGATCGGATCGGAGTAAATGGAGAACGAGGGAGCTGATCGGAGAAGGAGCATGAACTGGAGGGGAGATGGCAACCCGACCCGACCCGAAGTGGGACGCCCGACCCGAACCGATGCAACGCTGTGGACCCGAACCGAACCGCTATAGGGGAAGACTACGAACAGAGCCAATTCAAAGTAGAGGACCCGACCCGAACCGATGGCTAGGTGGGAAACCCGACCCGACCCAGTATTGACCAATAACCCGAGATGCAAAGGTAGTCCAATATGGGAAGTTAGAGCTCAGGATCCAGTTGGGAACCGATGAGTTCACTTCATGATTGGGCTTTACTGCGGGACGTGTGCAAAGGGGCAGTCGATGTTTATGACTTTGGATCACTATGTATGGGAAGTACGTGAACGGATTCAGGGCTGCAATGGCCTAGGTACGACTAAAGGGATATAGACCAATGAAGTGGGGTCATTTGTATAGATTTGGTCATGACTCCATGTGGTAAGCTTGGTAATAACAGTAGTTGTACAAGTTGAACTCCGTCACTACTTCAATGGGTATAGTGATCGACAATGGTGGACATCGTATGCTTTACGCACTGAGTGTGAGACGTGAGGATGGTTTCTATGGTTGATTTGTTTGCTATCATTATGACGTGCACACCCCACCCCCGTATTCTTACACTATTTATTATGGCACCTTAGAGTATCGTACGGTATGTGGTACTAACTCTTTGGTTGCAGGTCCAGGTTCAGGTATGGTTTAGTATACCTGTTATTGTTCTATTTAGATGCTTATCGCTCATACCAGGCTTTATGTATGACCCAGAGTTTTATGTCTCTTCTTATTACTCTGGGTGCTCACACGAGCAGACTAGAGACAGGTTAGCTGGTGATGCACGGGTAGATGATCCGGAGACGAGCAGGAGGCTTCCACGTAATATATATATAGTATTCTCCCTGTGATTGTTGAAGATCACTGCTTGAACATTAGTGGTGCATCTTCTACTTTAGCTTTCTTTTGTTTAGGGACAGTAAATTTGGAAAGTTGTAATAAGCTGTACTTGGATTTCCGCTGCTCTGATGTTGATGTTGATTTTAGTTATCAGCTTATGCACTGTCTCACCTGTTTTATGTCAAGTATGTTATTATTATTATATTTTACTCCATGCACTGTGAGACATTCTACAGGTTCTTGGTTAGTTCGTTCCCTTCTTTCCTTTCTTCTGACGACCGTCCCGTGCTAGTCGGACATGTGTACAGCGCACTTTCGGAGGAAATGCAGGCTGGTGCGGGGCGGGCCGTCACACTTGTTATCAGAGCTCTAGGTTGCGTAGTTAACCTAGGGAAGTTATCAGGGAGAGATAATATACGTATACGAGAGAGCGTATTTGTGATTATTTTGTTTTTAAAAGCTATATATATACTATTAGTAGTATAAGAATGAAGTCGTGCCGCACTAGCACCACTATGGGGTCGTTAATCGTTTCCATTTTCAGATTGACGATGAGCCTATATGTTAGAGGTACTGGTAGGGGAGCCAATAATGGGAATGCTGCTGACATGAAGACGATGTTTACTGACCTCATGAGAGAGATGCTTAGGGATGTGCAGCGGGCAGCTCCCAATGGTGGAAATGGTGGTGGTCCAATAGTGCAGGCGCCGAGAGTCGACTTCGCCAAGCTGAATAAGGATTATACTAGCCTTGGTGGGAAGCCGTTCCACGGAACGAAGTCGGCTACGGATGTTCAGGATTGGTTGGATAGTTGCGAACGTATCTTCGAGGATTTGGGCATCGAGGATGCGATGAAGAGAAAGCTAGCATCCCGTCAGCTGCAAGGGCGGGCAATGAATTGGTGGAATGTTATAAAGGCAGCTACTCCCGAAGATCAGATTACTTGGGAGCAGTTTAAGGCTCGCTTTAGCGAGAAGTTCATTCCAGCTGCTCAGAAGTCAGTGCTGTTTAAGAAATTCTTGGAGCTCAAGTAGAATGGCAGATCTGTCTCGGAGTATATTGCTGAATTCGATACTTTGTCGAAGTATGGGTTATCTCTTATTGATACTGACGAGAAGAAGAATGAGAAATTCATAACTGGTTTGGATCAGTACTTGGGGGAAAGGCTTATTAACCACATCGATGAGACGTTTGAATCGATTGTGGGGAAAGCACTGAGATCAGAAAGTCTCTACCCTAAGCCGAAGACTGAGGTTGCATCCGCAGATGAGCCAAAGCCACAAGCAAGTGGTGGAGGCAAGGGTGGTTCCCAGAATAAGAGAAAGCAGGGTCAGACTAAGGATGGCCAGAAGAAAAAGGATAAGCAAGATGTTGTATGCTTCAGCTGTGGTAAGAAGGGCCTGTTGTATATAACGGTGTTGTATACACAATTATATGATTTTTTGTTTGATGATAAAAAACAAGTATATATTATTTTGAATGTGTTTGTTATTGTACTGTTATATCACATTACAGACAGGAATATAATATTTATATTTAAGTGAAATACTACTGTACAGAAGTTCAAATATTAACACAGTATTTTATTTAAATAGAATATTTTATTTCAACATTCAAATAGTACAAATTTTTATAACTCCACTATTTATACATCTCTGTATTACATATCAAATACAATTTCATATACAGTGCTCTCCACTACAACACTCTATCTTTCAGTTACAGTTTCACTCATTCATTCATTTACACAGACTCGTATACATATACACTTTTTCACAAAATCCTTATCTTCAATCTTCTGTCTTCACTGCTTCTCTGTCAAACCTGTCTTCAATCAGTCCAGTCTTCGTACCTGTCATATACAGAAACACACACACAGTATATGGAACAAAAAAAAATTCAAAATTCATGCAAATATAAATTTTATTTTAAAAATTTTATTTGCCTCAGTTTTCTGGTGTGTTTCTCATCATTTTTCTGACTTGATCTGATTTGTTAATCCGACTGTGTCTAGACAGTATATAGTACAGGGACAGGAAAATTCGTCTGTTGGCTGCATATACACACGTGTATACACGTGTGCACTGCCTCGCCAATCAGAATGTAACGAGCAACTGAGGAGCAGCCGTGATGACCAACTCAACCCAGTGTATACTCAGCCAACATTAAAAGTCAACAGCAAACTCACGTGAACAAGCCAGCAAATGAAAAATACATTGTTTCAGCCAAAAAGTATACATGACAAGTCAAAGTGGCTGAGGCAACAACATCAAATAGTCAAGACAGTTATTACAATCAAGACATGGCCAAGGAGGTGACAAACATAAGCCAACAATGTTTTTAGCCTAAACAAGTGTGCGAAGTACAAGACATGGCAGTAAACATGACAGTGTCAAAGTGGTCGAGCTAGGACGAGTTCAAGTGCATTTCATGCAGTCAGCAAAACAAGAAGTGTGCCAAGTCAACAATCATGGAAAGACAAGGAACAACTCAAGTATAATGCAAGTTTCAGGCATGTACATACACATACATAGTCCAGGCAAAATGAATCAAACAGGCGCACATGTGATGTTTCAGAAATTCATGTACATGCTCACATCAGAGAAGCAAGGCAGCAGTTTGCAAAATTCAGTTTCAAGTGTAAAGTGGTCGAGCAAAGTGATTCAATCGTGAAAACAGTTCACATGTCAGGCCAGACTCAAGTGTACATCATGGAATTAATCAGCTATGTGTATACAAGAACAAGTGACATGCAGTGAAGAACACATGTTAAATACAAGCCCAGACAATCACAAACAAGCTCGCAAGTATGTGATACACAGTTGATTTTTTGAAGACCAGAGAAATCAAGTGGTGCAACATCAAGGGACTGGGTCAACATAATTAAGTATGGACGAGCTCATGTGTGAAAACCCGTATCTTCCCCGTAAAGGAAAGCGGCGGATAGTTCGAGAACAAGCCACAACATAACTCATACAGAAGAACATTTCATTGTATATTACAACAATGCATCAGATTACAAGAATATACAGAGTATAAATGAATATTACACAGAAATATCAGAGATTTAAATTACATTTAAAAACATCGCAGCGGAAAATAATACAATACACAACTAGAAGGAGATATACGGATACAAAGCTTTCCGGATATCGTTCCAGCTGTAAACCAGGATCCTGTGAATATAAATCTGCAAAAACCAAAACTACTAGCTGCCCGTGTCAAAATAAGGGCACCCAGAGTTTAGGTTAAAACAATAAACTCCAGGTCAGTCATGTGACTGGTGTGAGAACTAAAACAGTTAATCTTTATTTTTAAAGCTAGGTAAATCAAGGGACCACGCCGTATAACACGGAACGGGTTTCCTCCCAAGAATACCGGTGCATAAAACAAACAGCGCAATGCTAAATAAAGAAAAATGAAGCTGTTATAAGACCCAGGTCCTATCACACAATGCAACGCAAGCCGGGGATAGGGTTTTCCCTTATAACAGCCAAAGAATGCTTGATACGGTTAAAACAAATTGTTTGATACTATTATAAGTGCATAGTGTATAAAACAACTTCAAATCATAAGTATCAATCATAGGCGGCATAAGCGCCCCATAACACTATGTCGCCATATATATGTTTACAATCAAAACCGCAAAGTCACGTATTTGGAAATTGGGTTTCCATCTATGAACCGAGGCAAAAGATAGTCCTCAACCGATTCGAGACGCTCTAGCCCGTGTCTCAGGCAAGTACTCAGTCAAGCCTTGGATCCTCAGGGCCAGTCCACCGATGTGGATTAAACTTAAACCCTGAACATGCGTTTCCCCGCCCTATGGGGCGTAGGTGAGCCAACTAAATGACTCCATCGGTTCGAGAACGACCGATCAATCCGAGGCGCCTCGCAACAGCAACAACCACATAAGTCAAACTCGTCAGGGCGTGTAAAACCACTGACGCCATTTCTAGCTAGAAAGAAACGCATGCCCTCCCTGACGTCCTCTCCCGTTTTTGGTTCATACCGGGTGTGAAACTCGCGAAGCAAACGTTACACAAAGCTACGCCACAAAGGCCTTGCTTTGATCATCACCACAAGACTTTGCTTTTCAACAGAAGCCTCGATCAATTGCCACTTAGGCATGCCACACAGGCAATTCACTCCATGCGTTTGATATCCATCAATATATAACCCCTGAGCTCGTACGTCTCAGAGAAGGGCGTTAAGCAAGAGAATAAATTCTCCGCCGCCAAACAGATATATATTTAATAGAGATCAATCACACGGACTAAAATCCAATGTCAGACACACAGTCCATTTACAAGTCCGTTCTGGGTCTGAACGAAACCGGAGGCACCTAGTACCCCGCATATCCATCGATCTCCAAGTACGTCTGGACGATCACCAACTGTTTCCATCTTCTCGGGTGTACAGCCCAATCAAGATCATCAGTTATCACCCAAACAACGTGAAGACCTCCGGTCTTCGACCATCGTCTTCATCTTCGACTTATCGTCGTATCAGTTATTCAGAATGGGATAAACCCGGACTTTCCGAATAACTCGCGTATATTTTAAATAACTGTTACACAAACACAACATACGCCTCATTCCAATTCATCAGTCACTAACCGTAAATTAATCAAGAGAATAATTCCCCAAATATTAACCCCGAAGGCCGAAACCAACATCAGATCAATATCCAGAAAACCATTCTGCTTAGCTAACCGACAGTTAGTTTCTAAATTTCACATTCATAGGGAAAGGTTCCCATTAATTTTATCAAAGATAAATTTCTTGAATTTATTCTTTAATCTATTTTTGAATATCAATTCAAAACTAGTCGGGATTAGCGAACCTTACCGAAGTAATCATTTGTTTTAATTTCCCAATCCCAACCTATTCATCCCATGAAGTAAAACTGGTCCTACTTCATATCTAACACCACGGTATTATTGGTAAATTCAATTACCATTTCACGTTCAAATCTAATTAAAGATTTAACTATCGCCTGGAGCAAAACTGGTGCTACTCCATTCTCGATCATTTCAATCTAATTAAAGATTCATTAAAACTCCACTTAGTTTTAATCTTTAATTGGGTTAAAGAATCAGTGTCATTTAAAAACACAGTTCACAATAAACCCAAAATCACATTCATTAATTATCGGGTTAAAGAACGAGTGTTGTTTAAAACACTGTTCACGATAAACCCAAAAATCAATATCAATTCAATTCCAATTAAATATTATTTAATTGGTACACTTCATTAAATCTAAATAAGAAGATTTAATCCTTTCTCAACTGGGTTCAAGAACAGTGTTAGTGAAGACACCATTCACGACAAACCCAAATCACATTTGATATTAAGCACAAGGCTCTGAATAGAAAATATACCGGCTTATATTCAATATCAAATTCTACGACTAACAAATATCGTATTGGAAATAACGATATATATATCTATATCTTTCAAATTTCCATAACAACATTTGTATAATCACGAAATCCAACATCGAAATATTCCGAAGACAATTTCGATTCAAATCCATTCCAATGCAATCATTGGAAATTTTGGTTATTTTTAAAACCCTTTTAAAATTCAATTTATTTATTAAAAAAAATAAATAGAATTATATTTCTAGTTCAAAACTAGTTCATTTCGATAAAAATCTATTTTTATCTTTTCAAATATGGAGTTTTTCATCCCAATTCTTCTCAAATCATTTCTTATGATTTTACACAAATTATTACTATTTTTAATAATTTTATCAAGGCCCGTACAATCGATTTCCATCAACGACCATCGAACTGCACTTACAGCGACCTTTTTCGAATTTGATTTGGACGTATCTCCAAATCCAACCGTTAGATTTCTAATTTCTAATATTCGTTAGAAAGCTCTTTTTGATACGAACCCAACGGTTCCTGTTTTAGGAGAATCCGACGGTCGGATCTCCCGTAATGTCCGTTTGAAATAAATGGTCGAAATTCACGAACTGTCGCGGCGCGGCGCGTTCTATTCAGGCCATTATATTATATATAAATATTATAATATATATTTCGTCGATTTCTATTTAAAACGAATTATATAAATAGTTTTAAAATTCGTTTCAAAAGCAATTTCAACTTCCATTTCAATTCAATTCAAAATTGAATTCTTCTTTATAAATTCGTTTTAAAATTCATTTCTATTCAATTCAAATTTCAATTCAATTTGAATTCGTTTTCAATTCAATTCATTTCGAAATCGATTTCAATTCAATTCATTTCGAAATCGTTTTCAATTCAATTCATTTCGAAATCGTTTTTAATTCAATTCATTTCGAAATCGTTTTTAATTCAATTCATTTCGAAATCGTTTCCAATTCAATTCATTTCGAAATCGTTTCCAATTCAATTCATTTCGAAATCGTTTTAATTCAATTCATTTCGAAATCGTTTTCAATTCAATTCATTTCGAAATCGTTTTAATTCAATTCATTTCGAAATTGTTTTCAATTCAATTCATTTCGAAATCGTTTTCAATTCAATTCATTTCGAAATCGTTTTCAATTCAATTCATTTAGAAATCGTTTTCAATTCAATTCATTTCGAAATTGTTTTAAAATCGATATATATATCGATCACGTCAAAATGGCGTCAATCTAATCAACACGGCTTCATATATTGATATTTTCAAATATTCCATTTCGAATATTTCTATTTCAAATATTTCTATTTTAAAACTGGAATGAGGCCCAATCAATTTCCATATAATGTTAATTATATGGATTTTCATACATTACACCCATATAATAGCATTGCAAAATAATCAACCATCAACCAAAGTGCACTACACTGTATAAGCATCAAATATGGATATCTAACGCTTATAACAGCCTGTCAATCCATCGATCGACATATTAAATCAATCAGGATGAGTGAACTTCAAATTTCATCCCAACACCCGTGTGAGGTTTCAAACAAACAAACATAGATTTTATTTGTGCAGTTGGGCGATGTGTAAAATTTATCGACCCAATTAACGTCCTTCAAATAGGTGTACATGAACAAACCGTCTGGTTTGTAAATGAATATTGATTTATTCACATTCACGTTAAAAATTATATTTTTAACGATAAAACATTTTATTTTAACTTATGAATTTCTATTCAGTTCATTCTATAGATAAAATGATATTTTTATTTTTCTAAATTATTTTAGAAAATTTCGGCGGCATAACGACACGATACTAGAAACGGGACAAGGCCTAGCCTTATTCCCGGTCTAGTGAAGGCCCACGCCATTCACACATCAATCAAAATCATTCAATTCACCCAAACAACTCAATTTCAATTCAAATATCCAACTAATCTATGCAAACAAACAAACAAGTCCATGGTCTGTGGACGATTGTGTCGGGTGCTACTAAACACCGTCTGCATCCTAGTATATATATATAACTAGAAAAATAAATTGAAAGGTGAGAAATTCTCACCGATAGCTATCCAATCATCTTGACTCTTCTTTGATATAAAGCTTCTTCGTTCTCGCCTTTTTGTCACCTTCGTTATCCGCTTTCACTACATATGTAAAAATCGAATTTTTACTTCGCTTTTCAATATATAAAAATCACATTTTTAATTCGAAGTTCAATATATAAAAACCATATTTTTAATTCGAAGTTCAATATATAAAAACCATATTTTTAATTCGAAGTTCAATATATAAAAACCATATTTTTAATTCGAAGTTCAATATATAAAACCCATATTTTTAATTCGAAGTTCAATATATAAAAACCATATTTTTAATTCGAAGTTCAATATATAAAAATCATATTTTTAATTCGAAAAATTATGAAATTTAAAACCTAGCAATAACTTTACATCACGGACCCAACAAAAGTGGTTTCGTCGAAATCCGAGGTCGTTTGCAAAATGTCCATTTTTAAGGGCCTGAATTCCATAGCGACTATTCAGAATTTTCAACTGGACATATCTTTTGGTTCTCGTTAAGAAATCTTGATTTTTCGGATTCGATAGAAAGATATTATCAATTAGATCCTATCATTTTTGGTTTCACTAAAATCCGGATTGTTTTGCACCCGGTACATTCAATTGAAGTTTGAAATCGAATTATCGAACTACCGCGCCATTTTCAATTCTATTTATAATTATATATAAATATTTATATTCTAACGACGACGCGTATAAATATATACGTTCGAATTATATTCAAAATAAATTTTCGTCGATATTATTTAAAATAATTCATTTTAAATAATCAAAATTCGCTAAAATCGCCAAAATAAAAATTTCAAACTGGCTCGCATTTTACGGGTTGTTACAATCTCCCCCACTTAAAACTTTTCGTCCCCGAAAAGGAACAAAGTCGAAAGTGGTTTGATTATTCAGCTCAACTTCCATTGTTTTGATTACGGCTTAAGTTCTTCAACTTTTCAGTTTCTAAGAACTTTTCAAAAATTTCAAAAATTTGGCTAACACCCTAAATTTTCGAAAAATTTCGCCATAACCTCCCCTGCACCGGGAGCATCGGGGAATTTCAAATAGCTTCCCCAGTCCTTCAGATCTCAAAAAGAAAAAGAAAAAGCCAAGCGGCTAGCCAATAGGCTCATAAAATCATCATCACCCAAACAAAACAGTATATTATATAGTAAACATGTACCTATTTGTCGGGCAAACAAATTTTATTCTTCGGCTCTAGCCTCCTTGCTATGACCTGTTCAATGTAAGTATATATATATGCAAGCAAATGCGACCAATTTTTAATACAGTTCAATATTTAATTCAATTAGGCATAATAGTTCAAAATTAGCAAACAAATAAACAAACAACACAAACATCAATCAATTAGTGAATTAGAGTTTCAAATTCATAATTTCGATACATAGTCAAAAATCATGTTTTTGATGCCAAATCACAGCAATAGGCCCTATATAGTTTTTGGTTCTCACATCAGTCTAATGGAAATATATAGATATTACACGTTCGTCACTCGAATATAAATTCTGATGATGATATATCAATCATCAGAATCACTCCCGGGCGACTAGAGCGTAATTCTATATCTATCCAGTATATTAAAATTTCGAATACACGCGGATCAGACGTATACGCAAAATCTATATATACTGGATTGTCCACATCAATATAAATAAATAACCAAATACGAATAGTTGATTTAGATTTTCAAAACAAAATTTGTTTTCATTTGAAAAATATACTCTTCACACTCGTTCTAGGATACTACTGATCCTATCTCTAACGAGTCATCCTAATTGGATATTACTAACCCAATATCTGATGAATTCTTTCATATGGTTCTAATGTGCCTTGTTCTCTGCTTTGTAAACCAAAGCTATGATACCAACTGTGAAAACCCGCAACTTCCCCGTAAAGGAAAGCGGCGGATAGTTCGAGAACAAGCCACAACATAACTCATACAGAAGAACATTTCATTGTATATTACAACAATGCTTCAGATTACAAGAATATACAGAGTATAAATGAATATTACACAGAAATATCAGAGATTTAAATTACATTTAAAAACATCGCAGCGGAAAATAATACAATACACAACTAGAAGGAGATATACGGATACAAAGCTTTCCGGATATCGTTCCAGCTGTAAACCAGGATCCTGTGAATATAAATCTGCAAAAACCAAAACTACTAGCTGCCCGTGTTAAAATAAGGGCACCTAGAGTTTAGGTTAAAACAATAAACTCCAGGTCAGTCATGTGACTGGTGTGAGAACTAAAACAGTTAATCTTTATTTTTAAAGCTAGGTAAATCAAGGGACCACACCGTATAACACGGAACGGGTTTCCTCCCAAGAATACCGGTGCATAAAACAAACAGCGCAATGCTAAATAAAGAAAAATGAAGCTGTTATAAGACCCAGGTCCTATCACACAATGCAACGCAAGCCGGGGATAGGGTTTTCCCTTATAACAGCCAAAGAATGCTTGATACGGTTAAAACAAATTGTTTGATACTATTATAAGTGCATAGTGTATAAAACAACTTCAAATCATAAGTATCAATCATAGGCGGCATAAGCGCCCCATAACACTATGTCTCCATATATATGTTTACAATCAAAACCGCAAAGTCACGTATTTGGAAATTGGGTTTCCATCTATGAACCGAGGCAAAAGATAGTCCTCAACCGATTCGAGATGCTCTAGCCCGTGTCTCAGGCAAGTACTCAGTCAAGCCTTGGATCCTCAGGGCCAGTCCACCGATGTGGATTAAACTTAAACCCTGAACATGCGTTTCCCCGCCCTATGGGGCGTAGGTGAGCCAACTAAATGACTCCATCGGTTCGAGAACGACCGATCAATCCGAGGCGCCTCGCAACAGCAACAACCACATAAGTCAAACTCGTCAGGGCGTGTAAAACCACTGACGCCACTTCTAGCTAGAAAGAAACGCATGCCCTCCCTGACGTCCTCTCTTGTTTTTGGTTCATACCGGGTGTGAAACTCGCGAAGCAAACGTTACACAAAGCTACGCCACAAAGGCCTTGCTTTGATCATCACCACAAGACTTTGCTTTTCAACAGAAGCCTCGATCAATTGCCACTTAGACATGCCACACAGGCAATTCACTCCATATGTTTGATATCCATCAATATATAACCCCTGAGCTCGTACGTCTCAGAGAAGGGCGTTAAGCAAGAGAATAAATTCTCCGCCGCCAAACAAATATATATTTAATAGAGATCAATCACACGGACTAAAATCCAATGTCAGACACACAATCCATTTACAAGTCCGTTCTGGGTCTGAACGAAACCGGAGGCACCTAGTACCCCGCATATCCATCGATCTCCAAGTACGTCTGGACGATCACCAACTGTTTCCATCTTCTTGGGTGTACAGCCCAATCAAGATCATCAGTTATCACCCAAACGACGTGAAGACCTCCGGTCTTCGACCATCGTCTTCATCTTCGACTTATCGTCGTATCAGTTATTCAGAATGGGATAAACCCGGACTTTCCGAATAACTCGCGTATATTTTAAATAAGTGTTACACAAACACAACATACGCCTCATTCCAATTCATCAGTCAATAACCGTAAATTAATCAAGAGAATAATTCCCCAAATATTAACCCCGAAGGCCGAAACCAACATCAGATCAATATCCAGAAAACCATTCTGCTTAGCTAACCGACAGTTAGTTTCTAAATTTCACATTCATAGGGAAAGGTTCCCATTAATTTTATTAAAGATAAATTTCTTGAATTTATTCTTTAATCTATTTTTGAATATCAATTCAAAACTAGTCGGGATTAGCGAACCTTACCGAAGTAATCATTTGTTTTAATTTCCCAATCCCAACCTATTCATCCCATGAAGTAAAACTGGTCCTACTTCATATCTAACACCACGGTGTTATTGGTAAATTCAATTACCATTTCACGTTCAAATCTAATTAAAGATTTAACTATCGCCTGGAGCAAAACTGATGCTACTCCATTCTCGATCATTTCAATCTAATTAAAGATTCATTAAAACTCCACTTAGTTTTAATCTTTAACTGGGTTAAAGAATCAGTGTCATTTAAAAACACAGTTCACGATAAACCCAAAATCACATTCATTAATTATCGGGTTAAAGAACGAGTGTTGTTTAAAACACTGTTCACGATAAACCCAAAAATCAATATCAATTCAATTCCAATTAAATATTATTTAATTGGTACACTTCATTAAATCTAAATAAGAAGATTTAATCCTTTCTCAACTGGGTTCAAGAACAGTGTTAGTGAAGACACCATTCACGACAAACCCAAATCACATTTGATATTAAGCACAAGGCTCTGAATAGAAAATATACCGGCTTATATTCAATATCAAATTCTACGACTAACAAATATCGTATTGGAAATAACGATATATATATCTTTATCTTTCAAATTTCCATAACAACATTTGTATAATCACGAAATCCAACATCGAAATATTCCGAAGACAATTTCGATTCAAATCCATTCCAATGCAATCATTGGAAATTTTGGTTATTTTTAAAACCCTTTTCAAATTCAATTTATTTATTAAAAAAAAAAATAGAATTATATTTCTAGTTCAAAACTAGTTCATTTTGATAAAAATCTATTTTTATCTTTTCAAATATGGAGTTTTTCATCCCAATTCTTCTCAAATCATTTCTTATGATTTTACACAAATTATTACTATTTTTAATAATTTTATCAAGGCCCGTACAGTCGATTTCCATCAACGGCCATCGAACTGCACTTACAGCGACCTTTTTCGAATTTGATTTGGACGTATCTCCAAATCCAACCGTTAGATTTCTAATTTCTAATATTCGTTAGAAAGCTCTTTTCGATACGAACCCAACGGTTCCTGTTTTAGGAGAATCCGACGGTCGGATCTCCCGTAATGTCCGTTTGAAATAAATGGTCGAAATTCACGAACTGCCGCGGCGCGTTCTATTCAGGCCATTATATTATATATAAATATTATAATATATATTTCGTCGATTTCTATTTAAAACGAATTATATAAATAGTTTTAAAATTCGTTTCAAAAGCAATTTCAACTTCCATTTCAATTCAATTCAAAATTGAATTCTTCTTTATAAATTCGTTTTAAAATTCATTTCTATTCAATTCAAATTTCAATTCAATTTGAATTCATTTTCAATTCAATTCATTTCGAAATTGTTTTTAATTCAATTCATTTCGAAATCGTTTTTAATTCAATTCATTTCGAAATCGTTTTCAATTCAATTCATTTCGAAATCGTTTTCAATTCAATTCATTTCGAAATCGTTTTAATTCAATTCATTTCGAAATCGTTTTCAATTCAATTCATTTCGAAATCGTTTTAATTCAATTCATTTCGAAATCGTTTTTAATTCAATTCATTTCGAAATCGTTTTCAATTCAATTCATTTCGAAATCGTTTTCAATTCAATTCATTTCGAAATCGTTTTCAATTCAATTCATTTCGAAATCGTTTTCAATTCAATTCATTTCGAAATCGTTTTAAAATCGATATATATATCGATCACGTCAAAATGGCGTCAATCTAATCGACACGGCTTCATATATTGATATTTTCAAATATTCCATTTCGAATATTTCTATTTCAAATATTTCTATTTTAAAACTGGAATGAGGCCCAATCAATTTCCATATAATGTTAATTATATGGATTTTCATACATTACACCCATATAATAGCATTGAAAAATAATCAACCATCAACCAAAGTGCACTACACTGTATAAGCATCAAATATGGATATCTAACGCTTATAACAGCCTGTCAATCCATCGATCGACATATTAAATCAATCAGGATGAGTGAACTTCAAATTTCATCCCAACACCCGTGTGGGGTTTCAAACAAACAAACACAGATTTTATTTGTGCAGTTGGGCGATGTGTAAAATTTATCGACCCAATTAACGTCCTTCAAATAGGTGTACATGAACAAACCGTCTGGTTTGTAAATGAATATTGATTTATTCACATTCACGTTAAAAATTATATTTTTAACGATAAAACATTTTATTTTAACTTATGAATTTCTATTTAGTTCATTCTATAGATAAAATGATATTTTTATTTTTCTAAATTATTTTAGAAAATTTCGGCGGCATAACGGCACGATACTAGAAACGGGACAAGGCCTAGCCTTATCCCCGGTCTAGTGAAGGCCCACGCCATTCACACATCAATCAAAATCATTCAATTCACCCAAACAACTCAATTTCAATTCAAATATCCAACTAATCTATGCAACCAAACAAACAAGTCCATGGTCTGTGGACGATTGTGTCGGGTGCTACTAAACACCGTCTGCATCCTAGTATATATATATAACTAGAAAAATAAATTGAAAGGTGAGAAATTCTCACCGATAGCTATCCAATCATCTTGACTCTTCTTTGATATAAAGCTTCTTCGTTCTCGCCTTTTTGTCACCTTCGTTATCCGCTTTCACTACATATGTAAAAATCGAATTTTTACTTCGCTTTTCAATATATAAAAATCACATTTTTAATTCGAAGTTCAATATATAAAAACCATATTTTTAATTCGAAGTTCAATATATAAAAACCATATTTTTAATTCGAAGTTCAATATATAAAAACCATATTTTTAATTCGAAGTTCAATATATAAAAACCATATTTTTAATTCGAAGTTCAATATATAAAAACCATATTTTTAATTCGAAGTTCAATATATAAAAATCATATTTTTAATTCGAAAAATTATGAAATTTAAAACCTAGCAATAACTTTACATCACGGACCCAACAAAAGTGGTTTCGTCGAAATCCGAGGTCGTTTGCAAAATGTCCATTTTTAAGGGCCTGAATTCCATAGCGACTATTCAGAATTTTCAACTGGACATATCTTTTGGTTCCCGTTAAGAAATCTTGATTTTTCGGATTCGATAGAAAGATATTATCAATTAGATCCTATCATTTTTGGTTTCACTAAAATCCGGATTGTTTTGCACCCGGTACATTCAATTGAAGTTTGAAATCGAATTATCGAACTACCGCGCCATTTTCAATTCTATTTATAATTATATATAAATATTTATATTCTAACGACGACGCGTATAAATATATACGTTCGAATTATATTCAAAATAAATTTTCGTCGATATTATTTAAAATAATTCATTTTAAATAATCAAAATTCGCTAAAATCGCCAAAATAAAAATTTCAAATTGGCTCGCATTTTACGGGTTGTTACATCATGTGCATGCATGTATGAACAGTGTCATAATCAATGTCATAAATAAAGTCAGTGACAAGCCTACATGCTCAACAAAGTTTCAAGCATGAACAGCAACTCATTTATGCACACAAGTCAAGGCAAAGCAAGTGTTAAGCCAGATCATAATCAACACAGTAACAAGACTAGGTGCATGCATATACAAATGATTCAGGCAACAAATCAGGGGCTAGAAAGTTTTTTTTATTTTCTCAATATCATTTTTGGCAAGTGATCAACAATTTCCAGAATTCCATTTGTGGCAACATTTAAGGATTTTCTGAAATCAGTTATGGGACATGTTAATGGTGACATCTTTATGAAAAAAATCGAATTCAAGAATTCCAGAAATGGTCGAGAATTGATCAAGCAAAAGATTTTCTTTTCATAAAGCATTTTTATTGTTTCCAAAATGGTTCACAGCAAATGGGGCAAGCAGATTTGAGTTGCAGATTTTACTCAACATTTCTTGGGCAACAAATTATTTCCAGAAATTCAAATATCAACTCAATGCAAATTTGAGGGTGTAGAAATATATATATGGCAACGTATTCATGGCTTTTAAATCGATTCCAGTAATCCCAATTTTAAGCCAAGAAATCAAAAGAGGAATAACACGCAAAATCAGTATATGGATCTAAGAAATCAGAGAAAGACTATTCGGTTTATCACAAAAATCACGCAAGGTTTTAAATGCCAAGAAATCCATTTTTTAAATCAAGGATTTTCAAAAAGGGGAAACCGCAATTTCAGATCGAGTCACATGGTATGAAATCAGAGATGTCTAGGGTTCGAATTACCCTATTAATATCACCACTACATCATTGGCATCATAGATCGAAAAACTACAATCAACTCGAGAGAAAAATTTTAAATCAGAGAAAACTCACAATTCAATCCATTGTTTTTTTGATCGCCACTTCCCAAATCAAATCATCAGAAAGCAAGCCGCAGTGGATCAAGCTTCAGCAACTATCAATTTCATAAGCATCGATCGATTTGGGGAGTTTAATTGGAAACCCTAGAAATCGCCTTGCCGCCATTATTTTTTTCCCAGAGCAAAAGAGAAGGATCGGGTCAAACAAAACAAATGTGGATGCAATTTTTTTCAAATGGGCTGGCAAAGTTATGGACTCAAGTGTTTTAATTAAAAAGGGAATGACCCTTCCTTTTTAACTCCTTGGGTCTAGCTTGTGATATTTTTCAATTTGTCTTGTTGTTTTATTTTGTATTGTTTTTTTTATTTGCGTTGTAAAAACACTGAACCAGTTTTCTAGTCTGTAAAACTAGGGGGTACTGACTACAAGGTTGTAGCCAGGGGAAATCTGATCTTGGGGACAAAGATCAGTCAGGGTTTTATGTATAAGGTTAGTACAGCAGTAGGTATTGCGAGTGTACAAAACTGTATAGGCGGTTAGCAAGGGTGGCGAGTCTGTAAGTTTGTGTATGCGGGAGTCTGTATAATTCTATAATAAAAACCTTGGGGAATGCAACAGTAAGCAGGGTTGCCGAAGCTGGGTATATCTGTGTGTTGTTTATTTACAGCATTTATTTACTCTGATCATTATTTGTACTGTGATATTTTTAATATTATATACTCAGTTAAAAACTGTGATAAACCCTATTCACCCCCCTCTAGGGTTAATCTAGATCCAACATTTGTTATCGGAGCTTGGTTTTTGATTAACTCTAGAATCATGTTTTCCCCTTGTTGTCAGTCTTTTGAGAGTTAGTCCAGTTCATCTCCAACTATTTTCAATGGAATAAATTTTTCAAACTGGAAATCCGAAATAGAATTTTATTTAAAATCTGTTAATATTAAATGTTGGGGTACCGTTATCAATGGGAGTGATATGTCTGATAATAGAAACATTGTTTTCGATTCTCGTGCTATGAATATCATATTTGACTATCTCAGTACAGAACAGTTTATTCACGTATCTCATTGTTTGACTGCGCAGGATGTCTGGAGAACTCTCAACAAGCTCTATGGAAAAACTGACGACTGCTCAAAACCCCATAATGTCAACTCAAATTCAGATCTATGCTTAAAAGGAGAAACAGATGGATCAAACGATGTAGAATCAACAAATGCTGAAACTGAAAATCTCACATACGAAGATTTGGTTTATATGTGCACTGATTTAACTAAATCTGTTGATAAACTCCAATCTAAAAACAAATCTCTGAAATCTATGAATTCTGAGTTAACTGGAAAAATTGATGATTTGGAATCACAACTTAAATCGTTCAAAAACTCTTCAAAGTCTGATTGTAAAAATTGTCTGAAATTGGAAACCAATCTTGTTCATCTCAATAAAAATATTCAAAAGTTTGAAAAAGAAATTCTTATCTTAAAAGAAAACAAGATTGAGTTATTAAGTTTGAATAATTTTTTACAAAAGGAATTTGAAATTTTTAAGACTGATATAATTTCCAAATCTGAAATTGCTGAAAAAGAAAACTTGTTGAAATCTGATTTGATTTTGAAAGAACTGGAAAACGAGATTGAAAAATCCAAGAAATTTGAGTTTGAAAAACAAAAACGATTTGAATCTAAAATCATGGAATCCCAAGCCAAAATTAAAACTCTTAAAGATGAAAATTAGTTTTTAAAATCAGATTTTGATAGATGCAAGATCACTAAAAATCATTGTTCAGATTTATTGAAAGAAAATGGTGATCTTAAAACTAAAATTCAACAACTTGAAACAACCCTGGCAAAATTTTCAAATGGTGAGAAATCTTTAAATATGTTGTTGAAAAATCAATTTTCATTGAGAAATAGAAGTGGACTTGGTTTTGGGAAATTTGAGTTTTCTGAAAGGAGAAGCTCAAACGATTTTAAAAATCCTTCAACTTTCTTTGAAAAGAATCGTCTTGATAATTTGAACTTTGTTAATTTCAAAGGACTTTTGAATCAAAAGCAAAATTTGAATTTGTTTTGTAATAATTCATCTAAACAATCCTGGATCCCAAAAAGAGATAAAACAAACCTCGTTAAATTCAAACAGATATGGGTTCCAAAGGGAACAAAGGTAAATTCAGATGATTGTTATACAAGCAAGTCTGGGTACCGAAAGATGTTAATAAAACTGCGAGTGGTTTTTCTAATTTTGTTAGACCACTCAATCCTCTCAACTGTTAGGTACCGAAGAAGGGTGGCTGAGGAACTACTGTGCTGAAAAGAATTTTGAAATCAAGCTGTTTTATACTACAGTTCCTTCAACCAAAATCTGTTGAGTTAGAGATTCTGATTTACACTGAATTCTGGTATGATCTCTAAACTCACCTCTGTAAATATTTTCTGTTTTGATTTTTTTGTTTATTTCTTCTTCTTCTCCCTTCTATCTCTTTCTTCTGTCTACTCTAATTTGATTTATCACTGCCATATTTTTTTTCTTCTTCTTGAATTGCAGTATTTATGATATTCTGGAAATTTGTTTTGCATGTATAGAACTCTGATACTTTTAATCATTTGCAGATACTGAATTTTTTTTTTGAAATTGTTTTGAAGTTCATTTTCTGCTTTTTGAATTCCTAACGGTGTTGACGTATTCCTGTTATATCATGAACACTGTTAATTTGAATTCTAAATTGTTTTGAAGATCTGAAAATTATATGGAAATTCACACACCTTTGCTATTCTAAATTTATTCTAATTCATTTTAGAAAAGATCAAAATATTATACTCATTACAGCACACTGTTATTTATCAGTTGTGACAATTCCAGAAATTTTCAGATTGTCTTGAATATTTTTTAAATAACTCGTCTCAGTGATACATCTTAAAATTCATTTTTATTCATGATTAGAACAGTTGAAATTAGTTTGTTTGAAATCATCTGAAATTCCTGATATTTTGAATCTCACACACCTCCTAAATTTAAATTTATCAACCTTGTGTGACTGATTCATTATATCCCAGAACTTGACATTGATTCAAGTGATTTCAAATAGATTACTTTAATTTTCTAGTTCATGAATACCTCTCAAATTTGATGTAAATAATCTGAATTTAATCTCACACTTGTCAGAGATACTTGTGAAAATTTCTTTTGTAAAACTGGTCTTAAAATTCTCTGTTATTCCATGATTATTTGGTTTGATATCTGTTTGTTTAAAATCATTTGAAATTATTGATTCTTTGAATCGTGAGTTTTTCATATTTCCTCAAATGATTTCAAATAAGCAGTACTTTTTGGATCACGAAGCATGTTCTGTGACCATCAGAAATGTCTTGAGAAGTGTGCATTGAAATGATTTTTGTGCCGCTCTGATACTGGTGTGAAAATGCTCTAAATGACTGCTTGTATTGAGAAGAGTTGTTGGCTGCTCTGATACTGTTTTTCAAATAATTGCTTGTTCTTGTCTGTAGTTTTGAAAAATGTGCAAATTTGTTAAGTCTGTCTGTTTGGGCTTTGTGAATAAAGACACCAAGTGGTATCAGAAGTGCTTATATTTGCTTCACCCACCTGTACTGAGATTCAAATTTTCACCTTGTATAGATCCACACATATATTTTTTGGCTTATACAAATAAATGTGCTAAATTTGTCTGGCTGAATTTGTGTTTAAATTTCTTTGGCCTGAGATGTCCATGATAGTCCATCAGGGTGTAATTAAATTCCTCGATAAAGGAGACTACAATTGGTATCAGTTTTTTTTATCCATCTGTTTTTTGAATTTTCACCTTGTATAGACATCATACACATTTTTTCCCTTTTATAAATCACCTTAAATTCCTCTTGTAATTGTTTTTCAATTTTAGAATTATTTATTGATTATTCATTCAAAAATTGAAATCAATATCCAAATTGAACTGTATTTATAATTCATCAAAATCATTATTAGATTTTGAAATTGTGATGAATTATGACTGCAGTATATTTCATAACAAGAGGGAGATTCTTATTTAGATTTTCATGATGGTTGAACATTTATTATAATATCTTTGAATTGGCAATTATTTCTCGACCATCTTCATTACCTATAATTCTTCTGTCATCCGTTATGTTTTTATATTAATGTGGAGAGTTATTTTTTTTTTTAAAATCTTTTTGAATAAATAGTGAAAATATTTGTGATGGATTTGTGGTTATGTTATTATTCAGAATTAGTGACAATTGAAATTTTTCAATAATCCCGGTACAGTCGAGCATATTTCATAATATAATTAATTTAGAAATTTATTTCACAGTCCATTTCTGTACCTACCACATTTCTATCATCCATATTGGTTTCATATACCGAGGAGTTTTTTTCCTTTATAAAGCTGAAAATGATAAAAATATAATTAATATATAAGAATGTCTCTAACCTCATTTAAAAATCCAAGCTCTGGTTATGCATGGCTATGAGACATCTTATAATTTAAGCGGCGACTGATCCCATTTAAAAATCCAAGCTCTGGTTATGCGTGGTCAGTGTGCTCTTAAATAAATAAATAAAAAGGAATAAAGTGCTAAAAATAGAAATAAATTTGAAATTCTCCTCTGAGTATAAAAACCAGCCTATCAATCCAACTTTTAATCTGTGAAATGTGTTAAAATCTTATGACGTATTATGATTTGTTGATTGATAAGTATTGGGATTTGAGATTATTCGATTTTCTCACTTAAGTTGAATTATTAATTATAGTCCAAATCCGTCACTATTTTTTTGTGTTTTTTATTTAATTATAAAATTCTTTGAAAATAATTGGAAATCATTTTTTTATAACTCTCCCCATCTATATAAATTTCATCATAAATCCGTCATTATCTGAAATGTGAAATATGCCACTAGTTCTAAGTTTATTATGATTTTTGTTTGATTGATTGAGGTTTATGATGATCGTTCTTCCTCTTAAGCTGAAATTATATTTTTAGTCAATTTTCATCTGTATTTGAAAATCTGTATCCTTTTGATGATAACAAAAGGGGGAGAATGGATTAGATTTTGATTTATTAGTGAATATTTTATAAATATTTTTAATTTTGAAAATTTATTATTATTCATACATTTCACTCATGCACAGTTATAGGGGGAGTTTATGTTGTAGGGGGAGCATTTAAATAGGGGGAGTTCATTTAAATAAGGGGAGTTCAAATATTCATGAACAAACACATTTATTATATTCAAAATCTTTTATTTGTTTGCCATCATCAAAAGGGGGAGATTGTTGTATACACAATTATATGATTTTTTGTTTGATGATAACAAACAAGTATATATTATTTTGAATGTGTTTGTTATTGTACTGTTATATCACATTACAGACAGGAATATAATATTTATATTTAAGTGAAATACTACTGTACAGAAGTTCAAACAGTAACACAGTATTTTATTTAAATAGAATATTTTATTTCAACATTCAAACAGTACAAATTTTTATAACTCCACTATTTATACATCTCTGTATTATATATCAAATACAATTTCATATACAGTGCTCTCCACTACAACACTCTATCTTTCAGTTACAGTTTCACTCATTCATTCATTTACACAGACTCGTATACATATACACTTTTTCACACAATCCTTATCTTCAATCTTCTGTCTTCACTGCTTCTCTGTCAAACCTGTCTTCAGTCAGTCCAGTCTTCGTACCTGTCATATACAGAAACACACACACAGTATATGAAACAAAAATAATATTCAAAATTCATGCAAATATAAATTTTATTTTAAAATTTTTATTTGCTTCAGTTTTCTGGTGTGTTTCTCATCATTCTTCTGACTTGATCTGATTTGTTAATCCGACTGTGTCTAGACAGTATATAGTACAAGGACAGGAAAATTCGTCTGTTGGCTGCATATACACACGTGTATACACGTGTGCACTGCCTCGCCAATCAGAATGTAACGAGCAACTGAGGAGCAGCCGTGATGACCAACTCAACCCAGTGTATACTCAGCTAACATTAAAAGTCAACAGCAAACTCACGTGAACAAGCCAGCAAATGAAAAATACAATGTTTCATCCAAAAAGTAACATGACAAGTCAAAGTGGCCGAGGCAACAACATCAAATAGTCAAGACAGTTATTACAATCCAGACATGGCCAAGGAGGTGACAAACATAAGCCAACAATGTTTTCAGCATAAACAAGTGTGCGAAGTACAAGACATGGCAGTAAACATGACAGTGTCAAAGTGGTCGAGCTAGGACGAGTTCAAGTGCATTTCATGCAGTCAGCAAAACAAGAAGTGTGCCAAGTCAACAATCATGGAAAGACAAGGAGCAACTCAAGTATAATGCAAGTTTCAGGCATGTACATACACATACATAGTTCAAGCAAAATGAATCAAACAGGTGCACATGTGATGTTTCAGAAATTCATGTACATGCTCACATCCGAGAAGCAAGGTAGCAGTTTGAAAAATTCAGTTTCAAGTGTAAAGTGGTCGAGCAAAGTGATTCAGTCGTGAAAACAGTTCACATGTCAGGCCAGACTCAAGTGTATAGCATGGAATGAATCAGCTATGTGTATACAAGAACAAGTGACATGCAGTGAAGAACACATGTTAAATACAAGCCCAGACAATCACAAACAAGCTCGCAAGTATGGGATACACAGTTGATTTTTTGAAGACCAGAGAAATCAAGTGGTGCAACATCAAGGGACTGGGTCAACATAATTAAGTATGGAAGAGCTCATGTGCATGCATGTATGAACAATGTCATAATCAATGTCATAAATAAAGTCAGTGACAAGCCTACGTGCTCAGTAAAGTTTCAAGCATGAACAACAACTCATTTATGCACACAAGTCAAGGAAAAGCAAGTGTTAAGCCAGATCATAATCAACACAGTAACAAGACTAGGTGCATGCATATACAAATGATTCAGGCAACAAATCAAGGGCTAGAAAGTTTTTATTTATTTTCTCAATATCATTTTTGGCAAGTGATCAACAATTTCCAGAATTCCATTTGTGGCAACATTTAAGGATTTTCTGAAATCAGTTATGGGACAAGTTAATGGTGACCTCTTTGTGAAAAAAATCGAATTCAAGAATTCCAGAAATGGTCGAGAATTGATCAAGCAAAAGATTTTCTTTTCATAAAGCATTTTTATTGTTTCCAAAATGGTTCACAGCAAATGGGGCAAGCAGATTTGAGTTGCAGATTTTACTCAACATTTCTTGGGCAACAAATTATTTCCAGAAATTCAAATATCAACTCAATGCAAATTTGAGGGTGTAGAAATATATATATGGCAACGTATTCATGGCTTTTAAATCGATTCCAGTAATCCCAATTTTAAGCCAAGAAATCAAAAGAGGAATAACATGCAAAATCAGTATATGGATCTAAGAAATCAGAGAAAGACTATTCGGTTTATCACAAAAATCACGCAAGGTTTTAAATACCAAGAAATCCATTTTTTAAATCAAGGATTTTCAAAAGGGGGAAACCGCAATTTCAGATCGAGTCACATGGTATGAAATCAGAGATGTCTAGGGTTCGAATTACCCTATTAATATCACCACTACATCATTGGCATCATTGATCGAAAAACTACAATCAACTCGAGAGCAAAATTTTAAATTAGAGAAAACTCACAATTCAATCCATTGTTTTTTCGATCGCCACTTCCCAAATCAAATCGTCAGAAAGCAAGCCGCAGTGGATCAAGCTTCAGCAACTATCAATTTCATAAGCATCGGTCGATTTGGGGAGTTTAATTGGAAACCCTAGAAATCGCCTTGCCGCCATTATTTTTTTCCCAGAGCAAAAGAGAAGGATCGGGTCAAACAAAACAAATGTGGATGCAATTTTTTTCAAATGGGCCGGCTAAGTTATGGACTCAAGTGTTTTAATTAAAAAGAGAATGACCCTTCCTTTTTAACTCCTAGGGTTTAGCTTGTGATATTTTTCAATTTGTCTTGTTGTTTTATTTTGTATTGTTTTTTTATTTGCGTTGTAAAACACTGAACCAGTTTTCTAGTCTGTAAAACTAGGGGGTACTGACTACAGGGTTGTAGCCAGGGGAAATCTGATCTTGGGGACAAAGATCAGGCAGGGTTTTTAGTATAAGTTAGTACAGCAGCAGGTATTGCGAGTGTACAAAACTGTATAGGCGGTTAGCAAGGGTGGCGAGTCTGTAAGTTTGTGTATGCGGGAGTCTGTATAATTCTATAATAAAAACCTTGGGGAATGCAGCAGTAGGCAGGGTTGCCGAAGCTGGGTATATCTGTGTGTTGTTTATTTACAGCATTTATTTACTCTGATCATTATTTGTATTGTGATATTTTTAATATTATATACTCAGTTAAAAACTGTGATAAACCCTATTCACCCCCCTTCTAGGGTTAATCTAGATCCAACAGGGCCATTATGCTAGTAATTGTCGGGCCAAGCCAGCGGATAGGAAGTGCTTCAACTATGGCCAAATGGGACATCACAAGGACAAGTGTCCACAGCCCCCTAAAGAAAAGCAAATGGTGAAAGCATACGCCCTTAATGTTATTCCTTCTTCGTCGAATGCCCCAACTGCAGCGGAGAAGGGAAAGAATGTCGTCATTCAAGGTATGCTTTCTGTTTATGATGTTCCTGTTAGAGTTTTGTTTGATACCGGAGCTTCCAGTTCTTTCATATCTAGTGACCTGGTAGATAAGTTGGGATTGGAGCCCGAGATTGTCGATAGACCTTTAGTAGTGACGAACCCGATTGGTGGTTCGACTAGCCTTAGCATTATTTGTCGTAATGTGGTCTTATCGAGTCATGGATGCATGTTTGTTTGTGATTGCTTTGTTTTGGGCTTTACTGGGTTTGGCATTATTTTGGGAGTAGATTGGCTCCGAAGATACGGGGTGGTGGTAGACTATGAGGGCTTTTTGGTGACAGCTAGAGCGAATGATGGGCGGAGGATAGTGTTTGGTGGTCTACCCAGTAAGGGGGCATTGGATAGTTTTCTAAACTCCCTCGACATTCCGCATAGTGAGTTGTCAGGTTTGCCCGTGGTTGGCCAGTATCCGGATGTTTTCGAAGAAGTGACCGGGCTTCCACCACACCGAGAGATTGAGTTCCGTATTGATTTGGTAAAAGATGCCAGACCTATAGTGATGCCACTTCGTCATATGGCACCAAGGGAGCAGCGAGAGCTCGAGGTGCAAGTCAACGATCTTTTGAAGAAGGGATTTATCAGAAGGAGTGTTTCTGAATGGGGAGCACCAGTTGTGTTTACTACCAAGGCGGATGGTTCCCTTCGTTTGTGTGTAGACTACCGCGAATTGAATAAAGTGACGAGGAAGAATAAGTATCCTCTACCGCGGATAGATGATTTGTTCGATCAGTTGAGTGGCGCGAGAGTATTTTCTCAGTTGGATCTCGCGACAGGTTTTCATCAGCTTAGAGTGGAAGCTGAGAGTATAGCTAAAACGACATTTCGGACGCCGTCTGGGTTTTATGAGTGGTTGGTCATGCCATTCGGGCTGACCAATGCCCCAGCATATTTTGTGGATCTTATGAATAGGGTATTCAGAGATCAGTTGAATAAGTTTGTCCTTGTGTTCGTTGATGATATTTTGGTCTACTCGAGGACAGAGGAAGAACACAAGGAACATTTAAGAATAGTGATGGAGATGCTGAGAAAACACCAATTAAAAGCAAAATTTTCTAAGTGTCACTTCTGGAAGAGGGAAGTGAGGTTCTTAGGCCATGTTGTTTCAGAGAATGGTATTGCCGTGGACCCGGCGAAGATGGCTACGGTACAGGATTGGCCTACGCCCAAGAATGCAACAGATGTAAGAAGTTTCTTGGGGTTAGCTGGATATTATCGTAAGTTTATCCAAGGTTTCTCCAAGATAGCAGCACCATTGACCCAGTTGACCAAGAAGAATCAAGCTTTTGTCTGGGATGAAAAGTGCGAGAATGCATTCAAAAGTCTAAAGGACAAGTTAACATGCGCACCAGTGTTAGTCATTCCTAAGGGGAATGAAGAGATGACGGTATACACGGATGCCTATGGTACCGGACTGGGTGCTGTATTGGTGCAAGGCGGTAGGGTTGTAGCTTATGCAAGTCGGCAATTGAAACCGCACGAGAAAAGATACCCTACCCATGATTTGGAATTGGCAGCGATCGTGTTCGCGTTGAAGATGTGGAGACACTATCTCTTGGGAGAAAGATTTGAGTTGTTCACAAATCATAAATCGTTGAAGTATCTCTTATCCCAGAAGGATTTAAATCTCCGGCAAAAAAGGTGGTTAGAATTCTTGGCCTCCTATGATTTTGACATCGCATATACACCAGGAAAGGGCAATGCGGTGGCTGATGCATTGAGTAGGAGACGTGCCAGTTTAGGAGCTATGTTTCTAGAATGGAAGCAACTGGAATACATCGCTGGGTTTGATTTCAGACCAAAGTGCGAATTGGATCCAGAAATGTTAGCAAGTTTGACGATCAGACCCACTTTGATTGAGCGGATCGGCTCTAGTCAGAGGGACGATCCTAACCTATTGGAAATCATCTCCAAGTTAGAGATGGGTATCGATGAGGAGATGAACAAGTATGGGCTTGATCGAGATGGATGACTTAGAAAGAGTGGAAAGCTTGTTGTACCCAATGTCAATGGATTGAGAGATGAAGTGCTTGGAGAATGTCATCACTCAAAACTGACTATACACCCCGGTGGTAATAAGATGTATCGAGACATGAAGCAGACCTACTACTGGGAAGGGATGAAAAGAGACATTGGGAAGTTTATATCCAAATGCATGAATTGCCAGCTAGTTAAAGCCGAGCAAAAGAAGCCTAGTGGGTTATTGCAACCATTAGAGATTCCCGAATGGATTTGGGAGCAAGTCTCGATGGATTTCATCGATGGTTTACTAAGAACCAGATCGGGACATGATAGCATTTGGGTAATTGTGGATCGACTGACTAAAAGTGCAAGATTTATACCAGTCAAATCGACCAGAACAGCAATTAAGTTAGCAGAATTGTATATGAAATGGGTAGTGAGATTTCATGGAGTACCTAAAAGCATTGTGAGTGACCGAGACCCGTTGTTCACTAGTGGGTTTTGGAAGAGCTTACAAGAGGCTCTAGGGTCAGAATTACATCTCAGTACCGCATATCATCCTCAGACCGACGGTCAGACGGAGAGGGTGAATCGTATATTGGAAGACCTCTTGAGGGCATGTATATTGGATTTTGGTGGATCATGGGATGACCATTTGCATCTAGTAGAGTTTGCATATAACAATAGCTACCATTCCAGTATCGGTATGGCTCCGTTTGAAGCTTTGTACGGAAGACCGTGCAACTCACCATCATGTTGGATAGAGACTGGCGAGAAGTTTATGCTTGGACCAGATGTGGTGAGGGAAACCTCAGATAAGATTAAGATCATTCAGCAACGAATGAAGGCTGCCCAAGATAGGCAGAAGAGTTATGCTGATAAGAGGAGAAGAGACCTAAAATTCTCCGTTGGTGACTTGGTGTTTGTCAAGATATCTCCGTTGAAGAACGTAATACGATTTGGCAGGAGAGGCAAGTTGGCACCGAGATTTGTTGGCCCATTCCCTGTTCTTGAACTAGTCGGGAATTTGGCATATAGAATTGACTTACCAGAGAAGATGGCGGGGGTTCACAACTTATTTCATGTTTCCCAACTAAGGAAGTTCATTCACGACTCAGATATGACTATTTCACCTGATCAGTTAGAGGACTTCGAAGTAGAACCTGAGGCGGTTGGGAACCGCAAGCCGGCCCATGTTGTCGAGCACGACATGAAGCAACTTCAAAGGAAGGCGGTGAAGTTAGTCAAGGTTCAGTGGGGCGAGAACGAGAATGATTGCACTTGGGGGACAGAGGAGAACATTAGGAAGGCGTATCCAGAACTCTTTGCCTGGTAAGATTTTGACTTCGATCTAGTTTTCCGCATGCTAGGATAGGCTTGTTTGCTTGCTTCGCATGTTTGGTTGTTGTATGTGGCTGTTAGGCATGCGGGATCTTTTGTATGTTTTGAGTTAAGGAATTTCGGGGACGAAATTTCTTAAGGGGGGAAGAGTGTAACGACCCGTATTCTACGCATCATAGGATCGTAGGATATTTATTTCTTTCACATACGAAGTCGTATGGTCATGTAACTTTGGGAAACGACTATTGGGGTCATTTCCCATGTTCATGATTTTGGTCGATTTTTAAATGACCATTTTACCCCTAGTTGGTACTGTTTTGGCCATAACTTTTGACTGGAAAGGAATTTTGACCTGAAACCACTTCCATTAGCTCCGGATGATGGTTTACAATTCCGTAGAGTGGTCACATTAGCCAAACGGGCTCATCGTTTGGGAGATATGGCTGAGACAAGTTTCAAATGGGGAAAAACAGCTTAATTGGGCTTAACCGGGTGATTAGCAGCTAGGCCCAGAGGGGAATTTCGGGTTTAGAGGCATAGGAGGGCTGATTAGGGTTAGGAAATCACTTTCATTTCAGTTTTGAGCCGCCACAAACCTTCTTGAGACCCTAGTAATGGCTTTCATCCTCTAAAACCACTCCAAAACACATTTTTAGTGAAGATTAATCCTAAACTGCATCAAATCAGGGCCAAGTAGCAACAGAGCAAGGTTGGAGCTACTGCTATACATAGGAATTCGACCCAAACAGAGAGTATTTCAGATTTGGTGTTTTATTTTGTGGCCAAGGTGAGTGATTTGCATAGTTTTTGCACTAATTACGGTAATTAAGGGTAATTAGTGAAGATTAGCGAATTTATACACTAATAAATTCGGGAAAAATGTTTAGAAATTAAAAAATAATATTTTATGCCTCTATTAGAAATTTGGTTCGATTTGATTAAGTTTCGTTAGCCCTATGATTAGTTTTATTTAATCATACTTAAGGGAAAAATGGGATTTTGGATATATTTGATCCATTTTGACATGTAAATTCATTGTTTTGGTGTTTGTGGTTAGTTTGCTATGTTGCTATGACTGTTTGGGATGAATTGTGATTGATTAGTATAGTTAGTTTTGTCGAAAACGTCGTCGAATGGCGAAAACAAGTTGCTGGAAAAAGTTGCAGAAAGTTGTGCAGGGTTTCGGATCAGATCGGATATGGGCTCGGATCGGATTGGAGACTGGGCAAGGAACCCGACCCGAACCGGAATCTGGCACATAAGAGGCTTGGCAAAAAGGAAGGCCACGTTGGTTAAGCTGGGGATCGGACTAACCTAAAGACGAAGGGCTCGGATCGGATCGACTTAAGGATGAAAGGCTAGGACTGAAGTAAGGAGGAGGGATCAGATCGGCTAAAGGAGTAGGATCGGATCGGTTAAAGGAGGAAGATCGGATCGGAGTAAATGGAGAACGAGGGAGCTGATCGGAGAAGGAGCATGAACTGGAGGGAAGATGGCAACCCAACCCGACCCGAAGTGGGACGCCGGACCCGAACCGATGCAACGCTGTGGACCCGAACCGAACCGCTACAGGGGAAGACTATGAACAGAGCCAATTCAAAGTAGAGGACCCGACCCGAACCGATGGCTAGGAGGGAAACCCGACCCGACCCAGTATTGACCAATAACCCGGGATGCAAAGGTAGTCCAATATGGGAAGTTAGAGCTCAGGATCCAGTTGGGAACCGATGAGTTCACTTCATGATTGGGCTTTGCTGCGGGACGTGTGCAAAGGGGCAGTCGATGTTTATGACTTTGGATCACTATGTATGGGAAGTACGTGAACGGATTCATGGCTGTAATGGCCTAGGTACAACTAAACGGCTATAGACCAATGAAGTGGGGTCATTTGTAAAGATTTGGTCATGACTCCATGTGGTAAGCTTGGTAATAGCAGTAGTTATACAAGTTGAACTCCGTCACTACTTCAATGGGTCTAGTGATTGACAGTGGTGGACATCGTATGCTTTACTCACTGAGTGAGAGACGTGAGGATGGTTGCTATGGTTGATTTGTTTGCTATCATTATGACGTGCACACCCCACCCCCGTATTCTTACACTATTTATTATGGCACCTTAGAGTATCGTATGGTATGTGGTACTAACTCTTTGGTTGCAGGTCCAGGTTCTGGTATGGTTTAGTATACCTGTTATTGTTTTATTTAGATGCTTATCGCTCATACCAGGCTTTATGTCTGACCCAGAGTTTTATGTCTCTTCTTATTACTTTGGGTGCTCACACGAGCAGACTAGAGACAAGTTAGCTGGTGATGCACGGGTAGATGATCCGGAGACGAGCAGGAGGCTTCCACGTAATATATATAGTATTCTCCCTATGATTGTTGAAGATCACTGCTTGAGCATTAGTGGTGCATCTTCTACTTTAGCTTTCTTTTGTTTAGGGACAGTAAATTTGGAAATTTGTAATAAGCTATACTTGGATTTCCGCTGCTCTGATGTTGATGTTGATTTTAGTTATCAGCTTATGCACTGTCTCACCTGTTTTATGTCAAGTATGTTATTATTATTATATTTTACTCCATGCGCTGTGAGACATTCTACAGGTTCTTGATTAGTTCGTTCCCTTCTTTCCTTTCTTCTGACGACCGTCCCGTGCTAGTCGGGCATGTGTACAGCGCACTTTCGGAGGAAATGCAGGCTGGTGCGGGGCGGGCCGTCACAAAGCTACAGGCACTAGTCCCCAAACATCCGTGTGCACATACTCAAGAATCCCTCTTGAATCATGTTTTCCTTCACCGAATGATACTCTAGTTTGCTTCCCCATGATACATTCCTCGCAAAATTCCAACTTGCTGAAACTCTCACCATCAATTATCTCCTTTCGACGAAGAACATCTAAACTCTTCTCCGAGACAAGAACCAATCTCAAATGACACAGTCGTGTAGCATCTAAGCCACGAGAACTATCAACATGACACAAGTTTTGTCTTCCACGGTCACTCCTTGAAACAAATAGATACCATGAGTTTTAGCACCCTTCATAACCACAAGCGCACCCTTAGAAACCCTCAAGCTATCACTCTCAATGGTGATCTTACAACCTAAAGAATCCAACTGTCCCAAAGAGATAAGTGTCTTCTGTAGTCCCGGAACATAGCGCACATTAGTGAGAGTATGAACCACTCCGTCAAACATCCGAATTTGCACGGATCCAATGCCCTTTAACTTGCAAACTGCACCATTTCCCATAACAACTGTTTTTCCTTCCCATTCAACATAAGAAGAAAAACAATTCCTATTAGGTGTCATGTGATATGAAGCCCCCGAATCAAGCATCAAATTGCTACCCGAAACATATGATGCTAGTGCCGACAAAACATCTACGTCTCCCTCACCAACATCTCTCTCTACCGCAACTGATGAAGATGCTACTTCCTTCTTCCCCCTTGTCTGGACAATCATTCTTCCAGTGACCAGGTTTCTTACATGTAAAGAACTTGCCATTTCTTTTTTTTGATTTCCCCCTTCCACCGGGCTTCTTAGACTTAGAAAGCCCCCGGTTTCCCTTCTCCTCTGACTTTTCTTTCTCTGTAAATAAACCTTGACCATTATTAGCACCACTACTACCATCACTCAGCTCCTTCATCTGATCTCACAATTCCTCACTAAGAAGAACCGTCTTGACATCATTTAGAGTCAATGTATCCCTGCCATAGATCAAACTGTTTGAGAACCCAATATAGCGCTCAGGCAATGAACATAACAATATCATCGCCTTCTGCTCCTCCTCAATCTTCAAATCTACCACCTTCATCTTCATTAGAAAATCATCAAACACATTTAAGTGTGCCTTTAGCGAAGTTCCTTCCTTCATCTTGTAGGTAAAGAAAGTCCGCAACAAGATCAGTCGATTTGTGAGTGACTTCTTCATATACAACTCCTCCAACTTGTTCCAAATACCTTTAGCAGTCGTCTCACCACTAATTTCGGAAATAACATTCTCCCCCATGGCAAGTTGAAGTGTAGTGAATGCCCACTCTTCCATTTATTCTCTCTCCACATCTGAGATGTCCTCTGGTAATAAATGTGTATCAAACACCACCCGATGTACCCGATTCTACCTAAGAACCGCTTTCATCTTCCATTGCCACTTTTCGAAATCATTATCGCCATTCCACTTGTCGATAACCAATTGTGAACCAGCAGCTGCATGTGACCCACGTACATAAGGAGCTACACCACTTGGACCAACTGTTGATGGATTATTTAAACCAGATTCTGGCATTTCTACAACTATCTACCAACACTTATGCTCTGATACCAAATGTTGTGGGGAAATTTTGATTGAAGACTGCTTAAATCAAAAATCCCCAACGCCGCGGAAAACGAGATTGTGGTAATATTGCAAAAACAACCGATCGAACAATCTCAGTCTTATCCAAGCCAATCACAATCACCAAACAATGGAAATAATAGAGCAATAACGAGAAACAAAATCATACAGGGATTTATAGTGGTTCCACCGATGTCTTGTCTGCGTACGTCCACTTTGAGAGAGAAATCTTTATTAATATCAATAGAAGAGTACAAGAGATTGATTACAATGATCAAATTTACTAGAAAATTTTGATTTTGTGGAGAAAGGAATTGAAGAAGATTAGGATTGCCTAAACCCTAATTAGAATAAACCTTGATCTAATCTCTTGATTTTGTTGTGCTCCATCCTTTTGGATCCGATGTAGCTTATATAGGCATAGGGAAGTATATGGAAATTCTCAAAATTTCCTCTAGATCCGAAATATCCTCTAGATCAGAAAATATCCTCCAGATCCTAAATATCCGAAATATCCTCCAGATCTGAAATTTCCTCCTCAATCTAACAAATAGTATCGCATACTTCAACACTCTACCTCGATACTATATCCATACACATCACAAACTTCAATGCACCTAAGCATTTCCTTCTATCTTCAATCAAGAAAGCTTGAATGTTTCCCCAATGAACTCCGGCATAGCCACCACCCATTGCACTTCACTAAGAAGTTCAGGCATAGCCCACACTTGTCAATGAAGTGTTGAAACATCCAACTCCTAAACCAGTCTCACCAAAAGACAATGTACTCGGGAGTGAAAACGAGTACTTACCATGAAGATAGAACACCAACCTCTCATCGATACTCTTCTACATCCAAGTTTCTCTCTCAACTGTGCCACCCCGTGGCACCTAGCATCTCTCCAAGCGAATTAAGTTCGAGCAATGCTTGAACTTTCCAATCGTCAATGCCTTAGTAAACAAGTCCGCTGCGTTATCCTTTGTGTGCACTTTCCAAAGTCATACTTGCTTGTCTTCGTCCATGGCTACTAGAAACGACTCTCTCACTTCAATATGCTTGGTTCATGAGCTAAATACCAAATTCTCTGCCAAATGTATAGCACTTTGGTTATCACATCGAACATCGATACTCTCATGTTCGAAACCCAAGTCACACAATAGACGCTTCAAATAGAGTGCCTCCTTTGCCGCTTCCACAGCGGATATCAACTCCGCCTCCGTAGTGGATTAAGCAACTATGGTTTGCAATCTTGATCTCCAACTAATGGTCGTACCACCAAGTGTGAAGACATACCCGGAAGTTGATTTCCTCCGATCCCTAACACCGGCGTAGTCCGAGTCACAATAACCAACTAACTTGCAACTCAATCCATCACTACCACCAAAAACAAGATCATGAGACGTTGTCCCTTTCAAGTATCTCAATTGAGCCTTCACGGCTTCCCAATGCGATTTCCCCAGATTAGCCATATACCGACTAACCACCCCGATGACATTTGCAATATAGGATCTTGTACACACCATGGCATACATCAAACTTCCAACCGCACTAGCATATGGCATGTTTGCCATATAAGCCTTGTTTTTCTCCTCGATAGGTGATCCCTTACTCGAAAGCTTTATATGCAAAGGTAAAGGTGTATTTGACGCCTTTGCATACTCCATGCTAAACCGGTAAATCACTTTCTTAATGTACTCCTTTTGAGTCAATCTCAACTCAAAATGCTTTCGATCTCTTTCAATTTCCATGCCCAAGATTTTCCTTGCTTCTCCAAGATCTTTCTTTTCGAACTCCGCCTTTAATTTTTCTTTCAACTTGTTGATTTCTGCCTTGTCCTTAGAAGCAATGAGCATATCATCCACATACAAGAGTAAATACACCCAACAATTATTTCCTAACTTCTTGAAATAAGTGGAAGCATCCTTGATGCTTCGATGGAAGCCACTTTCAAGCATGAAATGATCAAATCTCTTGTACCATTGCCTAGGTGATTGCTTCAAACCATATAGTGAATTCTTCAACTTGCAAACTAGTTCTGACTTACCTTCTACAACAAACCCTTCTGGTTGCTCCATGTAGATGTCTTCATCCAAGTCTCCATGCAAGAAGGCGGTTTTCACATCTAGTTTCTCCAACTCCAAGCCGTAAATAGCAATTAATGCAAGTAATATCCGAATAGAAGTATGCCTCACAACCGGTGCGAACTAGTTCTGATACCATGTTAAGTTTCGACATTCCCTGCATACCGTACGTGCTTCACCGTGTCTATCGGAGTCAACGGTCGAAGTCTCTCATGCCAGCGTCACGATTGAACATCCCCATCGTCTCCCATTGAGCATATAATTTGGTATTGGCAAGCACTTATTGTAACAAAAGGAATCCTCTTTATTACATGCCACCAATACCATATATATACCACGATCTTTCTTAATATCTTGCTTAGTAAGACAATTCTCATGTTTAATCCATGCACCCACTCCATTCCAATGCGAGCCACACCTAACAATCTCCACATTGGCAAGCATTACTCAAGTCACCTTAGAGTTACACCTTGAGTCCTCTTCACAGTTGGCTAGGCTGCTACCCCGAGTTCTCATAAGCGGTGGCATCAGGTTGTATTTACCATTGTATCTCCACCTTGACGAGCATCCCATGCTCAAGCCCTTTTGGAACCATGCTTCGGTCATGCTACGCATACCCGTCCCCTCGAACCATGGAGCTCTGATACCATGTTAAGTTTCGACATTCCCTACATACCGTACGCGCTTCACGTGTCTATCGGAGTCAACGGTCGAAGTCTCTCATGCCAGCATCACGATTGAACATCCCCATCGTCTCTCATAGAGCATATAATTTGGTATTGGCAAGAACTTATTGTAACAAAGAATCCCCATTGTTACATGCCACCAATACCATATATACCATGATCTTTCTTAATATCTTGCGATGTGGGACAATTCTCCTATTCAATCCACGCACCCACTCCATTCCAATGCGAGCCACACCTAACAAATGTCTTGTAAATGCTCATAAGTGTGCAGATATAAAAGTTCTCGCATGTTATCAAGGACAAAAAAACATAAAAAGTTATTTTATTTAGATGATGTACCTAACAAAATGTAGGCATTACAAATTTATTAAATTGTAGACTTTATATTTGGTATGGCATAGTTGTTGTAGACTAAGCATCCATGCAGATAAAATAAATTATAGCTGCAGTATCATTTAAAACAGAAAATTACAGAATTTATCGGTACTATAAGCGTGTCCATTCTTAAAACTTACATTTAAAGGTTAGTTAAACCGAAGTGAAAGTATCGGTACAACAAACATATCTAAAGGACATTATGCTTACGTTGTTCTTGATGTGTGTGTGTGTGTGTTTATATATATATATATATATATATATATATATATATATATCAGTAATGAAACAGTGTGTGGCAGATACTACACATACACATACAGACATATTAGTCTTGAAAATAGCAGGGGCATTATGCCAATACGTCCGAGAATAAGGCATGTAGTAATCAACCCATATATCGACAGTAATTTTGATGTTATTGATCAATTTAATACACTATAGGATAGTAATGTAATGTAATGTAAAAAGGTGTCTGTTTAGCAGTTTAAACCAGTGAAATACGTAGATTTCAAAATTTGCACCAATCTGCTTGTTTGTAGAACGATTATTTTTAACAGCACAGTTAAGATGCAAATTTGTTGATATTTATATCGATATGCAAGAACATTCGAGTGCGGCTATGCGTAATCATTTTTTTTAAGGGTTGGTAAAAACTTAAATGGTAATTTGCTGCTTACTCAATTAAAGCGACAAAACCAACAAATGTACATAGACATACCGTATAATGCAGGGATATTTATTGGTATGTATATAAAAACTACAGCATTACCTTAATAAAATAAATAAAAAAACCATCCTCTTAACCAAGTAAAAATAGCACAGGGCTTGTGGTATTGGGTATTCTACTACATGTTACTACTACAAAAGTGGGCATATTCGACACTATTTTTATGTGGCTGTAGATCAAAAAGCGTTGCCGTAGGCCATTTTTTCAAATAGGCAACACCAGGGGGCTGCGGCATCCGCGACCGTTGCATTAGCCATCTAAGGCAATGTTTTTGCCCATCTACGGCCATGGAAAGAAAGTGTTGCATTATAACTGTAATGCAACACTATTTGCAGGTAATGCATCAAAACACAGCGTTGCCTTAAGCATAAGCTAGAGCCTGGCTGCCAGCTCACTATAATGAGGCCACGTCAGCTTTCCACGTAAGCTGCTCACGTGTCACATGACACATCAGCTCTCCACATCGGATGCACATTTGTCACATGCCACCTCAGCTATGGGGCCCATGTGCCATGTGGAATTAATAATATTTTATTTAATGCAACACCACTGTATTATGTAATGCAACACCATTATATTGAAATGCAACATCAGAAAAAAAAAGTAAATGCAATAGTAGAACAAGGCAAATGCTACATTAGAAGAAAGCAAATACAATGCTTTACTTAGAAAATTCCCAATACCAGTTTTGCATATAGATGAAACTCATCCAAAACATTCATCATCACATAAATAACATGAAAAAATATCAAATATTACATTTCAACAAAAAAGACAAAAAAGAAAACATGTTTATTAAAATGCTAACTGCAGATGTCCTGCTCCAAGTATCGATTCTTCTTCAGTCAGTCCAACAAACTTTGAAATTGCACCAGTTCTTTGAGAAATAAGTTGCCACGGGACAATATTACTGTGATGTTCTGCAAGTGTAAGTAGAACCTGAGAAAAAAAATGCAAATAATATGGTATGGATGAAAATATAATATTACATAACACATAAAGAAATTCGAATTTGGAGATAAAAGAAAACTAAACTAACTACTACTTTGTTATTATCCATAAAATACTACTTTCTTTGATGTCAAAGGTTAAATCACGATCAAAGCTGAGAGATACCTCATCTCCAGATTTCAAGTTTGAGAGACCCCACGAATAAGCAAAAAACTAGTGTCGAGGTGTAACGGCCCCGGATTTCGCCCGGACCTGATCGATCGGAAAATCGACTAAGACCGTTCAAAACCCGAATACGTTAACTCTAGGAATACAACAACGTCATAACAACAACAACATACCTTTTTTTACATCAGAGTACAGAATATCAGAGTACATCGAATAAAATTACAGCGGAAGATAAATTACAGTAAATTAAATACAATAAACAGCGGAAGACTTCTATGCTCTGGACACAGCTTTAGGCTTCGATCTAGAATCCTGGGCACCCGAGTTTGCAAAGGTGGAAAAAATCAATGGATCAGTCATGGGACTGGTGTAACGTATTCGGGTTTTGAACGGTCTTAGTCGATTTTGCGATCGATCGGGCCCGGGCGAAATCCGGGGCCATTAAACGAGGGCTTCACTTCAAGGTAGAATAACAATATAAAAGCATCATATATGTTCAATAACTTTTGGGAGAAAAGTATGACAACAAGTTTTGTTAATGAAATTAACTTAGATATAGTGAGAGCAGGGCTCCACTGTTCCTTCAGAATGTCAAGACAGATAATTCCATTTCTATTGATATTTAGATGGGAAACTTCTGTGCGGAAAGACACCTGAACCATTAGTCATATCAACTGTCATTGGATATACAAATTATAATACATATTCGAGCAGTGGACACAACAACGTAGTCGAGTAGCAATGGTAAAGTAAACAATTATTCAAGTGTACGAGCACAAATCAAGCATGGTCAAGCATATACAAATCTGGTTCATGGCTGAACCAAGATGTTTCAGCAAAGTCAAGTCCAACCAACTCACACAAGGCTAGCAGCATGGTTCACATGAATGGAGCTTGTATACATATGAAAGCATGGGTTACATTGTGATACATAAGCAAGTAAACATAGCAGTGAAGCAAAGACAATACAACAAGAATGTAACATGGTGCAAGTGCAGGCAGGCTAAAATTTCAATGCAAGATAGAGAGTGAATTTTAACATGATCAAGACAGTATGGTACATGAACCACATATGCAAGTATGACAATCCACTTCAGCATGTGTATGAACACTTAAAAAGTGCTGTGAACTGACAAGCAATTCTGACAATTACGTTACAAATCTTATTTTTCAAAGCTTTTGAACCGTTCCATTTTTTTAGAATTATAAAAGACATTTAATTTGCAAGACACAAACCCTTACGAATTGGTACATTTTTAATGCTAACAACAAATTAATACCCTCCTATTACTTTTAATCAAAACATTTAAGTTATATTGGGATGCTATATTAACCTACACAAAGTTGAAATTAGGTTTAGCTAAAGTTTTCATTTTGGTAAGATTCCTACTAAATTCTAATGGATGGCCTTCTTTTTTGTAGTTCATCATCATTCATCATGCGTTTGTAGAGTTGACAGAGATCAAATGTGCTTCTACTGACTAAATTTCTACACATTTTGCATTGTAAGTATAGATTTAAAACAAAAATTAAGTTGTAAAGTGCTATATGAGATAACATGTAAAATTAAATGAATATGTAAATATTTACATTATTAGGCAGCCTGAACTTCTTTTCTTACTTCTCTTTTTGGGGTCTTCTTTCCTTCGAGAAGGTTGAAGCACTACTTTTACAGCAGCATCAAAAACTGCTTTCACATTATGTTGTGTCTTAGAACTACACTCGATATAGGCTACGTCACCAATTTGTCTCCTAAGTTCCTCGCCTTGTGCTGATGTAACCACAGAAACATCGGGATAGTCTGAAAGATAACTAATATTATAGCGGAAATCTAATTTTGTTCCAACTGGAACAATTGGAATATTTGGAGCAAAGCGTCTAAGTTCTGGCATCCACTTTTTGAGAACATTTTCATAACTTGCTCTGCTGATCAATGAGAAAGCAAGAACAAAAATATCAGATCCTTTGTAACTCAAAGGCCTCAATCTTCTATAATCCCCTTGACCAACAGTGTCCCACAAGCCTAAATTCACAATTTTTTCATCCACAGATACGTTGGCACTGAAACTGTCAAATACTGTCGGGATATAATTTGTGGGAAATTTGTTGCTCGTGTAGCAAATCAGCATGCAAGTTTTGCTAATAGCACCGTCTCCTATGGTCACGCAATAAATTTCATAACACTCATCGCACAAAACCTCGATGCAGAAAAACAAAATAATATGAAACGAAAAAGGAAATTCAACAAGGAGAGAGTAAATAGAGAAGAAAACCCAAAATTTGGATAGAGGTGTCCAACAGAAGTAACAAGAGTCTCAAGGAGGTCAATTAAAATAAATACCTAGCAACTATACTTGGTACAATAATTTAATGTTTTGAATAATGGAACCATCTATTTTCAGCTAATGAAATTTTAGAAAATCATGAAATTGAATAGCAAATATACATAAATCACCTAAAATCAGAAGAACCCTAGCCGTTGAACCGGTGATTTCTGATCTGCGGTTTCGGTGAAGAGCGACAACGACGAGTTAGGAAGATGTAGGATCGATTGGAGCAATAAAATTTAAAAGGCTGTTGGGACTTAGCTGACGTGAATCGAAGCTAACATAGAATTCAGGTTTAAATTTTGGTCAAAATAGTTTAAAAAAAAAGGGATAGTGGAGAAAAGAAATGTTTTAGAAGATGAACAACTAGTGTGACCTGATTAGTATTTCCTGAAGAGGGAAATCATCGCGCCAAAATTTCACATAGATGAGAACCCAATGAGGTGGCTGTCATCTATTGGATGATGGGATAATGTTTAGATAGAAAGCATGAACTGGTTTGGACCGTTGGATTAATCGGGCATCTACAGTTGGGGCTTTGTTTATGCTGATAAGTCAGATTGATGAGCTGGATTGTGTATATGTAACGCGACGCTTTCAACTGGTGTTTCATGTCATAACACTAGAATTCTCACCGCAATAGTGCATTCACGTCTAATGCAACAACGGTTGAGTATTTTTGCAAAAGATAAAAAAAAAGCAAAGCTTTTGTAACGCTTTTCATGCAACGTACACAGATTAGTGTCGAATATGCCCACTTTTGTGGTAGTGTGTAGTTATTGTTCTTATAGCAACTTAATGAAAAATTTATTTGTATCAATGCATGTGGTGTTCGTGCGACTCCACTTAGACGTTGTCTAGACTGAAATAAAATTATGGGCATCTACCGCTCTACTCCACCTCAAGTAGACTAAGTCGTATTAGGCTATTATTTTTATAATGGACAGTTAGACAGTGAGCTTATAAATTTGAACATATTCCCATAAAATCATTCATAGGCTGAGATGAAGTGAGTTAGGTTCCATTCTATTGTTAGCACTAACCTGAATTTGATATCCTAGGAATGGTACCTTATTATTTCATACCAGTTTTATTTCATCTGCTTATATAAAAGAAATAACTATCATTGTTCCACTCACCAGCTATGAATAATCTTGGATTGTAACAATCCATGTTAAATTACAATGCTCACTAAAGGTAATGTTGGATTGTAGCATAATATTGAACATAAAACTCGGACTCATCTTCTTGTTATGCTAGACTGGAAAATACATCATACAAACGATTACAGTCAAAAAGTGTTTTGCTTTATGGTTATTTTGTATTTATTTTATATTCATACCAGCTATATGGAAGAACACATATGTAAGCAATGGATTATTTATACTTGGAATTAAAATAAGCATGAGAAGAAATTTCTGTACTAAAATAATAAATAATTCGGACTGCAAATTATCTTGACTCTATAAAGGATTCATATGAGTAATAAAAATTGTAGTTTATCCATAAAAGGATTCAACTCACTTCAACATGTGTACTGAGATGAATTAAAGAATATGTCGCTGATATGAAATACATACAGAAGAAGAAAAAACTTACATATCGAATTTATATCCACAAGGAAGAGACTCTGCTAGAATCGTCTTTGTTGAAGTAGCCAAACAACCAAACAAAGCGGGACAAAATCCAAATACATTAAAGTGAATCTCTGTTATAGATGTTAGAAGAATTCCTCGAACTATCGGTATCAATGAAGCCCATATGCGCCAGTAAAATTGTTTTCTCCATACCAACCACTGGAGAACCACTATTGCAATATATACAAAAAAGCATGAACAGTTAATAAAAAAAATCAGTAGATATGTAACAATAAATGAGTATCTAGAGAACCTGTAGTTGCAGGGGTAAACGATTTTACAGTCTGCATGAATGAAACAGGTATATATCGCAACCTTACATTTTGCAATACAATGTTGATGCAGAAAACAAAGGACAAAGGGAATATTCTTCTCCATCGATCCTCAGGCTCAACTTCAATTAGCGGTTTAATCTTTAATAATGTAATAGCAATATAAGCTCCAGTAGAAGAACGTGTAAAGTGGATGCAAGATACTGTTAATGGAAGCAAAAAACCCAGATGCTGCAGAAAGCATATAAAACAGGAATTAGATTATCCCTGCACTGGAAACAGAAATAAATTAGTACATCTTTCAAACTATATGCTAAAATAAAAGTTAACAATTAATCATATAATACTATAAATAAATATGTATACAAACATGTAAACGGATTGAAGATACCGTGTAAATGGAAGAAACATTCATTAACAACGGTGGTGCGATTAGGAATAGAAATAGGACAACAACTTTGAATTGCCATGATGTCGAGTTTCCTTCTCCTACCTATATTCAGAGGCGACAATGGATTGAAGATTTAGAGGTAGTCCTAATTATTCTTTGTCTCAGATTAGGGATTTGAGTGTAGGGTAGAAATCAACCAACCTTCATCCTCGACCGGTCGTCATGGAGCATCTTGCGCTGGTCGGATAAGGATGATAAAATTACTTCACAACTTGGAATTGTTGGAAGAATGAATAAATGGTTAAGGAAAATTTTGGCAAAATAATCTAGTCCCACATCGGGGAAAAAATAGCACCTATGCCACTACTTATATTAAGGCATGATATGTTATTACAAAAGAAAGAGAAGTTGGAAGAGAGAGGCAATGGCATGAACAAAGCATGCATATATTTCATATTAAATTAAAAAGGTCAAAGATAAGGTGGCATGAACAAAGCATGCATATATTGGTAAAGGGTCGCAACCTTTCCAATAGTCACAGCTGTTCCAATTCAAACAGGAGTACCTATTCCTAAAAGATGCCTCTTCGCTGCTTATATAAAGGCCTGCGAAAATCAAATTACACAACTAATTTTTGGCTCTTCTCGCCTCTTGTTCTCCATCCTCCATTGCTTTGTTCTACAACAAATTACCTACCTTGCTTTCGTCGTCGCTCTGCAGTTGTAGCGCAACATCGCAGAGTCAGGTCCGTTTAACCTTGGGAGGCGAATTGCTAATTATCTCCTCTGCGTCAATGGGTGAGAAATATTGCTTTAAAGGAACAATATCGACTACTAGATTCGGACTAACTACACGTAGGCGGACTATAATAAAACAGTACTGCCTACCTTCTTCTTCTCCTTTCATATAGTATTATACTATATTGATTTGCAATTACTCGAATAGTAATTGCTGTTTGCCTTGCTTTTGCTTTGCTAGTTCTGATTTACTTAGAAAAACAATCTTAAAGCAGTATCCTTCTGTTTTTCTAAGTACTTTCTTTGCCCTCCAGACGATGGCTAAGGAAAGCAATACTTCGACAAACAGACCAGTTGTTACCACATCTCGTACAAGACCATTGGTTCCTCCAACTGTCACATTCTCACATGGAGAACAACCAGAGAAATTCACTGATGTTGATTTCAAACGATGGCAGCAAAAGATGTTGTTCTACCTGACCACTTTAGGATTGGCACATTTCCTTACAGAGGAACCTCCTAAAGTCGATGAATTAGAGCCTGACGCTACAAAGGTCGAGGCACTCACTGCTTGGAAAAGTTCCGACTTCATATGTAAAAATTACATATTGAACGGACTGGATACCAGTTTGTACTATGTGTATTGTACAATGAAGACATTGAAGGAACTCTGGATGTCTCTGGACAAAAATTACAAGACGGAAGATGCTGGCATGAAGAAATTCATCGTCGGTAAATTTCTGGACTTTAAAATGGTAGACTCTAAGACAGTAATTAGCCAAATTCAAGAGTTGCAAGTTATTATACATGAGATACATGATGAAGGAATGTCTCTAAGCGAGTCATTTCAAGTGGCTGCCGCAATAGAGAAATTGCCTCCTTTACGGAAAGACTTCAAGAATTATCTGAAGCACAAACGAAAAGAGATGACAATGGAAGATTTGATTGTTCGACTCAGAATTGAAGAGGATAGCCGAAAATCTGAAAAGAAAGCAAGTAATACCATTGTGGCAAAGGCGAATGTGGTCGAAACTGAAAGGAACAACAAGAGAAAGAGGGGAAACGACCCAAACGCAAAGAAGGCAAAGAAGTTCAAAGGAAACTGCCATAATTGCGAGAAGAAAGGACATAAGGAAATAGAATGTCGAGGCCCAAAGAATCAGAATAAGAAGAAAGATCAAGCCAATACTACAGAATTCGAAGAGCTTTCAGAGAATATCTCTGAAATGAATTTTTCAGTGGTGATCTCAGAATGCAACTTAGTTGGCAGCACGAAAGAATGCCTTGTGGACACTGGTGCCACGAAACACATCTGCGCCAACAAGTGGATGTTTTCCAATTATAAACCTACGACATAGGAAGAGCAACTTTTTATGGGAAACTCCTCTACGTCAAAGGTTGTAGGCAAAGGAAAAGTGGTTCTTAAAATGATTTCTGGGAAAGAACTTACTCTAAATGATATTCTATATGTTCCAGACATCCTCAAGAACTTGGTTTTAGGATCATTGCTGAGTAAAAATGGCTTCAAAATGGTCTTTGTTTCTGATAATTTTGTATTGTCCAAAAATGGAGTATATGTTGGAAAAGGGTATGTGAGTGATGGTTTGTTCAAAATGAATGTAATGACTATTGTACCGAAAGATAGTGATAATAAAATAGATTCATTTGTTTATATGACTAAGTCAATTAATGTATGGCATGCTAGATTAGGCCATGTTAACTTTGATACATTGCGAAAAATGATAAACTTAGAATTTATATCTAAGTTTGCAATAGATTCCAATTACAAATGTGAAACATGTGCCGAATCAAAACTGACTAGAACTTCTTTTCATCAAGTTGAAAGGAATACAGAACCTCTAGACTTAAGACACACAGATGTGTGCGACTTAAAAATGTGTCAAACTAGAGGTGGAAAACGGTATTTCATTACCGTTATTGATGACTGTACGAGATATTGTTATGTATATCTCCTTAGAAGCAAGGACGAGGCATTCGACGTATTCAAACAATACAAAGTAGAAGTTGAAAATCAACTTAATAAAAAAAATAAAATCACTAAGAAGTGATAGAGGAGGAGAATACGAATTTCCTTTTGAGGAGTTCTGCGCTGAACATGGAATTATACACCAGATAATGGCAGTCTATTCCACTCAATCAAATAGGATAGCAGAACGTAAAAATCATACACTAAAAGAACTGATGAACGCTCTACTCCTAAGCTCTGGTTTACCAGATAACCTTTGGGGAGAAGCTATACTTTCTGCTAATCATATTCTTAATAAAGTGCCTCGAGAAAAGACTTCTAAATCACCGCATGAACTGTGGAAAGGGAGACCACCATCCTACAAATACTTGAGAGTGCGGGGGTGTCTTGCCGAAGTAGAAATACCAAAACCAAAAAAGGTCAAAATTGGACCAAAGACTATAGATTGCTTATTTATAGGATATGCTCATAATAGTGCTGCATATCAACTTTTGGTGTACAAATCTGAAATCGATGGCATTCATGAAAACACCATTATCGAATCTCGAAATGCTAGATTCTTTGTACACATTTATCCTCTTAAAACATCTACTGAAACTATAATTCAAAAGAGATCAAGGGATACAGATACTCCTAAGGATAATGTTAATCAAAATTCGAATGGAAGGGCTGTTGAAACAGAGGTAGAGGAACCTAGAAGGGGCAAACGTCAAAGGACTTCTAAAAACTTTGGACCCGATTTCTATGCATACATGATAGAAAATGAACCTCTAACCTATCAACAAGCAATGTCATCTCCAGATGCTCCTTACTGGAAGGAAGCCGTCAACAATGAAATATAATCCATTTTGCAAAACCATACATGGGAACTAGTGGATCTACCTAAAGGATCAAAACCACTAGGATATAAATGGATATTTAAGAAAAAACTCAAGGCTGATGGCTCAATAGACAAGTATAAAGCTCGTATAGTAGTCAAAGGATTCAGACAGAAAGAAGATCTGGATTATTTTGACACTTACTCTCCAGTAACTAGAATAACATCCATTAGGATTCCTATTGCAATCACCTCTATACTAAATTTGGAAATACATCAAATGGATGTAAAAACAGCATTTTGAATGGTGAGTTGGAGGAAGAAATATATATGCTGCAACCTGAAGGGTTTGTTAGCCTAGGAAATGAAAACAAAGTGTGTAAGTTGGTGAAATCACTTTATGGTCTTAAATAAGCACCAAAACAATGGCATGAGAAATTTGATGAAACTATGTTATCAAATGGATTCGCTATAAACGAATCAGATAAATGTGTTTATATAAAATACACACATACTGGATATGTCATTGTATGTCTCTATATTGATGACTTATTGATTCTAGGCAACAATAAGGCCATAATAACATCAACAAAAGATATGTTATCCTCTGGATTCGAAATGGAAGACCTAGGGCTGGCTGATGTAATATTGGGTGTAAAAATTATGAGAACACCACAAGGATATGCATTATCTCAATCACATTACATAGCCAAGATACTTGAAAAATTCAAGCAATACAATATAACTATTGCAAAATCACCAGTAGATATGAACAAAAATTAGGTTAAGAACACTGGTGACAGTATATATCAACTTGAATACTCTCGTGTATTAGGAAGTATCATGTACGTAATGAACTGCACAAGACCAGATATCGCATATACTTTAAGTAAGCTTACTAGATTTACTAGCAATCCTGATAAACATCATTGGAAAGCGATAATAAGAGTTCTTGGATATCTAAAATATACACAGAACTTTGGTTTACATTATACAAATTATCCTTCAGTAGTGGAAGGTTACAACGATGCAAATTGGATAACTGGATCACATGATACTAAATCCATAAGTGGATACATATTCACATTAGGAAATGGAGCAATTTCGTGGAAGTCATCCAAGCAGACTTGCATAGCAAGGTCAACAATGGAGTCTGAGTTCATTGCTCTTGATAAAGCCGCAGAAGAAGCAGATTGGATTAGGAGTTTTTTGGAAGACATTCCAAATTGGGAAAAACCAGTACCTCCAATATGTATACATTGTGATAGTCAATCTGCTATAGGAAGGGCCAACAGTGCATTGTATAATGGTAAATCTCAACATATTCGTCGTAGACATAAAACCATAAGACAACTTCTCTCTAATGGAGTTATCACTATAGACTATGTAAGGTCAAAGGATAACATAGCGGATCCACTAACAAAAGGCTTGCCAAGAGAGAGAGTTCAAATCTTATCGATGGGAATGGGCTTAAGACCCGTTAACTGAAAGTTTTCTAAAATGGAAACCCCATCTAGTTGACTGGAGATCCCAACATCTAGGTTCAAAGGGACAACTAAGTCTAAGAAAAAATTGATGGCACTGTAAATTAAAAACCATTCCTATGATAAGCCAGTGCACAGCCTGAGAATAGGATAAGCTTGGCTTTTAAAGATGTCTATACTATGATGTTATAAAGAACCAAGTGGGGTATTACGGGATACTCTGTATAGAATCACCTATGTGAGTGCGAAGGCGCCTCTTCAAGAAGAATTGTAAGGTCAAATTCTTCAAGCACTCATTAAACGAAGGTGGTGTTTATGGCAAAAATGAACACAAACAGAGAATCAAGGAGTTAAAAAGCATTTTATCGTGTGTTATCTTTGTAGACTTACTGTGAGAACCCGTTACTTCCCCGAGAAGGAAAGAGCGGATACTTTAAGAACAACACACAAATGAACGCAGACGGAAGAACATTTCATTGTTATTACAACAATTCCATCAGAATACATGAATATACAGAGTATGAATAAATATTATACAACAAAGAATATTAGAGATTACAATAAATTACATAGCAGCGGAAAATAATACAAAGCACAACTGAAGGTGATATATGGATACAGAGCTTTCCGGATATCATTCCAGCTGTAAACCAGGATCCTGTGAATATAAATCTGCAAAACCAAAACTACTAGCTTCCCGTGTCGAAAATAGGGGCACCCAGAGTTTAGGTTAAAACAATAAACTCCAGGTCAGTCATGTGACTGGTGTGAAAACTAAAACAGTTATTTAAAACTACTTTAAAAGAGAGTAATTCAAGGGACCACGCCGTACGTATAACACGGAACGGGTTTCCTTCCAAGAATACCAGTGCATATCAATAAACAACGCAATGCTTTTTCGAAAAATGAAGCTATTATAAGACCCAGGTCCCAGCACATAATGCAACGCAAGCCGGAGGATAGGGTTTTACCTTATAACAGCCAAACATGCTTGGTACGTTTAAAACAAATCATTTGATACTATAATAAGTGTATAGTGTCAAAACTATTACAATCATAAATATAAATCATAGACGGCGTAAGTGCCCCATATCACTATGTTGCCATACTAGGCTCTACAAATAAAGCTGAAATACACGTATTGGAAATTGGATTTCCGTCATGAGTCGAGGCAAGGGGCACGCTCCTCTCCGCTTCGAGACACTCTAGCAAATGCCTCAGGACTACACACTCTGGGTAACCCCTGGGATCCTCCAAGACCGGTCCTCTCTTACGTTTGAGGATTAATTATTCCTGAACACACGTTTCCCGGCCCTATAGGACCTATAATCGAGGCGCCTCATCCAACAACCACATAGGTGAAAAGTATATAAATGTCAGGGCTGGTAAGTCACTGACACCACCAAATCTAGAAAGAAACGTTGTGCTCTCCTTGGGTCCTCATCCCGTTTTTGACTCATATCGAGGTGTGAGGCTCGCGAATCCACGCTATACACAAAGCTGCCACGTAGGCCGTGCTTTGATCATCAACCACAAGACTTTGCTTTTCAACAGAAGCCTTGATCCATGCAACTCAGCGTGCCACACAGGCAATTCATGCCATGCGACTGATATCTATCGATATATAACCTCTAAGCTCGTACGTCTCAGAGAAGGGCGTTAAGTAAAAGAATAAATTCTCTGCCGCCAAACAGATATATATTTAACAGAAATCAATCAACATAGAATAAAATCCAATGTCAAACACACAATCCATTTCCAAGTTCGTTCTGGGTCTGAACGAAACCGGAGGCACTTTCCTCGCATATCCATCGATCTCCAAGTACGTCTGGATGACCACCAACTGATTCCCTCATCTTGGGTGTACAGCCCAATCAAGATCATCAGTAATCACCCAAACGATGTGAAGACTTCCGGTCTTCGACCACCGTCTTCATCTTCGACTTATCGTCGAATCGGTTGTTCAGAATGGGTATAAACCCCGACTTTCTGAACAACCCGCGTATATAGTAAACAAATGTTACACAAACACAACATACGCCTCATTCCAATTCATTAGTCACTAACCGTAAATCAGTAAGAGAGCAATTCCCTAAATATTAACCCCGAAGGCCGAAACCAACATCAGATCAATGCCCAGGAAACCATTCTTCTTAACTAACCTACAACTAGTTTCTAAATCTCAATTCTTAGGGAAAGGTTCCTATTAATTTTATCCAAGATAAATTTTTTAAAATTTATTCTTTAATCTTCCATTGGATGTCGTATCAAACCAAATTATGGTTTTTCCAAGCTAGTCGAGATTAGCGAACCACACCGAAGTAATTATTTATTTTATTTCCCAATCCCAAACTATTCATCCCATGAAGCAAAACTGGTAATACTCCATATCTAACACCACGGTGTTATCGGTAAAATTAATTACCATTTCACGTTCAAATCTAATTAAAGATTTGACTATCGATTGGAGCAAAACTGGTGATACTCCATTCTCGCTCATTTTCCAAATTTGATAATTTAAATTATCAATTCACATTTCAATCTAATTGCAAATTCCTTAAAACTCCTTTTTCGGGGTTTAAGAACTAATGTCATTCAAAACACAGTTCACGATAAACCCAAATCACATTCTATTTATTATCGGGTTAAAGAACAAGTGTTATTTAAAACACTCTTCACGATAAACCACTAATCTATTCTATTTAAAACCCATTTTAATTCCAATTTATTTATTTAAAAATAAATGGGTTTTAATTTTAGTTCAAAACTAGTTCATTTCGATAAAAATCTATTTTTATCTTTTCAAACATGGAGTTTTTCATCCTAATTTTTCCCAAATCATTTCTTATGATTTTACACAAATTATTACTATTTTTAATAATTTTATCAAGGCCAGTACAGTCCATTTCCATCAACGGCCATCGAACTGCACTTACAGCGACCTTTTACCAATTTGATTTGGACGTATCTCCAAATCCAACCATTAGATTTCAAATTTCTAATATTCGTTAGAAAACTATTTTCGATACGAACCCAACGGTTCCGGTTTTAGGAGAATCCGACGGTTGGATCTCCCGTAATGTCCGTTTGAAGTCAATGGTCGAAATTCACGAACTGCCGCGGCGCGGCGCGTTCTATTCAGGACATTATATTATATATATAATATATATAATATATATTTCGTCGATTTCTATTTAAAACGAATTTTATAAATAGTTTTAAATTCGTTTCAAAAACAATTTCAACTTCCATTTCAATTCAAATCAAAATTGAATTTTTCCTTATAAATTCATTTTAAAATTCATTTCAATTCAATTTGAATTCATTTCAAATCGATTTTTATTCTATTTCAATTCGTTTTCAATTCAATTTGAATTCGTTTTCTATTCAATTCAATTCGAATTTGTTTTCTATTCAATTCAATTCGAATTCGTTTTCTATTCAATTCAATTCAAATTCGTTTTCTTTTCAATTCAATCCGAATTCGTTTTCTATTCAATTCAATTCGAATTCGAATATAATCGATATAAATATCGTTCGCATCAAAATAGCGCATCTCTAATCAACACGGCTTTATATTTTTCAATAACTTCGTTATTCTATTTAACGAATGTTTGTCAACACATGACTAATCTCAACAAATGAGTACTGTCCACGTGTGACTATTTTTGTTATTTAATATATTTTATAAAAGTTATGGTATCTATCGTTTGATTTCAACCAGACTCTAACCGTAAATTAGTAAGAGAACGATTCCCCAAATATTAACCCCGAAGGCTGAAACCAACATCAGATCAATATCCAGGAGACCACTCATCTTATCTATTTTCCAGTTAGTTTCTAATTTTATATATGATAAAGATGTAAATTTTATCGTTAAAATATTTCGTTCAACACATGACTAATCTCAACGGATGAGTACTGTCAACACATGAACTTTTATTTTATAATGTTCTTTATTTTCTAAATTGGAATGAGGCCCAATCAATTACCATATAGTGTTAACTATATGGATCCCATACAACACATGTATATAATAGCAACGATAAATAATCAACCATCATCCAAAGTGCACTACACTGTATAAGCATCAAATATAGATACCTAACGCTTATAACAGCCTGTCAATCAATCGATCGACATACAACTAATTATTGGGATTAGTGTATGCCGTATTTTATCCCAATACCCGTGTGGGGTTTCAAACAATCAAACACAGATTTTTATTTGTGAAGTTGGGCGATGTGTAAAATTTATCGTCCCAATCAATGTCCTTCAAATAGGTGTACATAAACAAACCGTCCGATTTGTAAATGAATATTTATTTATTCACATTCCCGTTAAAAATTATATTTTTAACGATAAAATATTTTATTTTAACACATGAATTTCTATTCGGTCCATTTACAAAATAAAAATGAAATTTTATTTTTCTAACTTATTTTAGAAAATTTCGACGGCATAACGGCACGATACTAGAAACGGGACAAGGCCTAGCCTTATCCCCGGTCTAGTGATGGCCCACGCCATACACATATCAATCAATCCATTCCATTACACCAAACAATCAAATTTCAATCAAATAACCTAACCAACTACACAACCAAACAAACAAGTCCATGGTCTGTGGACGATGGTGTCGGGTGCTACTAAACACCGTCTGCATCCTAGTATATATATATATATATATATATATATATATATAACTAGAAAAAGAAATTTAGAGTGAGAAGTTCTCACCAAAGCTATCCCAACTCCACGACACTTCTATTGTAGGAAATCATCACTGTTCTCGTCTTTTGTCGCTTTCGTTGCCCGTAGTCACTACATATATAAAAATCACCTTTTACATTGTTGCTATGTATATAAAAATCATATTTTTACATCGTTACTATATAGACAAAATTCTATTTTTACTTCGCTACCACTACACCAAAACAGGTGATTCCCAACACTTATTTTTTTCAGTTGTCAACACTTATTTGTGTTGTACACTAATAACAAAAATAAGCGTTGCTAAGGGAAAAATGTGTTACCGAAAATACACATTGCCTTTTTTTAATTATTATAACCCATATATACGTTGGAAATCTCAGGCATCCATATATTTTCAGGGCAAATAGGTAAATTCGCATCCGTAACCCTAATTAGCTATTCCTCAACGCTTGTTCATCTCGCAGCCGCTGAAAAAACAATTTCCTCCTTCAACCGTTATCAATTTCAATTTTCAGGCGTTCCACAATTTCTCTATCTTTCTTCTCCCTTCATCTAAATCAAATCTATTCGTTTATTGTTTTCAAAATAAAATGGGTTTTATCTCGGGAATTGTAATGGGGGCCATAATCGGGATCGCTCTTATTGCTGGCTGGAGCGAGATGATGAAACGGCGCAGCATCGATCGCAAATCGAAGGTTAGTTAAGTGTGTGTAAATTTCCGATGTACATAAATATTTAAGCTTATTTGTGTAGCTCTGTGTCCATTTCTTAATTTTAAACATTTGTGCCTTTTATGCATGTAAAGGTTCACTGGAAATGGAATGGACGAATTACTAGATTACTGATACAGTGCTTGGAATCAACTGAATTAATGGAGATCCGATATGCCCTTATTGTGTTGATCAAAATTTCCAGCGTGTTTCTAGTTACACAAAAGAGCGGGGTCAATATCGAGAAACGGGTAAGCATTCATCTAATACAATTTTTCATTCAAGTAATAAACTTCGATAACTGTGGGTTTTATACACAACCTATATATAAATTGTTTCCTTAGGTCATGAAAACAGGTGAAAAAGGAATGATAGATGAGGCACAAAAGGCTCTTGAAGAGGCAGAAGCGTTGAAAAAGGTGCATTATGTTTTGTATATTTGAATTGCATTGTCAGTTTTTCATTTATGCAAGTATTAGTCGTATAAAATAGGAGTCCTGGTTATTTACCGCACTTGTGTTATGTTGTTAACTATTCCTTTATGAAAATAACTGTTGTCTTGCTCCCATAATTCGTTTACCACAAATCTGTACTTGATTAATAGATCTGAAATGTTAATTTCAGCTAAAAGAAATTTGCTCCTATCAATCTTTGTGCATTATGTACTTCTGTTTCATTTTGCAGCTTAATTTGAGACATGACCCAACACCAGATTCTTCAAACCAAAAGCATACAGCTACTGATGTGCGAATTGTAAGTTAATTCGTCCTCTCTAGGATTTATCTTTTGTTCTCCTATCAGGTTTAATTTCTTTTAGTCAATAAACTCTTCCATTCATATTAGAAGGCATTTTCAGCATGTCTGCATTTATTATGTTTATTTTAATTATTAAATATCCATGCATTCATTTACATGATTTTGCGCATTTAATTGGGTCATTTTGTTTCCAAATTTTTTTTGATACAATTTTGTATCTCCTTTCATGTACAACTCTTTGCCATTTTGCTGTGTAATAAAATTCAAGGTTCACCACTTCAGCATTTAGATGCCCTATATAAAATAAAATGTAATAAAGTTGATCGAAATTTTGGTGGAGTCTTTCTGCATACAACAAAAAAGGGCTTCTATACTATATTTTCATTTAATCTATCAGCATGCACAAGAATAATGTCCAACGTTGTTCATCTAATTATTATTATTATCTAAACTGCATTGCTTAAATTCTAAAATTTGTTGATAGGCAAAGCTATATTCCTTGTATATACTTCTTTTTCTTGTACTTGTTTTAGGCTTGTCAATAGATGTCTGAAAAATCCGAAATTCTTCTGGATACATTTACAAATATTAGTTAATATTTGAAAAGCATATGTGGATATCCGGTATTCGAAAATATTCTCGGATGTGGATATGACTGTATCCATACCCGAGAAATACTCATCCGATCCGAAATTGAACATACTTTTTGGAATTTTATTATCATTTGAAATGGACACTATGAAAAGTTGTTATTTGTTTCAACGTTTATTTCTAAATAAGTTCATTCTACTTTTGGATCCAGTGACAGACCCAGCCAATTATCACAGATAGGGCCGTATTTATTCACTGTATAAGTTGAACATGGGTATACACAAAAAGCCGATGTACTCACAGAATATTCAAATCAAAGACTCTTTCTTTCGTTGATGTATGGCCAGAGAAACAAATTAGGTAGGGTCTGGTGTGCCCATTTTTCATTACTTCAGGTAGGGCCACTGCCCTAGAGCTAGCAATGGCTCCGCCCCTGGTTGGATCCCATGTGAAACTATCCTATGGCTTATAATACCATTAGCATTTTAAAACATTTTTTTTAACCAAGTTCAGATTATCTGATTGCCTCCATTTCACAATTTCACTTTATTTTTCTATTTCCTCAATCACATTTGAACCTTAAACTCGCAATCACAAAACTCTTTATTTATAAGTTCCATGCTTGTTCTTTATTTATGAGTTGCGAACTTGTAACAGTATTTTGTGGATTATTATTTTTACTTTAAAAACCGAAGTACTAAGTTTAACAGTTATTATGTTCGATTGTTATTTGAGCACCTCGTGAAATGTGATGTTTTTGTTTTAAAATTCAAATATTAAAACCAAATTCAGCTTTCGGATGTGGATATTTATGGATATCAGGTAAAAATTCTCGGGTGTGGATATAGATGCAAAATTTGAGATGTCGGATGTGGATTCAGCAGTATCTGCATTTGTTGACAGCCCCAACTTGTTTAGTGATAAGTATAACCTTGCCTTTTTCTTCATTTCATTTCTTGTTGAATTGTGATTTTTACCATCTCTTGCGATGTACTTTAAATGTTTACCCATAGTTTATTTTATTTTCTTAAAAAAGAAAGGATCTACCGTAACATATCTATTATGCTAATCAAACATAATGGATTCCTTCAGCCTGTAATCTCAGATTCATATTCAATCATCCCTTCCCCACTTTTTCCTGATAATTTACATGTATTATTGCATGTCAATAATTGATCTGTTTGAAAACAATTAGTGCATATCTGTTTTGTAGACTGATCAAAAATTGCGTGTTTGCGACATACGTGGAGCATTCTTGAGCATATATGACAAGTAAGTATTTATGTTGAAATTTACAATTTGTCTGATGAACATCTTTCAAATGGAAGTTCAGTCAATTTTAATGCTTCTCAAAGCTATGATATCAATGGTGGGAAAAATTATAATACAGTAAATCAGATAGCAGATCCTTCTATTTCAACCATTGATTGGTTACAGCCAAAATCTCCTGATAAGTTCAAAGGTACGTCATCATCCAATGGCCGTGATGGAATCCATAAGTCACCTGCTATTGTATAAAAATTCAGATGGGGCAATGAAAGTTGCGATGGAAGATTCATCAGTGGCTAGGATTCCTTCAAAAACCAATGTAGAACATGAGGTATGCATGCTTGATTTTATTCTATATTTTTGTCCTGCTTGCTTGTGAGATGGAAATTTATGCATGGTTGAAATCCATTACATAGTTGACATTTAATTCCTACAATTTGCTTTGACAGTTTCTACATATGCATTATTCCCTACAACTGTTACATATCAAAATAGGAATGGAACGTGTACTTTAATCATGAGAATAATTGAGTGCATTTTTTTTCTACTATGCATTTGCTGCCATTCCTTAGATAGGAAAGATTAAATACTCGCAGCTTTGATTACACACTTTAGCTGCTTTCTTAAACACTATAGGTGCAAATGCTGAGCCCACGGCTCATCAAAGCTGACCCACAGGCTGAGCCGTGGCTCAGCATTTGCTGAGTTTTGGCTCAGCAACTGCTGAGCCTTATCGCTCAGCTTTGCTGAGCCACAGGCTCAGCATTTGCTGAGTTTTGGCTCAGCAACTGCTGAGCCTTACCGCTCAGCTTTGCTGAGCCACAGGCTGAGCCGTGGCTCAGCATTTGCTGAGCTTTGGCTCAGCAACTGCTGAGCCTGAGGCTCAGCTTTGCTGAGCCTGAGGCTCAGCTTTGCTGAGCCTGAGGCTCAGCATATGCTGCTGAGCCACAGGCTCAGCAAAGCTGAGCCGTAAGGCTCAGCATTTGCTGAGCCGAGCCTTACCTAATTTGCAAGAAATTACCTAATGCTGAGCCGAGCCTTACCAAATGCTGAGCCGAGTCGTAAGGCTCAGCATTTGCTGAGTTTTGACTTTTGTGAATTCGGTATTTTGTGCGAGATGTTTTTCTGTTTTTAACAAGAAACTGAAATTTTCAATTTAATGTGATATTCAATTAATGCAGGCACTTCTAGAGGCAGCGGAAGAAAAGAGAAAATTGGATGGTAGTTCTAGTGGCGCAGTAGATGATCTTGATAACGATCCAATTGCAGAAGTTTTTGGTTCCGACATGAAGACAAATTATTGTCGAGCAATTAGTTCTACTTCTTCTATATAACAAGTAAAGGTGGCTCGAGTTGTAAAAGCTGTAGCTGATAAAAAACAAGCCGTGGATTTGTCCGTTTGGAAATTGGAGATAGAAAGGCAAGTAGCTACTCAAGTTAATAACGCCATCAATTCAATTACTTCAACTTTTATGAAATTTATACCTAATTTGCAAGAAAAACTTGTTGCAAGTCATTCCACTCCTCGTACAGAAGGTGCTTCTAATTCAAGGGATTCTCCTATAAGTAATAATGTAACCGTTACTCCAAATGTGTCACTTAATGATCTTCATTCATCTACAATGGAAAAGAAATATGTAATGCTATTGTCAAATGATCTAGAGAAGGAGGTAGCAAAAGGTTATCTTGGAACACAAATAGTTTGTCATTTTAGGAAAGTGGTACCGAATATAGAGAAAGTAATTTGGGTTGTTGAAGTTCTTGAACCGGATGCACCAATTTATGATGGTCCTCAAAATGGAATGTACAAGTTATGTGAATTTTCAGATGGAGGCTTCGTTATATGGCCAGAGTTTCGTATTCGTTATTTGTAGAATCTTATTTATGTATTGAATTTAGCAAACTAATTATGTATTATTGAATTTGACATCTTAATTATGTATTGTGTTTGTTTATTGTTAACTGATATTCTATGTCGTTATGTTATGAATGTTATCTATTAGTATGCATTGAGTTTAATATTAGTTTTTGATTCATATTAAATATCGTCTATATTGTCATCATGTTGGTTATTAATTGAATATTAATGTTAGAATATGCGAGTTGTTAATACATATTTCTGTTATTATTAAAATTTATATTTGTTGTGAATTAAAATTTTGTAACATGTATAGGCGTTACAAACAAATGTATTGCAACATGTATAAGCGTTGCAAACAAAAATCTTACAACGATTATAAGCGTTGGTAAAGAAAATCTACCAACGCTTATAAGCGTTGCGACTGAAAATATACCAACGCTTATAAGCGTTGGGACAGAAAATCTACCAACGCTTATAAGCGTTGGTACTAATTTGCCACCCCTCCATAGCAACACTAATAAGCGTTGCTGAAATTGTTTGCGACGGTTATACTCGTTGGGAATCACCTGTTTTGGTGTAGTGTACTATATAGATAAAAATTCTATTTTTACTTCGCTACTATATAGATAAAAATCCTATTTTTACTTCGCTACTATATAGATAAAAATTCTATTTTTACTTCGCTACTATATAAATAAAAATTCTATTTTTACAACGGTACTATACAGATAAAAATTCTATTTTTACAACGGTACTATATAGATAAAAATTTCTATTTTTACAACGGTATTCATTATAGAGACCATATTTTCCTATCGCTAATGAATATATAAAAATCGAATTTTTACTTTGCTAATGAATATATAAAAATCGAATTTTTACTTTGCTAATGAATATATAAAAATCGAATTTTTACTTATATTACTTCATATGAAAAGCTCAATCTTTTCTACCACTTCATATATAAAACAAAAATCTAATCTTTCATCCATATGAACACTGTATAAAAATCGCATCTTTATTTATATGAATACACTACAAAAATCTCGATTTTATTTTCAAATCTATACAATTATATCATTTCAGATTTTTAAAGCAAATTTCATATAAAATAGATAAATAAAATTAAATTAAAAACACACTTACTGTTTTTCGTTTGGAGGGGGTTCACTGTCGGAATCGAGTTGAGGAAGGGCGCGCCGGAGTGTTGCAGGCGGAGGGGGAAGTCGTCGGAGCGGGGGAGGTGGCCAAGGGGTTCACGCATCGCAACAGAGAGAGGGGGGTTTCGCAGGCGGCAGATGGAGGAGGGGGGTTTCGCAGGTGGCAGATGGAGGGAGGGGGGGGGGGGGGTTTGCAGGCGGCAGATGGAGGAGGGGGGGTCGATCGACGCGGTGACGTCGCTGATGGGGGGGGGTCGATTTGGGGTTTTCTCTTCTTCTTTTTTTCTGTTATGAATCGGTTTCGAAATCAAAGGGGGGCAGAGGAGATAAGGGGAAGAGAGAGGAAAGATTTTATTAATTTTATTAAATTATTTAATTCAAAAAGTTGACTTTTTCATACGACCTCTAAACGAGGCCCACCGCCTGTCATCCATAACGTATTACCCCCATTCCGAACACAATGGGATATGTATCGTAAGCTGATTCGATCGTCATAATCAGTTTCCGTTAAAATCAACATATAACTCTATATATTGAATTTGAACGCGCATTTCAATTTACCGGGATCACATACGAACACTATGAATTCCCGAAAAATATTTTCTAGCTTCGTATTGATGATACGGTCCTAACTAAACTAGTTTCGTCGAATTCTGAGACCGTTGGAAAAATGGCCATATTCCAGTCGATTAAAATCAACTGAAACTGGTCAAACGCGTTTTCCTTTGCCACGCTCACATATTGACTCGAAAAATTATGAAATTTGGAATCTAGCAATAATTTGACATCACAGATCCAACAAAAGTGGATTCGTCGAAATCCGAGGTCGTTTGCAAAATTTCCATTTTTAAAGGCTGGAATTGCATAGCGACTATTCAGAATTTTCAACTGGACGTATCTTTTGATTCCCGCTATGAAATTTCGATTTTTCGGATTCGTTGGAAAGGTATTATCAAATAGATCCTATTATTTTTTGTTTCGCTAAAATCCGGTTTGTTTTGCACCCGAGACATTCAATTGAAGTTTGAAATCGAATTATCGAACTACCGCGCCATTTTCAATTCCTTTTATATTTATATATAATTATTTATATTCTAACGACGACGTATATAGTATATACGTTCGATTCTATATTCAAAATAAATTTCTCGTCGATATTATTTAAAATAATTCATTTTAAATATGCAAAATTTATTAAAATTGTCAAAATAAATTTTTTAAACTAGCCCGCATTTCCGGGTTATTACACTTACACAAATGGCTTACAGTTCAAAGACAGTCTAGTCCACTGATTCGCCAGTTAGTTATAACGATAAAACACTAGGAAAAGTTCAAGGCTTTTATGCTACTTTTACCGATATGATAAATGTTTCACTATTTTAAGAACAGATCATGTAACCACTCATTCATGTGGGGGATTGTTGGAAGAATGAATAAATGGTTAAGGCAAATTTTGGCAAAATCATTTAGTCCCACATCGGTGAAAAACTAGCACCTATGCCACTACTTATATTAAGGCATGATATGTTATTACAAAAGAAAGAGAAGATGGAAGAGAGAGGCAATGGCATGAACAAAGCATGCATATATTTCATATTAAATTAGAAAGGCCAAAGATAAGGGCCTTGGGGCTCTTGGGGTTTCGTGATCGATTGGGCCTGCGAATGCGGATGGGCTCGCTGTATAGCAAAAAGTTTGTTTTTTGAATTCGGCCACGCAAATGCCAACGGAAGTATCTATTGGTAAAGGGTCGCAACCTTTCCAACAGTAACAGCCGTTGCAATTCAAACAGGAGCACCTGTTCCTAAAAAATGCCTCTTCGCTGCTTATATAAAAGCATGCGAAAATCAAATCACACAACTAATTTTTGGCTCTTCTCTCCTCTTGTTCTCCATCCTCCATTGCTCTGTTCTACAACTAAATACCTACCTTGGGTTCGTCGTCGCTCTGTAGTTGTAGCGCAGCATCACAGAGTCAGGTCCGTTTAACCTTCGGAGGTGAATTGCTAATTATCTCCTCTACATCAGTGGGAGAGAAATATTGCTTTAAGGGAATAGTATCGACTACTGGACTTGGACTAGCTACACGCAGGCGGACTGTAATAAAATGGTATTGCCAACCTTCTTCTTCTCCTTTCGTATAGTACTGTATACTATACTGATTTGCAATTACTCGAATAGTAATTACTATTTGCCTTGCTTTTGCTTTGCTGGTTCTGATTTACTTAGAATAACAGGAAAAACAGGAGGGATGAACAGTGGTTTGCAATTAAATGGGTGGAGCAGATGGTAAGCCTGAGAACTGGATTTACCAGAAAAATCGGTGGGTAGGAGATGGAAAATCGGCTGAGCGGAAAGAGGAAATAAACAAAATTAAGTTGAGGAGGGAACGGTTGGTTAAGGAATTAAATTATTTCTGATGTCGGCCTAAATTGGATTATTTTGAATTACTGTGGGATCAAGGGTGCCAAGTCAACATTGCTATGTTTTTGTTTTCTATTATACGTAATAGATTGGAAGGGATGAAGTGCTTATTTATATAGGTCTACTGGCTTCGAATGGAATATGAATGAAATATTTATTTATTTATTTATTTTATTTTTAGCAGGAACAATGGAAATGAATACGTGGATCGAGTGAAGTAGGAGAAATGTGCTACTATCAGGTAATGTTTTAATGTTTGTCAGCCATACCCTTTGGAAAAAAACCAGCGTAATGTTTGAAAGTAAAGCTGGTATATTTTAGAGCATTTTCCGTTTGTAGCCCCCTTATTTTTTTAATGGCATAAATAGCCCACTTTTTCAAAAAATTGCAAAAATAGCTCCCTTTTGGCTAATTCGGTGCTGAGTTAGCCGGAATTGGCCTGAATGCACTAACGCGATTTGGAATTGCGCCGATACACGTGTACACTGACGCAATCTCGGATAGCGCCAGTCTACTAAAAGTTAAAAAAAATTGTCTCGTTTAGGCGCAATCCTAAATTGCGCCCAGTTTTTTTAATAAAAAACAAAAGTCAGAGTCCATACAATATTTCTGTATATCGTTCTGTAGGCAAATGGGCAATGCATTAGAAAGTAAACAGAAATATTGTTGTTGTTTGTCCAATGTGATTTTTCTATCTTGAACACCCATCATCCTGAAGATGTTATTACAGTGAAACAAATCAAAAAAATCAATATCGTGATTCTTAACAACTTGAAAACAAAAGAAGTAAAACAACTCGATAAAGGAATAGTCAACTTGACTTAAGCAAGCATGCCAAGTTATGGTGGATCCTCGTCCGCGGCAGTGGCCGGTGTTCTCCTTTCATCCTCGTAAACCTCTTCTGCTCCGACTACTTGTTCATCCGCATCTGTCCCAACTTATGGTGGATCCTCATCCGCGACAGTGGCGTCGATGGTGGGTGTGGAGCACGACACGGTGGTACCACAGGCTAGCACGAAAGAGGCCATTGGAGAAGGTATACCCTAAAGTGAAGAGGTCTGAAGTGGAATGGGCACTTCCATTGGTTAAAGAGAAGAAATTTGAACAAGTAGCAGATTCGAAACTCAGTGGTAAATATGTGGAAGAAGAGATGAAGAGAGTAATTATTGTAGCACTTGTTTGTGCACAAAGAGATACAGAGAATAGACATAGTATGGTCGAGGTCATAGATTTGCTTAAAGGTGGAATTATGACTATGTCGTAGATGATTATTGAACTCAGAACGTTTCTCGTTTCTCTTCCAACGCCTCCGCTTATTCTTAGACTGTCCATCCCTGGTCGATTATTGAAATGCCGAGTCCTTGACCTTGTGCTTTTGTTGTATGTGCATTTCTTCTTGAGTTTGAATGGTTTTTTAAAGTCGATGGTAATATGATGAAGTTCTGGTGATGGAGTGAGAATGTAGTGTACAGAGGTGTATGTGAGAAGCCATTTTTTTGGGTCTACGGCTATGTTGACAGCGGTGTAGTGTACTGATGGAGACTATCGTTCAAGGTCAGCTAGTTCAGGAGGACGCTAGCCTTATATATCTTAAGTAATATGCATGAAGAACTAATGTGTGACTGAACAGCCCAGGACCAAGTTAAGGATAGGCTGACACATGCTTCAAAGCAGGCCAACAACATATGCTCCTAGCTTTAAGGTGTACGACAGACATGCAGCTGCGCATAGTACGTGAATCCCTGTGTTTAATAGCTCACCAGACTAATGATTCGATATAGATTTAGGCGAAGCAGGAAAGCGAGAGCTGGCAAATATGGGTCGGTGATGTTAGTGTTACGGGTGTGAGTTCTTAGATGTATGCAAGATGTAGAGGTCGGGTGTAAGATGTAGAGGTCGGGTGTGCCGGAGTGGTGGCTACGGGTATTCAGTGGAGCTTGGAGCGGTGAGTTGGGCTAGGAGTTGCATTGGGTATTAGGCTTCAGGTATATATATAATTTGCATGTAAAAGTAACAAGTTCATTTGGGAAGTTTGATAGATTATGTAAACTCGTCAGCTATATTCACTTGGCCTATATTTTTTTAATTTCTTAGCTATTGGAAAACAAGGATTTTGTGGCCTTTTGCTTTGTAGATCTATTAAAAGAGAACAGAGGCGCAATTTCAAATTACGTCCCAAGCGAGACAACTTATTTTTATCTTTCAGTAGACTAGTGCTATCCGAGATTGCACCAGTGTACACATGTATCAGCGCAATTCCAAATCACGCCAGTGCATTCAGGAGCGCTGAGTTGGCCAAAAGGGGGCTATTTTTGTAATTTTTTGAAAATATGGGCTATTTGTGCCATTAAAAAAAATAAAGGGGCTACAAACGAAAAATGCTCTATATCTTATCTTTGGATACACATGTTTGAAAATAGGTGACACACAAAGGTCGATAAAGGCACGAAACGATAGGAAAATATTTGCGCAGATTTCATTATTTACATATTTCGAAGTTTGTGAAACGAAACTGCAACCAGCCACCGTTTTTTGAACAAGGAAGGAATGGGATCGGTTTGATAATAAACCATAGAGATTTAGAAAAGATAATGCAGAGATTTGGTTTTACTTCAGCGTTTAATACTTGTTGTTTTCATTTCACTTTCAACCGAATCCTATTAAGATATGCACCCAGATTTTATAAAATTTTGTTTCAGAAATTTAGTCAAATTTTGCAGCAAGATTTGTTTAGACATTGTAAAGATCTTGAGTGGATTTAAGTGCTTTAAAATGCCATTATCGCAGATGTATATATCATTCTTGTTAACAACTGAGACTAGATTTTGCACATGGCTTAAAATACATATATTCAATGCTCACAGGAACATGCTTTAAAATACATAACTTGATACAAGTGAATACAAGTTTAAAAATTTCCTTTTTGCAGACTCGTGGAGTCTTAAATTTACACATGTTCGGATAGATATTTTGTACTATGATTTGGCAAAGAATGGTTTTGATTTTGAATGATTTTTTTATAAAGACTTGGTCAAAGTATGCCAACGTGTATAGCATATGGTAAAGATTTTGTTTTGATTTTATTGAAAGGAACACTGATCTTTTTTATACTGATAAAATATTAAACATTATTGAATTAGAGTTATCAAATTTTAAAATACAATTTTAAATGTTCAAATAAACGATTAAAAATCTGGACCTTACACAGTTAGTGAACCAATCGCTGGGCATCAACCAAAAATCCTCTTTAAAATCCAATCTCTTGCATATATAAACCTAAAAAAACTATTTAATAGTCCACAGATAAAATTTTAAATTGTTTTCCAAAGACCTACTCTCCCCCGATCACTCAACTCCACCATAGGCGACATGACCTCTAATTTAACCGCAGCCAACATCGTTGTTTCTCCTATTTTGACTAAAGCGGATCCATCAGCATTAGTAACAGGGTCGACTACAACTGTGGTGGATCTAGATTAAGCGAGAGAGCGGGTGTTGGGTCGAATCGACTCGGGAAGATGACGCTCGTAAAATAGAAGTGGAAAGAGACAGTGATCGATGACAATCTCCATTTTCAACGAGAGAGAAGTTGGAGTGGGAGGAGTGCCGATCCAAAGAATCAAGTGCCTAAGCCACACTTGAATTTTGTTTCCTTGTCTAGACCGGCGGCACAATGAATGTCTTCTTGTTCATTAATTAGGAAATTAGGGTTTTTTGGATTTGGGAACGTCGTGATGATTTGGGAGCTACGAAGAATGAAAAAGGTGATGAGTAGGTATGAAGCATTTGTTAATCAAGATCTACGTTTTTCGTTGGTACTAATATCGACATATGGATCATTAGTATTAGGCATTGAATTATTCTAGTGTGATACTAAGGGCACCCCAGTTTCCTTTTTTATTACCACAACTTAAAAATACCATAAAAATTACCCTTTCACTCATCCTAATACCGCATATTAAAAAATAGGGGCTACCACCGTTATATTTATTTCTCCCTTTGAGCTGAAACCTCTAGATTTAACTTCATTCATTGTGAAATCGTGCAATGCCATTAATGCCGAGTAAGAAGAAACTGCAAATGCGTCGTTGTCTCAACCCCAATCAACTTAATCAAGTAAGTTATTGGCCCTAATTTTAGTTTGGTTGAAGATTGCACTGAGTGCTATTTGACGTGAATGAAATTGATTGAAAGACGCTTTCTTGCCACGAACAGTATTTTCGAACGGTGGTTAATCGTCGTACGTATAATGTTTCGGTGGCAGTTTATTACCGTTTGTTCGGTGACTTTATTTAATTTAAGATTAATGTGGTATTAGGAAGCATAGAGAATTTAATATGTTTAATTTTTTCTAGTTGTGGTAATAGGAAGCATAGAGAGTTTCAACAAGTTGGCGTTTTACGAGGAATGTGTCATGGAGAAGCAAACTAGAGTATCATTCGGTGAAGGAAAATATGATTCAAGGGCGATTCTTGAGTATGTGCGTACGAATGCTTGGGGACCAGCGCCAGTAGCTTCTTTGGGAGGTGCAAGATATTATATTTCTTTCATTGATGATTTTTCTCGGAAGGTTTGGATGTATGTAATGAAGGCCAAGTCGGAGGCATTTGCAAGATTCAAAGAATGGAAGGCTCTTGTTGAGACTGAGAGTGGAATGACTTTGAAGGTTCTTAGGTTCGATAATGGCGACGAGTATGTTTCTGGAGAGTTTCTGAATTTTTGCAAGCATCATGGTATTCAGAGGCATTTTACTACACCGGAAGATCCGCAATCTAATGGTGTGGTGAAGAGAATGAACCGAACTCTACTAGAGAAAAATTGATGCTTGAGATTGACATTCGGTTTGTCTAAGGGATTTTGGTTCGAAGCTTTGTCATCTGCGATACATGTTATTAATCGAATTTCGTGCTCGGCTATTGATAACAAAATTCCGGAGGAAGTGTGGAAAGGGAAAAGCATTGAATTGAGTTATCATCGGGTATTTGGCAGTCCAATTTATGTGCATGATCCGGGAAATGATAAGCTCTCAATTAGAACTTTAAAGGGATTTTTCTCGGTTATATGGATGGTGTCGAAGGCTATCGGATTTGGAATCCGGAAATGAAGAAGGTTGTGGTTTCTCATCATGTTACTTTTGATGAGTCGGCTATGTTCAAGGAGAATGAAGGCTCATCGGATGTTCTGGATTTGGTTCATGGTGAATAAAAGGAGAAGGAAGTTATTCCCACTTTCAGGCCTAGAGAGAGTAGAGTATTTGGAGGTGCTTGTGAGGTGAATGCGGTTGATGTTATATCACATACTCTACAGGATTTCTTTAGTAGTGTTGCTGATGTGCACGAGCCTAGAGAAGATTCAGTTCAAGGTGGAGTTGAAGGAAGACCGGGTGATGGTATCGTCGTGCTATAAGACCACCTGAAAGATATGGTGATTGGAACTATCTTTGCTTTGTGAGAATTCGGACTATGTTCTTCATGTAGTCCAAGATGTGGAGATGTCATGAGATTGAGTGATAGCTCGAAGTGGATTTGTGCCATGGAGGAAGAGATGCAATCATTGATGATGAACCAAACTTGGTAGTTGGTTCCACTTCCTCAAGGAAACCGTGCTATTGGATGCAAATGGATATATAAGGTGAAAGATGATGGAAGATTAAAAGCTAGGCTAGTGACTAAGGGGTTTGCATAGAGGAAGAGAAAGGAGTATGATGAGATCTTCGCACCGATTGTGAGACATACTTCTATCCGGATATTACTTGCCATAGTTGCTATTCACGACCTGAAGTTGGAGAAACTTGATGTGAAAATCGCCTTCTTGCATGGTGACTTGGATGAATACATCTACATGGAGCAACCAGAAGTGTTTGTTGTAAATTATAAGTCAAAACTGGTTTGCAAATTGAAGAAGTCACTAAATGGTTTGATGCAATTACCTAGGAAATGGTACAAGATACTTGATCATTTCATGCTTGAAAGTGGCTTCTATCGAAGCACGAAAGATGCTTGTGTATATTTCAAGAAGTTAGGAAATGATTGTTGGGTGTATTTACTCTTGTACATGGACGATATGCTCATTGTATCTAAGGACAAGGCGAAATTCAACAAGTTGAAATTGAAACTGAAGGCGGAGTTGGAGATGAATGACCATGGAGAAGCAAAGAAGATTTTAGGCATGGATATTGAAAGAGATCGAAAATATTTTGAGTTGAAATTGACTCAAAAAGAATACATCAGAAAAGTGCTTTGTCAGTTTAGCATGGAGGATGCAAAGGCGTCAAATACACCTTTATCTTTGCATATAAAGCTTTCGACTAAGGGATCACCTATCGAGGAGAAAGACATGGCTTATACGGAAAAGGTGTCATATGTTAGTGCGGTTGAAAGTTTGATATATGTCATGGTGCGTACAAGGCCCAATATTACAAATGTCATCGGGGTGGTTAGTAGGTACATGGCTAATCCGGGGAAATCGCATTAGGAAGCAGTGAAGCTTATCTTGAGATACTTGGAAGGTACATCATCTCATGGTCTTGTTTTCAGGGGCAGTAAGGAGAAGAACTGCATGTTGGTTGGTTATTGTGATTCGAACTATGCTGGTGATAGGAATCGCAGAAAATCGACTTCTGGTTCTGTCTTCACTCTTGGAGGTACAGTCATAAGTTGGAGACCGAGATTGCAGACCATAGTTGCTTTATCCACTATGGAGCCAGAGTTGATAGCTGCGATGGAGGCAGCGAAAGAAGCACTCTATTTGAAGCGATTGCTATATGAATTGGGTTTTGAACATGAAAATATTGATGTTCAATGTGATGGCCAAAGTGCTATTCATTTTGTGGAGAATTCGGCGTTTAGCTCACGGACCAAGCATATTGAAATGAGTGAGTCAGTCTAGCAGGCATGGACGAAGACAAGCAAGTATGCCTTCGGAAAGTGCACGCAAAGGATAATGCGGCGAATATGTTCACTAAGGCATTATCCGTTGGGAAGTTCGAGCATTGCTTGAACTTAATTCGCTTGGAGAAGTGCTAGGTGCCACAAGGTGGCACAGTTGGCAGAGAAACTTGGATATGGAGAAGAGTATCGGTGAGAGGTTGAAGTTATATCTTCTTGTTATATTTGTCTTTTAGTGAGACTAATTTAGGAGTTGGATGTTTTGAACATTTCATTGGCGGGTGGGGACTTTGCTTGAACTCGCTGATGGAGTGCAATGGGTGGTGGTCACGCTGGAGCTCATTGAGGAAACATTAAATCTTGTTTGGTTGAAGGTAGAGGATGGTTTGGTACTATCGGTGTTGGTGTTGGACATGGATATAATATCAAGGTGGATTGCTAAATTTTGCGATATTATATGGTAGAATTGAAGTGGATGGAAGTAGCTTCATGTCGAAGAAGACGGTTTGCAAATCGGAGCTCATAGGTGAAAGTTGCAGTTGAAAAAGTGTTTGGTTTTAGTAGGAAGGTGCAACAGACGTCTGTCATAGGGCAACAGACATATGTGTTGTCAGGGAAATTTTTCTGAGACTCACAACAGACGTCTGTCACTCCAACAAATGTCTGCGCTGAAGCAGGAATAATTCCAGGTTGGGGACATACGTCTGTCCCACTCCATGATAGGCGTCTGATCGAGTATTTCGACAGTTTCTAGCTGAGAACATTATATGTTGATTTGTGAAGATACCAGGCGTAATTTGGGTAATTGGTACATTTTATTCTTTCCCTATATAAGCTATTTTCAGATCTCAAATCAGAGGTACCAAAAAAAGAAGCTAATCAAGCGATTAGATCTAGGTTTATTCTAATTAGGGTTTTGGCAACGCTAATCTTCTTCAATTCTTTTCTCTACAAAAACAATTTTTTCTGGTGAATTTGGTCATTGTAATTAATCTCTGTACTCTTCTATTGATATTAGTAAAGGTCCTTTCTCAAAGTGGACATACATTAACGAGACATCGGTGGAACCACTATAAATTGCTGTGTGATTTAGTTTATCGTCATTGCTCTATTATTTCCATTGTTAGGTGATTGTGATTGACTTGCGAAAATGGGTTGAGAAGTTTTGATATATTGATTGGTTGTTTTTACACATTTACTACGATCTTGTCTTCCCCTGAGTTGGGGTTTCGATATGAGTGGTCTTGAGTCAAAATTTCTCCCTAACATGTTCTTCGATGATGATGATTTTCTAAAGAGAAAACTGTATAGTTCATTCCTTTTTTAGATTAGATGAAGTATTTTTGATCGAATAAGAAGCTGCATCGTAAGGTTATGTGTTCTTATACCATAAAAGAATATTTGCTAAAATGTCTTCTGTTGATAGAATGATTGTACGAAAAAGGTGTCTTATGTTTACAATTGTTTTAGCATATATAAACATAAATGAATAAATATGCTTCAGTTATATATAAATGCTTTAGGCCTGAACTTGTTTTACTTTGATCAAGCACTCCTGCAAGAAAAATTACCTTTAGTTATGTAAATTGGTTGCGTTCATCGGTAAAAGCAGCTAAACGTTTTTCACCCTGCAAATTTGGACAAAAAACGCCCATCCCGCCTTACAAAATTTTGTTGCTTCAGATAATTTGTCCGCATTTCTTTTGTCACATTATTCCTCCCGTCCACGCTTAGAAAAAACAATTACTCCGCCCTTTGCTTCTCTTAGACCTAGAATTTTTCCCTTTTCACATCGGTTAAATTCTCCTCATCCTACGATTCATCCATCTTCAACGTCCTCATACTAGTGTCCATCGTTATCGTCACTCTTGTCCGCTTCGCCTTTCTGAGATATTTTAACCGGGATACCATATCTGGTTGCTTGAGATTTCTACGAAACCCTAGATAGGTATGCCATTTAGATTTCAATTGTTTTTGGATCTGATTTTGCAGTTCAATTATCTTGTTATTTGCTTTTTTGGGTTATGTAGATTTTATGCAAATATATTTTCTACGGTGTAAAATTTCATAAGTTAAGTCAAAAGGGATTTGAACCAGAGTTCGAATTATAATTAGAGCAAGGATTTGAGAAGATTCAGTTAGTTTTGATTAAAAAATTGTAAGAAATAGAGTAGTTTGAGGATAAAGTTCATGTTGAATGTGTTAATGCAGCCTTCCAATTACTGGAAAAGAATCGTGTACAGTGACAAATATTTATGGTTTGTATGAATAGCAGGAGTATATTCCATTATATTTTAATATGGTGTTGTTTTACTTTGTATAAAGTTTAGAGCATATAACATAGCTACGTATTCTACATTCAATGTGACATTTTCACCATATGTCCTAAAGGAACAAATTTTATTAAAAACCTGGATTTGAAGATTAGGAACCACATGAAAGTGCTTGTGTTGTGATGGATGAGTGTTGATAGCAAGAAAGTGAAAATGATGTTGACTATATGCAATTGTAGCAAAATATGGTTACGTTAATCTTTTTTCATGCTGATAGTTGAAAGATCATAGGGTTAGGCTGGGTTATTTTGTCTTGTGATGCTTATATTGACGCTTTAATATACATATGCATAATCTGGCTTGTGATGCTTAGCTGATAAATATGAATACGCAGATATCTTTATCTATAATGAATAACATATTATTCAAATGAATTTCAATTTATTTTCTGGTGTAGTGATCAAATGAGAAACATGAAACACATTACGCACATTTTATATGAAAGTTTTGTTTGAAAGTTGCTACAATACTAAAGTGATTGGTGGATATAAATTTTCTTGAAACTGGAAAATATATCTGAGGTCAAAATGAACAAATTTTCAAGAAACTGGAAAACAAGACGGAATGTCATGGACAATACTAAATTGATTGGTGTATACAAAATTTCTTGCTGCTTGATTCTTGAAAAGTGTTAGAAAAAATAACTTTATTTTGTTTTGAAACTTTTGCTTTCATAAGTTTATTTAATAAATAATTTTCATGAACAAGGGCATATTAATAAGAGGAGAATCAAGGGAGTCTTTAGGGATAGTATGAGAAGTGGTTTTGTTGGCTTGAGAAGATGTTGGATTATCAAGAAGGGTAGAAAAGCCATATGAACATGGTTGTTGTGCATGCATGGGTAAAATGATTTGTTTAATCTAGGTTTCTAAGTCAGCACATAATTTGTCTTCACTTTCAGGAAACATGTTAATACTGACCCATGGGGAGACAACGTTGTGCAACATGATTCTAATGAACAAAATCAGGATGAATTCCAAATTATATTCTAGTTTTGTTTGAGGTCAAAATGTGCAAGAAAATCAAATCAACAAAATTTCAAATGTTGCTCACCCAGTTAGCTAATATCCAAAATAATTGTGTTAATGTCATTTCCGTTCTTCACTTCAGTGGTCATATTATACAACAAATCTAATGAGTTTGGTTAAAATGTCATTTATAGTTCTCACGCTCCTACAAAAAAATGTGAGCTAATGTACTTCACAGTTCGCATGGTCCACACGATTGGAATAATTTAAACAGTAATTAGTCCATGCATTGCCGCACCCTATAAATCCTGATAATCCCGTGAAGTGTATTTTTCACATTGCAATCTCATGTTTTGTACTAATAAAATTGTAGTGCAAAAGCATGTTAAAGATATGGAAGATTATACTTATACGAAAAGAAATGGAGGGGTCTGCATATAATTTCATATGACTATAACAATTTTGCATGAAATTGACTTAATTTTATGAATAACTCGTAAGATGGAAAGTAAATGGTAGACTGGAATAAACACATTTAGTAGGTATATTAGTTTCTTCAGTACTTAAATTAAGAAGGGATGTCACCAAGATCATTCACCTGTCCATCAGGTGCCTCCAGAGAAAACATTGATCACACCTGTTCAGTGAAAGCCATAGTGGAAGCAATTTAATTCACAAAATGAGTACACTATTACTCAGGCCATTGCTTCCCAGGTGTTGTCTTTGAGAACTTCTCTATTTTAGCATAGCAGTCTTTTTGTGTTCTCTATTTATGTAAGTAGTCAATATCGGATATCATTCTTCATCTTCTTTTAACATGTCAACTAGGAAGCTAGTAAGGGAAACAACAGTGCTATGCCTCCTCCAAGGACCATTCTAATTGCCATGCTATTCTTGGGATTCAATGAAATAATGATGCTTGTCAGGTATAATCAATGTTGGAATGCATTGCTTGTATGATATCATAAGCATACACATTTTGTTATATTCTTCTTAACATTTCCCTCTGGAACCCTCTATGACTTATTATTATTTTCGTTGCTTACCTACTCGAGAAAGCTCTTTGGGTTCAACTTAAAATTTCAGGTGAATTTCAAAATGACGCAGTGAGCTATTTAACTTTTCAGGTCATTTATTTGGGAGAAAAGACACGTAGTTTAGCAATTAAAATGATTTTGTTATTGTAAGAATATTACCAATTTTTAACTAAAATATTTGACACTTTACTCAGTTTGAGGATTAACGGTGTTATTCTCTATACATCTCCCTGGCATTCTTTTTCTATCGACTAAGTTCCTACTGCAATGAGTCTTCTTAAGAAACCAATAGATGCTAGACAACAAGTTGCAGCTCCAGAACCACATAGAAACAACCCTGAGTTGGATTCAAGAAGCTTCCGGAATGGAGTCAACTACAATTCATTAAATCTCAGAAGATATTTTGATGGGTATATCTAGTCTGCTCTTGTCTTGGTTTACATTACACCAGTTGTCCTTGAAAGCATCACCTTCTCCTCGAAGATGTCGGTATAATCCGACGATTACTGCGTTACAAAAAAAGATCGAGTTATTTTTCCCCATCACTGGGTAATATTAACCTTACAAAAACTACTTCTTTTCAAACCCGATCATGTGCCCTTACCCTCATTCCAGCGTTCCCAATGGGCAATATTGTCTGCCTGTTAGATTTTAGGTTAGTTTGTTGAATTGGCATAAAATGCAGGCATGTATTGAAAAGATCATATTTTCTCTTTTTCTTTTTCTTCATATTTTTGTAAAATATGTAACTCAATATATTGTTATTTTAATGGCAGATAAAGCGTAGAGAACTGAAGATGTAATTGATAGAAAATATCGCTTTCTAAAGTAATGGTATGTAAAAAAATGCCATATAGCACTTTTAACATTTTATTGGTTCTTCATAGCCTCTTTCTTCTCTTTCCTCTGTTGCTTGTTGCTTTCCTAATGGTTCATCAACTTTTATATAAAATTTCTGAAATCAAGCAAGCAAAACTTCAATTTAACGTTCATGCAATACATTGTTGCAACTTGTTGTTGAAAATTCAGTAAAATGCTTCTTTACCTAATTGTTATTACTGATTTTGTAGGACATACTATATTCCTCTTATATTTTCATGCATACCATCAGAAACATAGTACTCTTTAGTGAAATTTATATACATAAAAGGTATAATTCTGTAGGATGTTCTACACGTATAGTGGCTACACTGTGTCGGGTTTGTTGCAAGATATATTTAGCTACATCACACCGCTTTAACAGTTCTTTCATAGAAAATCTCAAATACACATATGTTGTTCATTCAAGTCTCCTTTAGGGTACGGTTTCCCTTAAAATTTTTTTTTTAACTTATCCATATATTCAATCAATTCATGTAGCAGGCTTTGCATATCAATGGAACTTTTTACATTTATTTGTTGTATACTTTACGTTACTGCAAAATTAGTCTCCATAATCTTTATATCAACTATTATGCTTTGACTTTTATGGCAAATATTTTGTTGTTTGCCCTTGTCATATGCTAATATCTTTCCTTGGTTCCATCATACTAGGATGTTTTGCTAATACTAGGATGTTTTGTTGTTTTCCTATGCTGGGATTGGAGTTTTGGTTCATTTGTGACTTTATAGTTATGCTTGGGATCTTGTGTCTGTTGCTGGAGTTTCGAGGTACAGGTTTCACATGCTTGGTGGGTCTAATCCTATCATGGAAATAATTCAAGTATTCATTTTTGTAGCTATATTTTTCTTTTTTCATAGATGTGTGCTAACCATAAGAAAAATCATTTTTGCCTACACCATGGCTCATATGTGCAGAGGTAAAATTTTCTAACTCATAATTTGATTTATATTGAATTCAGTCCACTAAAATAGTATATCCATTTATACGTGAAAGAGATAAGTAAGCAATACATAAAGTCCCAAGAGCAGGAATATGAATATTTTTAAAGTTTACAAGCTGAAAAATGAGATTATTCAATGATATTTAAAGTTACGTATGGTGTCTTGAGATCATGAAAAATAATTTAATTTGTTTGTTATTGATTTTCCTCCCAAACTGCCTCACTTGTGAAAAATGCAGTTTGATTCCGATAAAATAGCATGGAAAGTGATTTAATATAGTTTCTCCTCAGCCACAATGATAATAAATCTTCACTGCAGGTATATTTTGCATCAATCAGAAATGGAAGGCTTGAGCTTCCTAAGAATTCAGGAGATCTATATGAATACACATGCGACAAGGAATCTGCATTAGACCATGAATTCATGCTACACAACAACACATGTAGGTAAATCAGAAGTTTCTTAACTAGTTCAGATCTTGCAACATTTTATATCAGTTTTTAGTATGTTTTTTTTCTTTAGTATAATGTAATCAAAGTCATATAGGTTTCTAGACAAGCAGCAATTCAGCCAAGTTTAGAATTGTGAGTTAATCTGTAGAATGGAGGGATACTATGCAGAGTAACACAAATGAAGAAAGCAAAGACCATCTTAGGAATGTTACCATTTTTTGGAAGCTCTGTAATAGTGAGTACATGTTTAGCTGAACTCCAAAATTTCAGCATCCATCAAGGCACAACAACGAATAGTGAAATATTCGGCTAAATGAAAATTCTAGCAGCTTTACTTCCAGTAATTCCCACGATATTCCTGATCCTATTAGTACATGTCTATGGCAGCATTATTGTGACACTTGCTCGAAGGTTTGTCTACATTTTAGTATGATACAAACCATGTTCTTCAGGGTAACTAACAACTTATGTTGATTAGATCATCACTATTTGTTATGTTAGTATGGGTGATATATATACACTAGTTAAGTTTATCGTCAGCAGAAATATATTTATACCGTTATAGCTTATAATAGTAACAGAAAAATCCATACATAATAAAGTTTATACATAATTAAATTAATTCCATAACTATAACTAGATATTTATGTAGCTAATAATGACGACTTAATGAAAAAACACAACAATTGTGAACTCCAAAAATGTTTAAAATAGATTGTAGAAATTAAAAGAACAAGAAAGTAAAACAAAGAGCGATTAAAATCAAATTTTGAAGAAGTGAGAAGTTAATAACTATTTTTGTACTTTTTTATGAATCGAAGAACCAATCAAATGAGCTTTGGAAAACATGAAAATAGTGGTGTTTCCTTGATTTAACATAGCAAAACATATGATCAAAGCAGGATCAAATAAGAATGCGATCAGTTCCGATGTTGGGTTGCCGGATCTGCCATTTGTTCCATATGTTGCTCCTACATCGGCACCACTAGTTGCAACATGCGACATGTCAAATACTAGGGTAGCCATGTTGGTGTTCATTCTCAGAAGTGGCAGTTCTAGCAGGCTTCTAGTAAGGCCTGAACTATCACCAATTAAGATAATGATCGGTATTTATTTATAATATAACTTAAATTAAGGACAGAAAGTAGAGGCATCTTAGTTTTAGCATACCTAGATACATATAACGTCGGTCAGACAAATATGAGTCACAACTGTCACCAATTAAGATAATGATCAGTATTTATTTATGTTGACAATGTTACGCAATGGGTTGGACAGTGTGAACTCAATCAATATTAACCTAATTTCTATACTAATATTTTTTGAACAGTATGAACCATACTAATCATTAAGCTACTCCAGTTATTTTTTATTCAAACTCAATTCATTAATGTGCATATATACCAATTCTGTGTTTTGTAATACCTGGAGATATTAGCACAATATTTAACTACTCATTAACCATAACGCGGAGATACAATATTAAGCCAAATTAATATGGTCAATTTTGATTAAGCTGTGTATTGTAAACACTAATATTTAGCTACTCATTATCCATATTAACACTATGAACCATTCTACTCACAACCATATTAATTCTGATTAAGCTGGAATGGATGTGTTATGTAGTGATAAAACCAGAACATTGACTCTAAATAAATTTAGCATTGACACAAATCTTATTGAGGCATTCGCAAATCTTGTAGAAAAAGATCATGTGATGCTTTTGGCGACAAGAGCTTCAAGAATTGAGAATCAGGATGATATTGATGCTGCTATTGTTGGAATGCTTTCTGATCCCAAAGAGGTAAAAATTGTTTCACCAGTTCTCATCAATATATCTTTTATTATGATGTAAAATGAAACATTTGTTGATAATTTTCTTTTTGTATTTATAGGCAACAATGGGAATAAGAGAAGTGCATTTTCTACCATTTAACCCATTTGAGAAAAGAACTGCTCTTACATGCATTGATGCTAATGACGATTGGCATCGCGGAAGTAAAGATGCTTCTGAACAGGTTAAAATCATAACTAAATCATCTATGATTATTTTATTGACATTCCTGTGAAACAACGTTTATCTGAATCAGATTACAAACCTTTGCAACTATGCAAAAGATGTAAGGGAAAAGGTTCATGATGTGATTAGTAAGTTTGCTGAATGAGGACTTCGGTCTCTTGTTGTGGCACGACAGGTTTTCTTCAATACCCATCATATAGTTATCATGTGTATCCAATTCATTTCATTACTGATTCATTATTTTTATCATGTTTGATCTTATAACATACAGTAAGTTCTTGATAAATCTAAAGAGAATCAAGGTGGGTCTTGGCAATTTGTTGGATTACTACCTATTTTTTATTCACCAGATTTATGTTCGCTAATACATCTGAAAATGAAACTAAATGTTTCCAACAAGGCAAACTCTATCTTCTACTTTTGGGAAATACAACGGTCAGTTTTGAATGTACACAACTATCTTTCTCTCTTTATTCCCTTTTTATTTTTTGTCTGACATAATATAAGATCATGTTCGACAACTTTCTATTTTACTAAAAATTATCATGGTTGATGTCATTCAAGCAGTCAGTTGTTGCACTGAAATGAGGTAATGATAGGAGCAGTTTGTTTGTAAGGATGGAGATGCTGGCTTGGAAGTGAATGGCAGTTTGTGTGAAGTGCAGGAAACAATGGTTGTCAGGTTGTAAATTTGAGATTAAGTGCATGCTTGTGCACGTTTTTTGGGTTGTTGAGGAGGTTTTTGTGGTTGAAATTAGATTGTGTTTGGGGTGTCTGGTCATTTCGTGTAAAGGTAGCGAGCTGAAGTGATAATAATGATTATGATGAATTAATTAAGTTATAAAAATTAACCATGTTTATAATAATAGTAATAGTAATATAAATAAGTTAACCGAGTTTTAATAATAATAGCGATGATAAAATTAATTAAGTTAACCAAGTTAATAAAAATTAGCTAAGTTTAAGTTAACTAAATTTTAAATAATAATAATAATAATAATAATATGATAAAGTTTTATAGATAATAATATTGATGATGAATTGACTAAATTTGTAAAAAGTAACTAAGTTTATAATAATAATATAATTAAGTTAACTGAATTTTAATAATAATAATAAATTAACTAAATTAATAAAAATTTAACTAAGTTTTTAAAAAATTAAAAAAGTTTATTAAGTTAACTTAGTTTAAATTACTATATTTTATAAATGATTATAATATAACCTATTTACGAAAGTTTTATATATAAGTTTAAGATTGTTTGACTATATGTTGTGCTTATGCTTGTGCAGGCTTTGGCAAAGCCTTTTGAAGACAGCAAGGTCGGACTTTTATGGTAATCCTGTAAATTTTAGTATACTTGGATGACTTGATTGTTTGTATTTGTTTTAATAATAATCAATTAATATTGTTTGAATGTTACTTGATGATTCATGGAAAATTCTTATTGTTGATTATCGAATTTGTTTACAGGTAATTAGCTTTTCCGAAGTGTAGGCTCAACAATAGTGGATACGACTTCAATCGTTATATGTATTATGATACTAGTTAGTATTTGTTGAGTAACCTTTTTGTGAATGCTCGTGGTATGTGAATTTGTCATTTCGTCAAACTACTAAATGGTTATGGATAATTCTTATGTGATGAACGTGTTTTTATTATTTGAATATGATGATTATATGATTGGTTGATTGTTGGTTTGAATATAATAATTATACGATTGTTGTTGATTTTAATATGATTATTACATAATTGGATGTTGGAAATAATATAAGCCATTAACAGTATATAGTAGCATTTAAAATATGCTACAAAACAATCAATACCTTTTAGTAGCGTTTCAGAAACGCCATGGATACAGATGTAAAATACCAACAGAATCAATAGTGACAGGAAAAAATGTAACAAAAAGTTTTGGTAGCGGTTGAAAAACGCAGTCATATGAAACATTCAGTAGCATTTATTAAAACGCAACAAAAAAGAAATAGACTTTTAGTTGCATGACCTGTAGTAGCGTTCTTTAAAACGCTACCAAAAGCTTTGGTAGCGTTTTTTAAACGCTACCAAAGGTCATTTTTGGTGTAGTGTATTATCACAAACCGCACCAATTTGCTTTCATACGTAATATCTTTTGTAACATACAACTATTTATACTTCAATAGAAAGCAGTATTGATATCTATAAGCAAATTAACCTGCCATAATGCATATATGATAGTATATTTCAAGGAAAACACAAACAACAAAATAAATGAATTAAAATAATAAATTTTCTTTAAACGGAATGATGTCGACACATAAAGGATAAAATGTAAATCTAAAAATGCATAGCGTAGATTAAAATGGTTGGTAGTTGGACACAAGATATGCAAACCTGCAACGCTTCTTTCTTTAAAATAAGGAAAATTTGCAGGGTTGGCCTCGATTTGTAAATCAATTATAGCAATAGACCTTTTTTTATTACAGGTTTAGACTTGTTTTATCTATACGAAGGCAAGGTTTGAAAACTCGCACAAAGACGAGGTCTGTAAACTCGCCTTCATATAGAACTTGCTGCACATAAACCCCAACGCGGGAGCTTTCTCCCCCAACCCCACTCATTTTCTCTCTTTCCCTATTCGTTCAACCACCCGAAAACCCAAAAAAAATCAAATCCAACTTCAAATTCATCCATTTTTCCTCCTTTTCATTCCAAAAAGCTTTCAATGGCTAGCACATTTGACGTACAACATGAAATTGGTAAAAAACTAAAGCCTAACTTTTAATTTTGAAATTAGGTCATATAATTTACGTATTATAGGTTATGGAACTGATAGTAGCTTACTAGTACGAAGTTTATATGTTGATATTACAAATTTTAATGTGTAAATTGTTCACATTATCGATTTTAGCATGATGACTATATGATGGTTGGTTATTGGTGTTATAGTTTGGATTTACTATGGTTTGAGATAATGCGGACGATTAGAAACGAAGTTGTATGCATTTGAGTTAGATAATAAGCTTGTTTGGTAGAAGTTAAGATCGTTAAAACACGTGTTTGATGACTCGTTGAAGCTATGTATTGTGTAGATCTGTGCAAATGTGCAAATCGAAAAAAATCATTGTATTGCTTTGAAAATGGTACTGTAGATAATTTTTCTTGTTTATGGAACCTATTAGAAAAGTATACTTATGTATTGGTTTGAAATTGTTCTTGAAAAAATCATTGTATTGGTTTGAAAATAATACTTATGTAAACTTCTTAAGTAGTGAATTCTGCATTTTGCAGAGTACTACGAGATGGAGCCTGGACCTGTTGACGCGAGCGTACTATATCTTCAACAATAGCATAGGACATCAAACCTTACTCGCATGCAGGTGGATTTTTGTAAATGTTTTCATTTTATGATGTTTAGTCTTCTTTTCTCGCGTTGGACATCAAACCATTTTTTTATCGTATGCAGAGTGATGACGTAAAGTTTGTGATTGATCACTTGACATCACTTAAGAAAGTGACATCTTCACATCCGGGTGTTATGGCTGAGATTAAAAGGGTTGGGTTTATGCATGTTTTTAGATTAGGATACATCCAGCAAGATCATTGTCTTATCGCAGCTCTAGTAGACAGGTGGAGGCCAGAGACATCCGCATTTCACTTACATGTCGGTGAGATTACTATTACTTTGGGAGATGTAGCTGTTTTGCTTGGATTGCATATTGAAGGCAATGTTGTTGCATACGATGCTGGAGGATATGATTATGGAGCTGTGTCGTTACTTGCTTGGGCTAGATCCACCGACCAATCAAGTTAGGGGTGGTAAGTTCATTGAGATCATGTAGTGCCGTGCTCAGCTGGAGCATGATATTCTTGCAGATGCCACCGAGGTACAGATTCAGCAGCGGGCTCCTTGCGTTATACTGCACATTATATTTTGTAGATTGATTGGCGATTATCAAAAGACCCGTACAGATTTGAGATGGCTCCCATATTTAGCTGATCTGGGGATGTCCGCGACATATTCATGGAGTAGCGCAGTATTGGCGTATAAATATCAGGAGCTATCTAAGGTCGCACTTTTACAGTTTAGCAATACTGCAGATTGCATGTCGCTTGTTCAGGTTAGAACTGTATCTCTGCAGTTTATTGTTATACAATATGATGCACCGTTCTCTTTCCTTAATATTTTTTTACGAAACACGGATGTGGTCCTTGACTTATCTTCCCGTCAGAGGACTGGTGGTGAGGCCTTTTCCTATCGATCCATTGATGCCGCTTGGGTCTAGGTATATTTATTGATCGTTTATTTAGTTAAACACAAAAATATCATTTCTAATATACATTCTTTAAAATCGTGTAACAGGTTTGCAGGATGTAGAAGTACAAGACAAACACAACGACGTATTGTGAAGTTCTACTGCAATCGGTCAGACTTCCTTGAAGAAGAGAAGGTTACATGGACCTCATACACTTAGGAGGTGCTTGGCACACTTCCACCAATGTGCACAGCTCATAAGTACCTCTGGAATGCGTGAGTACCTATGATAGCCTACACAACCACCGCTTGTCACCTTCCCGACAGAGTTATGAGATAGTTTGACATGATGCAGCATATAACGGATGATGCGCCTCCTTATTTACAGGGCTACAGTGAGCAGGACTATCTAATACTTATGGCTACGTGGAATAACTGCCACAACTGTATTGAGATTGAGAGGGAGCCCGTCATTTCTACGTCGCAGTACTTGAGGTGGTACTGGAACATTACGCACCGATATATCCTTCGGCCCTCTGTTGATTTGGCGTTAGCACCTTACATTCCTAGAGCACTACTAGAGAGAAACATGGTAAGTTGATCTACGTAGTATTATTTACAATAAATTGCATTTATTTATTGCAACTGATTTTTTAAAATGTACATGTTGCTGATATTAGCCGAGCAAGGGAAGAAGCAGAAAGGCTTCGCCAAGGGCAGACAGACGAGGAGGCAAGGACTATGTGCACAAACATACAAAAGATTTTAGATGTTATCTTATGCAGAAATAAACTTGATCGGCTGAAACCACCATCTCCTCTTCCTCCTCCAACAAGTCCTCCTCATGAAGGTGCATTAGGCCTACCTCCTCCCCCTTCTCTAGCAGCTGCAGAACATGAAGAAATTCTACATGATCTGTCGCAACCAGCTTCTACCTTACCCACTTCAGCTAGTGCGCGACGAAACAGAACTAGCAGCCGTAGTGGTTCGTCAACAAATTCCACAGCACTGGTCAGGCCGTAGAGGCGAGAGTATGTATAGTCGTAGAAGTCATGTTGGTATAATTATTTGGTATATTTGTAGTTGGAATGTTTAATTGTTCGGTAGGTTTGGATAGAAACATTGTTTGTATAATTATTTGGTACGTTCGGGTACTTAGTTTTGTCGCTTCGTTTATGTTGACTAGTTGTGCTTTGGATGCTATTTGTATGTTTGGTATTGATATTTGTCGTTTAACTTCTATTTGAAATTAAATGGCTCATTAGATCTATAACTTATTCAAAACTTGTGATTTGACTGCACTCTGCCATGAAACATTTGAGTTGAATACGCGGATGTGATAATTGAGATAAAGTTGTCGATGTGATAAAGCTAAGTTGACAAGTCTTAATAATTAAAGCTGCGCAGATGTGAGTTGCTTTATTAAAGTTGTCATTATAGTTATTAAGATTCCTCTATACGAACTTCCTCTATTAAAGAGCACCTAACCTCTCTTCCTCTCTTCATTAATTTCTGTCTCAAACTAGATTTGATAAGCTGGTTTTTTGAAGAATAGTTCAGCAAGTCTTGTAGGTAATAAATTTATTCATTTATGTAGTCTATGACTCATCAATATTACTCATTTATTTTAAGTTCCCACTTTTCATCTAGGTCTGAATGGCTAATTGGGAACTCGATGATTAAACCATGGTTCAAATGTACGATGAGTATGAACGTGGTAACCAACCAGCCGAAGATGTAGAATTTGTGCCTAAAATGCAAATGGAATACGAAGTAGAGGCTATAGAAGTAGCGTCCGAACTCTTTAGTCCCTCACAACCAAACGTTGCAGTCTAGCGTATCAGGCTAGTTCAGAAATCCCACAATGCTCGGTTGAAGGAAGTACTAGCCCGATAGAATCGTGATAAGTCAAGCTCTAGCATAACGAGTCGTTCAGTCCTATGCTGTTGCGGAGTCGAATGTAATGAGCTTGTATATAAAAGCCAGACGAATGCAGATCATCGCTTTTATGGTCGTAAAGCGTACATTGATGCACATAATTGTCAGGAATTGTAAAGTTGTAACCTTTTTCATGGTTCAATCCATCGTTGACAGAGAGGGGTGTCCAGTACGCACTTGAGATGCAAGCTGAGGTTAATCGCTTGGAAAGAATGAATGTTGCAGTAAATGCTGAAATGCTTCTTGGATGCTATGCTTTACCCATAAACTATGGGTCATAGTGATGTTATATTGGGTTGTATTTATATTTTATTTGGTCGGTCGTATTTATATGTTGTGTTGTATTCACTACAAGAAAACAGGCTATTTGCGACGGTTGATTTGCGACGGCTTCAGACGGGTCGTCGGCGGCCGTCGGAAGCCGTCGGCAATTATCGTGATAAACAGCAACCCGGACTCTTTCTTCCCCATTTCTTTTGCTCCTCTTATTTTTCAAGCATACAAGTTTTAAACCCTATTACCCCAAAATTCGATTTTTTGCCTCCAAACACTGATTTCTTCATGTAGAAACCTCCTCAGCTTCAATTCAGAACTCTAGAGGAAGTAATTTGAGGTATAATCTCTTTTTTTCATAAAAATTAAGTTTTTACCTAAACCTATATTTGCCTAAATTAGAAAATTAGGGTTATCTATTGATTGCAATTGGTTCCAATAGCGTTGTAGTGAGTTATAACATCCTATTATGTGCGCATTTTTTCTATATTTTATTCACTTCTTTGAAATGAATTTTTATTTGGTCATTGAGTATATAATTATGGGAATAAGTTAGTATAAATTGTGGTCATGTCTATAAAACAATCTGTCTATCTAATTCTCCATGTTTTACTTATTTTGAAGTTCATTTTTTTTAAGTGTTTAAGTCTGTCTTGCGGCCTCATGATGCTTTTAACAAAAGTCATAGCTCTATATAGCCATTAAGATGTGATGAATGCACCTATTATACTAGGTAAAGTGGAATGTAGTGATCTTGGCTTTATAAAGATTCCCATCACCCTTTATTTTTAATTATTTTCCAGGTCTAATATGTTTCCTTACATGCATGGAAATTCATGATGTGTATAATTGTATATATAACTGATTAGGCAATGTATGCAAAATGCAGGCCATTGCACGTACTGAAGAGCTCTTAGCTGCCGTAAAGCAATGTTCAGGTTGGGATGGTGGCGCAGTCACATAAGAAACACAATAGTTTGGCACCGCCTGAAACTGTAAACTTTTCTTGTAACACCCCGTATTTTCTGTGAACTTAAGAATTACAAATCTGAGTATAATTAAAATATAAAATCAGAATTAAGGGAAACGGGCTGTGCCATTGCGTTCGTCTCGGAAAAATACGCGAAATAGAGTCCGAAATTTCGTAAATCGGAGTCCATATGACCAAGTTATGGCCTTCCAAAGTTCAGAAAAAAATTAAACAGCACAGACCAGGTCGACTGGGGAGTCGACCATAGAGTCGACCTGCCCCCAGGGGGTCGACCTGCCCCCAGGGGGTCGACCCTAGAGTCAACCCTAGAGTCGACCTGCCCCCAAGGGGTCGACCCTAGAGTCGACCCTAATGTCGACCTGGGGGTCGACCTGCCTCCCGAATCTGCTTTTCTGCCTGGGTGCGTTCTGATGTATCTGGTCTCGTTTTCTGTCTAGATTCGTCTGCCTAAACCTATTTAAACAGACCCAAACCCAGCCTTCTCTGCACACAATTCTATTCTGCTTCTACTCTGCCTCTGTTCTAAATTAAAAATAAAAATGGCGTTGCTACTCTGCTGGAATCTAAACTAGAAGACAATCAACATCAACCTAAATTCAATTAGAGATTAGAGCTTCTGCAACGGTTCTACAACAACTCGAGTTCTTTCTTTAATCAAATTAAGGCAAGTACAGTTATTTTCCGCTATAAACGTTAATTTTGATTTTGACATGAATTGTGAATCTGAATCTGAGATTATGTCTGTTCTGTTCTGATTTGATTTATCTTATTCTGTACCTCTTTCCTCTTTTTGTTCTATAGCCAGGCCACTACGAGCCTGAACCAATATCATAAGAGATTAACATGCGCTAAAATGTTTGGGACAGTAAAATGAATGATGCATAAATTGGGCATGACCAATAGGTGACCAATTTGAGGAAAGAACATGGACTATAGCTAGAACATGAATCTGAGACATATGATTGGACATGTTATATTTATAACATAAAAAGGTATTGAACATATGATTTGTGGACATGACATAAAAAGGTATATAATTGAACATAAATATAGACTGTATTGGACACATGATTTAGGATAAAGAGGATATGGCCTAGGTATAAAGATTTACATGAAAGTAGGATATCTATTAATGTAAATAAACACCTAAGTAAGGGACCTTTGGGATATATGACATGCATAGTAATCTATGGCTATATTTGGTATAAATTATATGGATCTTCTGTACTATGCAAGTTTAATAAAAATTTGGAACATATGATATATGGTAAATTTATGACCATAATCTGTGCTATGTAAATTTAATACAAACATAGGGTATATGATAATATTGTGAATCAAGACTATTATTTATGCACGTGAACTTAGGCAAGGTTTATAATTAGGCAAGGTATGAAACTTTAAGGAATAAGTAAATTTGTTATATTTGCCTAATTTGCTAGTTGTGTTACATTGCCTAATCTGCTAGTTCTGTTATATTGCTTAATCTGCTAGTTCTTCTCTTCTACTTAGTCTGCTAGATTTGTTCATCTGCCAAATCTGTCATTTGCTAAGTCTGTTGAAAATGCCTAAATCTGTTAAATTTATTTGTTTAAATGCCTAACCTGTTATATGCCAAAATCTGCTAAGTTGCTAAATCTGTTAACTCCGTTAAGTCATATAATCTGGAAAATCTGTTATCTGCTGGGTTGATATAATCATCCTGTTATTGATATAATCTGAATTGGCATATATATTGGGCGTGCGCATAAACGGTAAATTATTAATTAATTGGCCGCAAAGATAAACGTGACTAACTCGAGGTTAGAATGAGTTTGCGGCGTAATTCTGCCCGGAACCGCCCGGCACATCCAGTGGCCGCAAACAATAGGTTCTAATGTGAGAAGTTAGTCATAACCTGCTTAAGACACGAGGTTAGGTCTGGCTTGTGGCAGAAGTCTGCCCGGAACCGCTTGGCCCATCCAGCGGCCACAAGCTAGCGACCTAATGTGAGAGGTCTGGGCATTAATAATTAATTAATGCAAATCTAAGATAAGAATGACGTCTAAAACGTATTGGGGGAAATAGGGTTAAACCAACTGGATTAATAGGTGTAGTAAACCCGTCCAGGAATCTGTAGGCCCAATACAAAGTTAGACAAATCTGAAAAATCTGTACATCTGATCTGTTAGTCTGAAAACTTGTTAACTTAATCTGTGAACTAGTAAATCTGAATTCTGTATGTCTGAACATGTAAACAAGTTAATCTGAAATCTGTTAGTCTGGGGACACAAGGTTAGGAGGGGAATTACTTTTGTCATCTGTTGTTTGGGACCCATATTAGTCAGTAACCCTTTTTGGTATCAAAACTTTGACCCAACAGTAGGTAGGGTCCGGGCACGCTTACTGAACTAATTATAAGTGGTTCATTCTGATAATGGCGAGGGGTGTTGATGGTGCGTTCCAACCGGGTCATGTGCGTGCATGGATCCCGGTCTGCCTCTGAGGATGTAAGACGCCGTGACATCTGTAAATAGGTCTGTGCCAATTGGTTGTCACTTTAGGGAGTGATACACCCTACTGTGGGGCCGACACAGGATATTTATGTATTAGGGAGCCGATCGCTTGGGGTAGGGTTTTAGGGTACACTTAGTTCTGTCTGTTTCTGTTGGTACCGTCTGTTTCTGTTGGGTGGTAACACCTGTCTGTTTCTGCGTGGTACCGTCTGTTCGGGTGGTAAAGGCCCATTACTAGTGTACACCTAATTCTACATTCTGTTTCCGTAGGGATTAATCTGTTTCTGCTTCTGTCTGTTTCTGATCGGGTAGTAAAGGCCCATTATTAGCATTCTGTTTTTGTTAAATTATTTTGTACCCGTTCCTGTTTCAGTTTAGACATTAGGGTGACACCTAATATTGTTATATAAGTATTAGTGCAGAGAAGTGTAAAGCAATAGTTTATGTCATTCTGTTCTTCTGTTATATCTGCTACGCCTGTTACAGTTATCTCTCATCCAGTTTTATGTTCATGTCATATTATTATTATTATCTGTTCATATGCTGAAAGTCACTGGACTTGCCAGACTTTTTGTCCGACCCTTGTTGTTTCGCCTCCTTTCTTCCGTTTCCCCCCAGGTTATCCAAGGAGGGAATACTTTAGCTTGATCCGGATTTCTCTTTACTTGAAGTGCTTAAAGTATGGCTTGGCTCTGTATAGCTTCCGTTCCATGGGGATTATGATTTTAAACCATGCATTTTGAAGGCTTTTGTACAAGACTGATATTTTGTACTTGAATTCTGAGATTTGAAAGGATGTAACCATATTGATTTCTGTTTCCGCTGTAATAAAGTTAAATTTTTTCAAGTACTGTTTTATCTGTCTTGTAAGTTTCTGTTCTGTTTACTAAAATGCTCCACCAAAGTTAAGGCATTCCCTTTGTGAGTAACCTTAACGGAGGTGGGGTGTTATACTTGGTATCAGAGCTGAAGGTTACCGGATTTGATAAAGAATTTTTGAAAACTATTTTCAAAAAGGTTTTGAAAAGGAAGTATTTTCAAAAGTAAAGCTTATTTTGAAAAACATAGTCCCCTAAGCCATATATCTATCTTTTGATCCTCTGCTTGAATCCTTGTTTCCTTCTTTCTTGAGTCTCTGGGGCTCCCGGTTTTCTGGGAGGTAACCTCGTCGAAGGGCAAAGTAGTGCCCGACTTCCATCGATAGCTGTAGTAGTTTCACCTGCGGCTAGTTTTCTTTAGAGCTTTGAAGGATTTTTCCGGGCGATGGAAGCAGCTTTCGAGGGATTGGTCAACGTGTTACACAAGGATAGTAAAGATGAGAATGATGAGGTTTGGCTAAGGAGCACAACCCAAAGGTGAAAAACTCATATAGACTTAGTTCACAATGGAGGCAAAAGGGAAACACAAAAGAAGGAAGGAAAGTTTGAAGATAAGGAGGAGGAAAGTGTTTTACTTATGGAAGCTCGACTCATCTGAAAAAGGATTACCGAAAGAGGAAGGGGAGGGTGCTTGCTTCAACTGTGGTGAGATGGGGCACTTTACTAGGGACCGCCCGAAGAAACGAAGGCAAGGACAGAGGACAGAACCAACTTCTGGAGGGCAGGCAAACACTCTCAAGGCTAGTGGATAGGATAGAAATAGGGAAAATTTCTGTAGAAGGTTTAATTTTCTTATCTGGTTATGGAGTTAAGACTCTTTCTGATTCTGTACTTGATACTCTGCACTTGAATACTAGAATTGTTTCTGATTCGGCTGTAGACTCAGACCCATAAAGGGTATGACTCATCTGTTTTAAGTTAAGGTTTGAGGGATATCTGTGTTAGGCGTCAAATATGACGCATATATTCTGAGTTTTTGTGGGATATGATTTTATCATGCTTAGCTTCCGAAGAATCATTAGGGAACCTGATATGTACCAGTAGTCTGTAAATATCTGAATACTCCTGATAAGATTTCCAGTTTTGACATTGTCTAAAGAGGGTAACCCTCTGGGTGTCAATCTGATGTTGATTTCGGTCTTCGGGGTTGACACTTAGGGGAATTTTTTTCTCAACCATTGTCTGATAAGAATCAAGTTTTTGTTTTATCTGTACTCGCTTCCATCACTCGACTGTATCCTATCGATCGAGTGTTCAACTTATAGATAGGAATCCTAATGGGTGTAAACATGTGTTTGAGACATGTTATGTTTGATGGTTGCAAGTGGTTGCTAGTGGTTGCTCATGGACACATATACACACGCTAGGCACTAGATCGGCTCGAAAACACTCTCATACTGCATATGGATGTGTGAGCATTTTAAATTTTTATGGATGCAAAATGGTTGAATCAGCACATGGATGTTGCATATGAGTGGATGGTTGTGCACTCATATAGAAATGATATGTATCAAATAGGAAAATTGCATACATATTGGACTCATGGCACTGACATAATTCGCATTAAGGAGGTCAACTGAATCAGTAGACCGCCTGATCTTTGCATTAGATAAGGAACATATACACACACTTTTGCAAATGTTCATACAGCACTAGAAATTTATAAGGACAATGGATGCTTGTGGATGATGACTGAGTTGATGAGTGATTGGATGGTAGGACACATTCTTCTTAACTTGAAGATTTCAGGGACGAAATCCTTTAAGGAGGGGAGAATGTAACACCCCGTGTTTTATGTGAACTTAAGAATTACAAATCTGAGTATAATTAAAATATAAAATCAGAATCAATGGAAACGGGCTGGGCCATTGCGTTCGTCTCGGAAAAATACGCGAAATAGAGTCCGAAATTTCGTAAATCGGAGTACATATGACCAAGTTACGGCCTTCCAAAGTTCAGAAAAAATTAAACAGCACAGACCAGGTCGACTGGGGAGTCGACCCTAGAGTCGACCTGCCCCCAGGGGGTCGACCCTAGAGTCGACCTGCCCCCAGGGGGTCGACCCTAGAGTCGACCCTAGTGTCGACCTAGGGGTCGACCTGCCTCCCGAATCTGCTTTTCTGCCTGGGTGCGTTCTGATGTATCTGGTCTCGTTTTCTGTCTAGATTCGTCTGCCTAAACCTATTTAAACAGCCCCAAACCCAACCTTCTCTGCACACAATTCTATTCTGCTTCTACTCTGCCTCTGTTCTAAATTAAAAATAAAAATGGCGTTGCTACTCTGCTGGAATCTAAACTAGAAGACAATCAACATCAACCTAAATTCAATTAGAGATTAGAGCTTCTACAACGGTTCTACAACAACTAGAGTTCTTTCTTTAATCCAATTAAGGCAAGTACAGTTATTTTCCGCTATAAACGTTAATTCTGATTTTGACATGAATTGTGAATCTGAATCTGAGATTATATCTGTTCTGTTCTGATTTGATTTATCTTATTCTGTACCTCTTTCCTCTTTCTGTTCTATAGCCAGGCAACTACGAGCCTGAGCCAATCTCATAAGAGATTAACATGCGCTAAAATGTTTGGGACATAAAAATAAATGATGCATAAATTGGGCATGACCAATAGGTGACTAATTTGAGAAAAGAACATGGACTGTAGCTAGAACATGAATCTGAGACATATGATTGGACATGTTATATTTATAACATAAAAAGGTATTGAACATATGATTTGTGGACATGACATAAAAAGGTATATAATTGAACATAAATATAGACTGTATTGAACACATGATTTAGGATAAAGAGGATATGGCCTAGGTATAAAGATTTACATGAAAGTAGGATATCTATTAATGTAAATAAACATCTAAGTAAGGGACCTTTGGGATATATGACATGCATAGTAATCTATGGCTATATTTGGTATAAATTATATGGATCTTCTGTACAATGCAAGTTTAATAAAAATTTGGAACATATGATATATGGTAAATTTATGACCATAATCTGTGCTATGTAAATTTAAAACAAACATAGGGTATATGATAATATTGTGAATCAAGACTATTATTTATGCACGTGAACTTAGGCAAGGTTTATAATTAGGCAAGGTATGAAACTTTAAGGAATAAGTAAATTTGTTATATTTGCCTAATTTGCTAGTTGTGTTACATTGCCTAATCTGCTAGTTCTGTTATATTGCTTAATCTGCTAGTTCTGCTCTTCTACTTAGTCTGCTAGATTTGTTCATCTGCCAAATCTGTCATTTGCTAAGTCTGTTGAAAATGCCTAAATCTGTTAAATTTATTTGTTTAAATGCCTAACCTGTTATTTGCCAAAATCTGCTAAGTTGCTAAATCTGTTAAATCCGTTAAGTCATATAATCTGGAAAATCTGTTATCTGCTAAAATCTGTTATCTGCTGGGTTGATATAATCATCCTGTTATTGATATAATCTGAATTGGCATATATATTGGGCGTGCGCATAAACGGTAAATTATTAATTAATTGGCCGCAAAGATAAACGTGACTAACTCGAGGTTAGAATGAGTTTGCGGCGTAATTCTGCCGGGAACCGCCCGGCACATCCAGTGGCCGCAAACAATAGGTTCTAATGTGAGAAGTTAGTCATAACCTGCTTAAGACACGAGGTTAGGTCTGGCTTGTGGCAGAAGTCTGCCCGGAACCGCCCGGCCCATCCAGCGGCCACAAGCTAGCGACCTAATGTGAGAGGTCTGGGCATTAATAATTAATTAATGCAAATCTAAGATAAGAATGATGTCTAAAACGTATTGGGGGAAATAGGGTTAAACCAACTGGATTAATAGGTGTAGTAAACCCGTCCAGGAATCTCTAGGCCCAATACAAAGTTAGACAAATCTGAAAAATCTGTACATCTGATCTGTTAGTCTGAAAACTTGTTAACTTAATCTGTGAACTAGTAAATCTGAATTCTGTATGTCTGAGCTTGTAAATAAGTTAATCTGAAATCTGTTAGTCTGGGGACACAAGGTTAGGAGGGGAATTACTTTTGTCATCTGTTGTTTGGGACCCATATTAGTCAGTAACCCTTTCTAGTATCAAAACTTTGACCCAACAGTAGTTAGGGTCCGGGCACGCTTACTGAACTAATTATAAGTGATTCATTCTGATAATGGCGAGGGGTGTTGATGGTGCGTTCCAACCGGGTCATGTGCATGCATGGATCCCGGTCTGCCTCTGAGGATGTAAGACGCCGTGACATCTGTAAATAGGTCTGTGCCAATTGGTTGTCACTTTAGGGAGTGATACACCCTACTGTGGGGCCGACACAGGATATTTATGTATTAGGGAGCCAATCGCTTGGGGTAGGGTTTTAGGGTACACTTAGTTCTGTCTGTTTCTGTTGGTACCGTCTGTTTCTGTTGGGTGGTAACACCTGTCTGTTTCTGCGTGGTACCGTCTGTTCGGGTGGTAAAGGCCCATTACTAGTGTACACCTAATTCTACATTCTGTTTCCGTAGGGATTAATCTGTTTCTGCTTCTGTCTGTTTCTGATCGGGTAGTAAAGGCCCATTATTAGCATTCTGTTTCTGTTAAATTATTCTGTATCCGTTCCTGTTTCAGTTTAGACATTAGGGTGACACCTAATTCTGTTATACTAGTATTAGTGCAGAGAAGTGTAAAACAATAGTTTATGTCATTCTGTTCTTCTGTTATATCTGCTACGCCTGTTACAGTTATCTCTCATCCAGTTTTATGTTCATGTCATATTATTATCATTATCTGTTTATATGCTGAAAGTCACTGGACTTGCCAGACTTTTTGTCTGATCCTTGTTGTTTCGCCTACTTTCTTCCGTTTCCCTCCCCCCCCCCCCCAGGTTATCCAAGGAGGGAATACTTTAGCTTGATCCGGATTTCTCTTTGCTTGAATTGCTTAAAGTTTGACTTGGCTCTGTATTGCTTCCGTTCCATGGGGATTATGATTTTAAACCATGCATTTTGAAGGCCTTTGTACAAGACTGATATTTTGTACTTGAATTCTGAGATTTGAAAGGATGTAACCATATTGATTTCTATTTCCGCTGTAATAAAGTTAAAATTTTTCAAGTACTGTTTCATCTGTCTTGTAAGTTTCTGTTCTGTTTACTAAAATGCTCCACCAAAGTTAAGGCATTCCCTTTGTGAGTGACCTTAACGGAGGTGGGGTGTTACATTTCTTATCGAAATATGAATTCGCTTGTAGCATGTTAATTTTGTTGAAGAATTTATACCGAAAATATGCTTTTATTTAATTTTATAATGCCCTCATATAAGAATGATATGTTGCATCAAACTTTTCTAACATACATGTCCTACCTGAACGTGTAGGTATGATGCAACCATTGAGGCAATCACTCCAAATGGATACTGTGTCAGCTATATAGGTGGGGAAATAAGGAAGAGATAAATTTGTAAAAGCCACATACATTTTATTTTATTTTTAGTATTGGGCGCTGAATGTTATATCTATACCAAGGAAGAGGTAAATTTGTCACACAAATTCTATTTATTTTACAAGTTTGAATATTTATACCTAGGCACATCAAGATGGTAAATACAATCCCGTCCCTACAGTTTATCTTTCATTGTCATGACATGTGCACAATTCTCAAATGAGCTCAGATGAGTTTGACCACAGTGTTTGATGGTTTGGTATTTTAATTTCGTTATAATCTGAGTACTATTTTCATCTAGTTGTTGCATCGATCAATTCAAATAGAATAAATTTGATTCTTAAATCAATGTATTGGATGATGTTTAGTTGCAATTTTGAGATAGTGGTTTATATGAGAAGTGTAGTTGAAAGGCTAAACAGCAGCTGAAACACAAAAAAAAAAATGCAGTATTTTTGACGGCTACCGACGGCTAATACGTACACGAATCTGCGACGGTTTCCGACGGCTGTGTCGGTAGCCGTCGGAAATGCGAACGACAGGCTGCGTCGACAGCCGTCAGAAACTTTGATTTTCGACGCCGTTATTAGCGACGACTATTCCCGACGGCTTCCGACGGTTTTCAACCGTCGGAAATAGTCTGTTTTCTTGTAGTGATTTGGTCGGTCGGTCGTAGTTAAATGTTATGTTGTATCTCTTCTACCACGTCTTGTTTGTTTTTAATGGGTACTTGAATTCAATGGAAGTAGTTTGTAATGAATTGAATGAAAGCTATTGTTTGTTATCCATAAATTAGCAAACACTGATCACTGTTTGTATGTTCTATGTAAAACAGGTTTTGGATCCTATTTGGTGTCCGGTATTGATATTCGTAATAATTAAACGACATTTGAACGAATTTATTATATTATAATTAAAAACGAGCTCGTAACGTCGTGGTAGTTCGTTGTTTTATGTTTTGAACTTTAACTGACTATACATGATTCGTTATAAGTCTGATTTATTTGAAACAAGAAACGTTCGAATCTATTTAACTATATTTTTCTAATAAAAGTGAAAAATCGAGATTTCGTCTTATAGATTGTGAGTTATGTCTAAATAAAATTTTCAGAAAGTCACTATGGAATCGTTTATAAAGCATAACGATTTATTAAATAAATATAAGCAATTTTCAATATAAATTGTACGTCAATTTTAATGTAAAAAGAATTAGTAGACATAGCGTTACAACGTTTTGTTATTCAGAAATTAATGAGTAGTGAACAATGTTAGCCTGTTGTGTGTAAACGATATTGATTGTGAACATATACACTTGTCTCTGTTTTTGCATTGGTGATTTTTAAAGTTCGCCTATATGCGAATTCTCAAAGTTCGCCAATGCAAAAAGAAAACAAGTCTCTGTCTGTAAATAAGTTTAAAAAATGGCTATATCCGTTATTTATTTTCAAAACATGGCTACATCAGTGAATTTCCCTCTAAACAAACCAACCTATAACCCCGTGTGTAAGCATATTTCGAGGAAAGAGATGAACAACAAATAAGATTAAAAAAAGAATACATAAATTTAACTCAAAGGAATCGAATGAAATTACAAAAGAATGTTATGAAATGAGACTAGCTACCGAATTTTGTTCACAACTAAGTATGCTACATGATTCTAATTACATTGACTATCCAAGAGTGCATTCTTTGGGAATGCCAGATGGAAAGCGCTTGGCATCAGTGCAGTAGTTATAGATCATGAACTTCCTCTGCACCCACCTCATTCTCCTGTAACTCATGGAATCCAACTCGTGGTTATACCAGTCTGCTGCCGAAGCTGTTGACAACATTGGTTTCGAAGCAGCATGGCAGTTTGATGAACCTGATGTCCAAATGCAGGCATTAGCATTGAAGTTTCTATAGTAAGCAGTAAAGGGGGCTTTGGTCCAATCAGTCTTGACTCTGCCTCCTTGTGTTGCCCAATCATCGGCATTCCAGAGACTAGAATAGAGTCTCATCGGTTGGTTAGACGGGAAGGCAATGCCTTTGGATGCATGGTTCTTGAAGTCTCTGATTGGAGTGTTATCCACCAAAAATCTGTTGTTACGTATAAATGAAACATAAAATTAGCCAGCATATACATGTACTCAAAATAATATTGTGTAAGAGAAGAGAAAGAGAATATATATTACATGATGTGCTGAGGGTTCCAGAGGACGGAATAGGTGTGGAAGTCCTTTGTCGGGTCAAACCACAATTTGAACTGTTGTTCTCTATTGCCTTTGCCCTGAGCAAACACGTTGGTGTGCAGTGTGTAAGGTTCCCCAGTTGTGTTTCCTAGGAATTCAAAGTCAATTTCATCATGAGTCGGACCTTGGGAAGACAGATAGAAAGTGGTGACAGTGCCAGCGGAGTTGCCAGCAACAAGTTTGATCTGAGCATCAAGTCTTCCGAAAAGATACTCGTGCTTTGACTGAAAACCAGAGCCGGAGTACTTGTCTAAGGATAAACTCAGTTCTTTTCCCTTACCGTATATTTTCCCTCGACCATCGCCCCAGGTTACATCGATGTCTTGGGCAAAGCTGCTTGCATAGGATGAATATAGGAGTGATGAAGCCAGTAGCAGTAGAGAAAGTAGAGTAGAAGTGGACAGCATTGTCGTTATAGTTTGAAGGGAGCCAAAGGTATATGAAGAATGTGATTAATGGTTTGAGTTAGAGGTGGTAAGAAGGAGTATTTATAGGATGGATTTAGGAATGGAATGAGTAGTGGTTGAGTGAATGAATGGAGCAGAAAGAGACTCCTGATGGAGTGACTAACTGCAGCTGGAGGCAACTGTCTGTCTCCGCGTTTTGGTCCCATGATCTGTCTCTTCTTTTAACTAATTTTACCATTTTTGACCCAATGATTTTCTCCCCTACACCGAACCCACTCATTTTGTACGCAGTTTATCTCACAAAGCAATGCAGAGACAAATTGCACATGTGTCCACAACTAGGTGAAGGTATAATTGAAGAACAGTTCTTCTTTGTCCTACTACATGTATGTAACATATGTTCTTCATGAACTGTGATAATTTCAAGAGGATAGAAAACATGTATATGATTAGTAGATAACCTAGGAATTGATCCCTTTTCTTTACCATTCTTTCTTTTACATAAAAAGCTGCTAACATGAATTATATCTAACTGTAACATTACTATTAGCAAAATGAAACTTCTTACCACCTATTTAGATAATGCTAGATTCATTCACAGATTTGAATAGCAATGTTTCCTACAAAACTTTCTAAATATTTATTAATTTTTGTTTCACATTTTCACTCCGGTTCAAGTTCTGTGCATTTTTTTCCATGTTTTCTTTGATTTTCCTTCAAACATTATACTATGAAAGGATTGTACGTTCTTTCACTCAACTATATATATATATATATATATATATATATATATATATATATATATATATATATATACACACTCATGCATCCTTCCACGAATTCAGTTCCTGTGAGGTGTTCATTTGGAATCATGCATTTCTAGACAAATCTAAACTATTCTATTTCAAAAACATTGTTTACAAAGTTGAATTGATACCAGTTTTTGATTGATTGACATGGTTGAATATTTACGGTTTCTGAGAAAGTGCCTTATCTCTACGTGTCCAACAAATTTTTGTTATCCTTACCAATTTAAAAATACAAAAAATGGACGTGCGTATGTAGCTAAATGCTTGTAAAATTCAAGACTTTTTAGCATTTATTTTAGCAAAAATAATATTAAAAAGTTGATTAGGCTAATTCTTCCATACACCATATCAATGAAGGTAGGGTAAAAACGAAATTTTAAGGTAAAAATGATCAATATATATTAGAAATTTATTGTAGTCGCTGGATCTGGACTCCATAAATCACATTATTCTTCATTTTTGTCTTATAAGATTGGACAATATTCCCTTTTTCCATGCAAATGATGTAAGAATGAGAATAAATTAACATTCAATATTTTATTTTGTATCTAATGAATTTTTTTGCACCTCCTATTACAACAAATACAACGTATTAGAACGTTTATTTTACAGCATTCACATTCAAAATGTTGCAATAAAATCCTTTTATCGCCTTTCGTAAAGAAGTCGCGAAAAACAGTTGTTTACAACGTTTAACTTGTAAGATGAGTTTTTAACAATGTTTCCTCCTAAAATGTTGTAGAATACTGCGTTTTGACAACATTTTTTAAACTTGTAACATGTACCCTTTTAGCAAACATTTTAAAAGGTTGTAGAAAAGTTGTTTTTCAATTAGATACTAAGTAAACACAATTTTTTTAAAAATTGTTTTACTAGAAGGTTTATGTTAGATTTTTTTAAATAGTTTGGAAAGACGGAAATGTTATAATAATCAATAACAAATAATTTGTACTTACTTAAATAATTCGTTCACATTTTTTGAAAAAATGAGAGTGATGGTAGATAGTGACAATGAAAGATTCTATTCTTAAATTTGTAATGGATTTTCAAAGTTATTTACAAAGGAAAGTTAGTTCATGTTGGAAATTTATGTGAATTGTTTAAAATATAGAAATAAGTGTATGATGGCTCCTAAATGTGAATAGTCCCACATCATGGGATTATATGAAAGAAGCAAGTATTTATACTTGTTTCTAAGAAGTTTTGATGGGGCCTTGGGGCTCCCAATACATGCTTTGTTGTGAGGAGGGAGCCCATGCATCATGACCACCACACACGCGCGACCGACCGACCTGGCTCGGTTCGGTCCGGGCTTGGGCTTTAGGCCTTGGCTATGTGGTGTAGACACTTATATTTTTAGACCAGAAAAACTTGATTTTTTCGAACCGTTTTTTAATTACGGAAAATGTTTCTGAACCGAATTTAATTTGAAATGGTGAACTTTTGACCAAGTATTTCGCAGATCCTATTTTCCTCTACTGACCAATATTTTTCGAATAACCTTCAGATTAGACGAGATGAGTACAGATAAAAAAAAAGACTGTTTTTCTCTTCCACCGCCATTAAAATTTTCGAGCAGTTAAATCCGAAAGTGCAAATCTGCACTGATCTGTTTGTGCAAAGCAGATCAGTTATTAATTTCAGAGAGGCTGTTTTATCCTAGAGGCAGCGGCGAAAGTAAGAACTGGTTTTGCACCACCGACCAGATCGCCGAATCGTCTTCAAGAAAGCGACCTGATCCGCGACTCAGCCATTGTTTCCCAACAATTTGAAGACGATTCGAAGCAATGGCTTATGCAACCCTAGATGAACCGCCTCCTCTTTCACAATCAATTGATTCCAAAGGACAATTCCAAACTTGCCATAAATCGATGGAATAATGGCAGATCAAATCAGATCTTGCGCAGCCTTGATTGCACGCTGGTAGATCTGAAGGCAATGAGTCGATTGAAAAAATGAGGCAAAGGACGGCTCTATAACAAATGCGAAGATAAGTATTTTTCTTTTGATTATTGATTCTAATCTCGCAGAAATAGAATATCAATTTTTGTGCATAGAACCTCAGACCTCACAGTAACATGCGTATTTTTTGAATGCTTGCTTATTTCTTCCAAGCCAGATATGCCGAATAGTGGCTATAGTATATATATTGATGAGGTTGAGGTCGCTTTTACTGAATTTGTTAGCAGTAGAATTTTTTGAAATAATCACTGATAGCTTATATGTGTAAAATTTGGAACTTTGAATGACCTAAAAATGTTATACCTCAAAGCCTTGAAGAGCAAGTGATCTAAGCTTAATGTAAGTCAAACTGGTGAATCCAGTTTTATGCGTTTTAAGAACTTAGTAGGTCTGTGATATGTAGGCACAATTCGAATACAAACTTTTGAAAATGTCTTTATTATAAATTGACAATAATTAAGTGCATACTTATTTGGAAAATGTCATTAAAATTTTGGCATTAGTGAAATGCATATGATTATATGGAAATGTCATTAAAATTGACATTAATAGAACACATATAATATTGGGAAATGTCACTAAAAATTTGACATTAATAGAATGTGTATGTTATTTGATAATGTCATTAAGAATAGACATTAATTGGATGAATAGGTTTTTTGCATCAAATAAATTGACATAGTTTATATGCATACAAGTGAAAAGATAGAATATAAAACATTTTTTGTTGCATACATGTGAATAACCTATGTTAGTCTATGAGATTGGATATATTTTTCTATAAGAAAAATATAATTTTTTCAAACATATTGACATTCAAAATAGTAAGCATCCACAACCGGCCAGTAAATAACAGAATGGAATCCGCAAGGAAACCATAAATGACAGCAACAACCAACTCAAAAGAATGATTCTGGACAGTTGTTTCTATGTTACAACTGTAGAAAACCAGATCATATGACACGAATGTATTTGAACAGGCTAAGCCATGCACCGCAGACAAACCTGACTGAGGAGCCTCTAATGGTTATAATTACTGAGATTCACCTTGTTGGTGGATCAGAGGGTTGGTGGGTAGACATTGGTGTTTCTCGCCATGTTTGCTATGATCGTGATATATTCACGATATACACGGTTGCTGACGATCAGAAAGTGTGTTGTGAGATCTTCGCACCACTTAAGTTGTAGAGACTGGTAATATGAAAATAAAACATATGATTGGATAGACATTGATTCTTAAAGATGTGATGCATTTGATATGTTTGAAAACATTCAAAATTGAAATCAAGCAAATAAGAAAATTAAGAGACTACATAGTGATAGAGGAACAAAATACGAATCAAATTCTATTCTGGATTTTTTATGTGATATATTGTACTTAAGAGAACTACACCCTATTCACCTGAAATGAATGGTAAAGCTGCAAAAAATAGGACCTTAACCGAATTAATAATTGTCATTTTATTAAATTTTGGTGCAGCAAAGCATTAGTGGGGGATATTTTATAGACTGTACGTTATGTTCTGAATAGAATCCCCAAATCTAAGAATAAAATTTCGTCTTATGAAATTTTAGAGAAATATAAATCCAATAAGTCATACTTTAGAACTTGGTGTTGCTTAGCATATGTTCGCATTGCAGACCCTAAGAGAATAAAATTGGCAAGTAAATCATACGAATGTGTATTTATAAGCTATGCTGTTAATAGCAAAGCATACAGAATTTATGACCTAAATACACATATTATAATTTGAATCAAATGATGCCAATTTTTATGAAACGATTTTTTTTTAAAAATTAAGGAATAGTGGGGGCACATCAAGTACGCCTATTAGAACAGAACTTAATAAAAGTTCTGAAGTTGAACCTAGAAGAAGTAAAAGATTTTGGTTCATATTTTTGTGCTTTTACTATAAAGGAGGATCCCTTAAACCTCCAAGAGGCCTTATTTCTATAGATGCCAATTTTTGGTGAGAGGCTATACATTATGAGATGGATTCTTTGAAATCCAATAAGACTTGGCATTTGACATATTTACCCTCTGGTTGTAAATCTATAGGCTGTAAATGAGTACTTAAAAAGAAAGCTAAAACCTGATGGTACTATTGATAAATACAAAGCAAGACTAGTAGCTAAAGGTTTTAGAGAAAAAGAAAATATAGATTTCTTCGACACTTTTTCACCTATAACTAGAATAACATCCATCCGGGTATTAATCTCACTTGCTTTCATTCACAATTTATTAATACACCAAATGGATGTTAAAACCGCATTTTTGAACGGTGAATTAGAAGAAGAAATTCATATGGATCAGCCTGAAGGCTTCGTAGTACATAGTCAAGAACATAAAGTATGCAAATTAGATAAACCATTATATGGTTTAAAACAAGCACATAACAATGACATAAAAAAATTGATAACTTTAATCATTTCACATGGTTTTAAAGTTAATGAAAGTGACAAATGCATTTATTACAAAATTTAGAATGACATTTGCACTATTATGTAGATGACCTACTCATCTTTGGGTCAAACATTCAAGCCATAAACTCAGTCAAATCCTTATTAAATGCCAATTTTTGATATGAAAGATCTAGGTGAGGTGAGTGTAATCCTTGGTATTAAGATTACTGGGTAAAAAGGGGATTTTCTTTGGATCAATCTCATTAAAATGAGAATACTCTAAAGAAGTACAATTATTTTGACTGTAAACCTGCATATACACCATATGGTCTCAGTGTAAAGTTATTTAAGAACACTGATGAAGGTGTAAGATAGTCTGATTTTGCGAGCATCATTGGCAGCCTTCGGTATGCCACTGAATGTACTAGACCCGACATTGACTATGTCGTGGGATTATTATGCAGATTTACCAGTAGACCCAGTATAGAGCACTGACATGCTATTGAAAGGGTCATGAGATACCTTAAACGAACCATGAACCTTGGATTACATTATGAAAAATAATTCAAGCTGTACTTGAAGGATATTCCGATGCTAACTGGAATATTTTATCTGATGATTCTATTGTGACCAGTGGCTATATATTTAGCATTGCTGGAAGAACTGTTTCTTGGAAATCTAAGAAACAGAATATCTTGACTCAGTATACTATAGTGGCTGAGATAAGAGTACTAGCCACAGCTAGTGAAGAAGCAGAGAACTAAAGAAATCTGCTAGTTGAGATCTCTATACGGGAAAGATAGACACCAGTGGTGTAAATGATTGTGATAGTTCCGCGGCTATTACAAAAAGTATAGAACCGTTATAACAACGGTAGAAAACGACGTCGTAAGCACAATACTGTAAAAGAACATCACATACATAGTGATGAAAAATTCGACGAGTATTGAAAGGAAAACAGAACCGATATTACAACGGTAAGAAATGATAGTCGTATACACAGTATTGTTAGAGAACATCACATATGAGGTGATGATAATTTGGCAGATCCTTTGATGAAAGGACTGACCAGAAAGAAAGTCCTTAATAATTCTAAAAGAATGGGACTACTGCCCTGAGATAGTGGAATCACGCACAATAGTAACCCGACCTAAATGACTGGAGATCCCAAGAACTAGGTTCAATGGGTAAAAACAAGTTGTGTAGTGATAGTAGATGAACATGCTAAATTTGTATATTAAGAAGCATGTATTCCTGAAGTGATTAGAGGATGAGTTAATAGAAACTCTTAATGAGATCTATACTCTATTTGGAGTGGAGTACCTACCTTCAGGAGTACTCTTGATAGACTCACCTATGTGAATGTGGAAATGTGGCCGTTTCCTATGGAGTTTTGGGCAGAACTTCTAGAGCGTTCACTAAACTGGGATAGACGTGCATGGCCATAAACGCACGGGCTTATTTGATTGCACTATGGAAAATATTATGTGTGGTTTGATGTCAGGAATAGAGTTCAAGACTACGTGTCACTATAGTAAAAACTGAATCTTATTCACTACGCAAAGGTTCAAGTCGGATGACATCTTTGTTTATGCACAGTCTTATGTTTTTAGAAATTGCTCGATAATATTTTAAAAAATTCAAGTGGGGGATTTTTGGAAATTTATGTGAATTTTTTAAAATATAGAAATAAGTGTATGATGGCTCCTAAATGTGAATAGTCCCACATCATGGGATTATATGAAAGAAGCAAGTATTTATACTTGTTTCTAAGAAGCTTTGATGGGGCCTTGGGGCTCCCAATACATGCTTTGTTGTGAGGAGGGAACCCATGCATCATGACCAACACACACGCGCGCGCGACCGACCGACCGACCCGGCCCGGCTCAGTTCGGTTCGGGCTTGGGCTTGGGCTTTGGGCCTTGGCTATGTGGTGTAGACACTTATATTTTTAGACCAGAAAAACTTGATTTTTTCGAACCGTTTTTTAATTACGGAAAATATTTCTGAACCGAATTTAATTTGAAACGGTAAACTTTTGACCAAGTATTTCGCAGATTTTATTTTTCTCCACTGACCAGTATTTTTCGAATAACCTAATCCTCGTCTATATATTATTATCTTCAGATTAGACGAGATGAGTACAAATAAAAAAAAAGACTGCTTTTCTCTTCCACCGCCATTAAAATTTTCGAGCAGTTAAATTCGAAAGTGCAAATCTACACTGATCTGTTTGTGCAAAGCAGATCAGTTATTAATTTCAGAGAGGTTGTTTTATCCTAGAGGCGGCGGCGAAAGTACGAACTGGTTTTGCACCACCGACCAGATCGCCGAATCTTCTTCAAGAAAGCGACCTGGTCCGCGACTCAGCCATTATTTCCCAACAGTTCATCACAGAAAAGAGCTATTCTTTTTGGCAAACCCGACCGGTTTTATAGTGATCCGTAACACTTACTATTATAACAAACAATAGTTACAAATAAGCACAAGAGTTTGACGGATAGTCAAACTATTGAACAAATATTTACATGTTCATAGGTATGGAGCATCTATTGAACAAAAATTTGAAACTTAGCAGCACAGTACTATACGGCCAAAACACTGCTCCAAAAGGAAGCATCACCTCCATGAAATGACCTAACGTACGGTAAGGCACCAAAAGGAACAGTAACAAAGTATCGTGGAGACATCAAGGTAAAAACACAATAGTTGAGCAGCAAGAACGTACTTGACCCCAAGCAAAACACTAATCATCTCCGTTGCTGAGGCAATCGCCGAGGCGGTAGACGGGAACAAACACAAAGCATAACCCAAACAAAGAAAAACCGGCCACATGCTGCAAACACCACAAAACAGATTGTACCAAAACTCAACTAGGTAAGTCACATCCAAACCAACGATGGCCAAGCAAGCTCACATCCATCACCACCTAACATTCAACAACCAACCAAGAAACACAAAATCTGACAACCACATAAAGTCACCAGACCGAACACCAGAGAACCAAGCACAAACTAACAAAAAAATACAACACACTCACAAGTCAAAACACTCCCTGCAAACCACATAAGTCCAAAAACCAAACAAGCGCAGACATATTCTACCCAGCCGGGCCTAAACAGAACAACAGAGACAGGATAACCAGGAGACACAATGTTTAACTCACTAGCATGTTGAAGAACACTTCGATCCATAATCTTAACTTGAGTTTAGATCTGCTTTTCGGTGAGAAAAACCGTTGCAGCAGCTGATAATCTAAGCATCTGAAGCAATTGTAGGAGGTCACGAGAAGTTGCATATTCCAGCCAGCAAAAGAAAGTGAGAAACAGGGAGGAACACAGGGTGAGATAGTACAGTTAAGATTAAGCGAGGCTAGAAATCCAGGGACAATGAGGCGAAATACGTGGAAGGTGAGCTAGATCGTGGCAGATAAAATCGGTTATCTAGATCTGAAGATGAGTAAAGAGATTAAACTTCTCCACGCTGATGAAAACTGGATTTGGGAAGGGAGGGAACGAATCGTTTAGAGTGACCGATAGAGGATGGGAAGAAGAAAAGAAAATTGGCAAATTCTATTCAGACCCAGACATTTGCTGAGTAGCCCCCCTAATTTTTAAAAAACTTTCGCATGACCAAAATACCCTTTACCTCGTAGAGTCACTACTAGGTTATGTTGCCTACCTCGTAGGGACTCTACAAGATAATGTTGCTAACCTCGTAGGGCAACTACGCGGTAATGATATCAACCTCGTAGGGCTACTACGTGGATGAATCACAATCCCCACATCCGCACTGCGTGGTTAATGAAAACGTGTAAAAAAATATATTTAGTGAAGGGTATTTTTATCCAGCGAAATTTTAAAATAAAAAATGGGGGCTACTCAGCAAATGCCTGGGTCTGAATAGAATTTGCCAACAAAATTAAAGGGAGAAAAATCCAATCCCCGATAGGCGATAATAGAAAAGCTTCGTTATTTGTGATATAATAATGACAAAGAGTGTATTTTTGAGAAAAGGTCCAATTGATCTTTACTTTTATGAGTATATTTACTATTTTTTTGAAAAATACAATAATTTGTAGTTTATGATTAATAACTGATAATTACATATGACAGCTTATGTATTTTATTACTCATAATTTATTATATATAATTATTTAATTACTTGTTATTATTTATAACCGATAATTATAAGTTATTTATAAATTATTGTAGTTAATGACAACTTTGTCCTACGTAAGTTGTATTATGGCTTTTTAACAACCATCTTTCTTAAAAAGTGGTAAATACTAACTTGTAACCATGTTTCAAAAGCTCTCTTGTATTTTTTAACAACTGTTTATTATGAAACTATAAATTAATATATTTAATAATTAATGATTTATGGAGGCAATAATACTCAAATGGAAGGTGAAGATAATCAGAACAGAGAAGCAACCAAAAGATAAGTCAAATTTATACCATCGAGGAGTAGCCAAAAGGTTAGAATTCTCCCCCCTTTAATGCATAACAAATGGAAGGATGTGGATCTTGTTTCTGTGAAATAAGGAAAAAATGTCGAAATATGTAAGCCTACTGTTGCTACTAGTAACAAGTTCGAATCTTTGAGTCTAACTGAAACTGAAAATGTAGAAGTTTTAGATTGTTCTAATAGGACCGCGATGCTTGAAGAAGGGGAAATAGAACCTGAATCTAGTGATCATGAGGGATTTGACATCCCATTGTCGGCATTCACTGATACATTAGGACCTGTAACAGTCCAATCAGGTACTGCTGTACGTGATATTTTGGGTACTAAAGGGGGTGAGGATATGGTGAACAATACTAATGTAATGGAGGATGAGAACGGAAACGTTAATGAACAACAAGATCTTGGAAGGAAAGATGATAGTTTCGCCAAAATGAATCAACTGATTGATGATGTACTCATGTATGGTAGAGACACAACAAAGGAGATAAAGAAAGATGGGAACAATTTACTTCAAAATTCTGGTGACAGTAATGTGACTATCGTAAACCTGAGTGGTTCTACGGATGCTAAAGAAACCCCTCCTTTGAGTGTTTATTTGCAGCAAAATAACAATAAGTAGTTTGGAAGGAGAGTGACATTGATATCAGTGAGATTGCAATTGGATATGACGAGCTAAATGACCTTGTAACTCAATTTGTAGATATGTTAAACAGAGAACTGACTGAAGGTGGTAATAGTCTGGATTGAATAGCAATTTTAACTACGAAGATTGATGAATGCGCTAAGATTTTACCTGGTTTGAAGAATGGTGAACTTAAGAAAGAGTGGGCTAAAGATATCATAAGGTTGATTAAAAACAACATCAAAGAACATCTAAGTCGGTCTTCTACCAAATCTGGTCAAGACAAAGACAATGCTAGAACCCCTCAATCTGAAGTGTCACCTTATGCGAATATTGCACCTACTCCGGTGTACGAATCGAGGCCTCTTGATATCCTATTTGATCAGGAACCAAAGACTTCGGGTGAGAAAGAGCAACCAAAGACTCCTATTACTCGAAGTATGAAGAAAGAAATAATGAAGAATCAACACGAGAAAGGATAACATTCATGACTCTAACACAAGGCATTGTAATGTTTCACCATTACGAGCTAGGATGTAATTTAGGCCATGCCATTTTGCTATGTACTTGACGATGCATTTTGTATGAATTTAGTACTCTCTTCCCTACGCGGAAGCTACAAGTTTTTTTGTGGTGGACGGACCACCTTAAAACCCGAATTAGTTGATTGTAACCACAATCACCTGTACTTTACTGTATTTTATTATTGGTTATAATAAAAAAGTGTTACGGAACACTATAAAAACCGGTCGGCTTTGCCAAAAATAATAATTAATGATTTATAAATTAAAATTAAGATTAATATTTACTATTAAGTAATAATTATTAAATATTTCGAATTTCATAATTAATAACTAATAATGATGAAACAATATTTAACATCCAATAATTCATTTTTCATAGGATTAATGTTATACGACTACTATTAGTTAATATTTGACAATTAACTATAAATATTGGTTAGTAACTATTACTAGTTAACACTTAACACCAACTATTTGGTAATTAATAATTTTTATCTAGGACCAGTATATAATATTTTCCATTTAATAAATAATGATTAATAGTAATATTTAATAATTTAAAAGCATAATTTGTTATTTAATATTTGCTATTTGAAAATATTCATAAACTTCAAAAAATTAAAATTTTGCATAAAGCTCAAAAATAAAAATCTCAAATAAATTTTATATTTATAACAATATACTCAAAATTTTAGTTTTATAAATGTTTGAAACTTTCAAAAGTAGAAAATATATAACTACCTTGCAAATTATTATTACCATATACATCCTAACATTTTATTTTGTAATTTTTTCATATCCATATTTCTTTTGGTCCTAAGGGTGCATTTGCGACGGGTGAGCGGTTATTGGGCAGAGTATTGAGCAAGATATTGAACACGGTATGCTAGTGAATGAGGTACACGTTTTGTAGGTACGAATGATGTATTTAAGCAGGGAAATGAACATGGTATAATTAATTGATTATTTTCTTTGCTGTGCAATTTGTGTTTGATAAGTGAAATAGTAAAATTGTTAATTGTTAAATTTTCCATTAAAAGCTGCAGTTATTAGATTTTACATACAAGCAAATAAAATAAAATAAAATAAGAAACTAATTATAGCTACAGAACAGACTCAAATGATAACTCATATATCACATTACCTAAAATGATTATCACTACGAAGGGAGTTCCAAGAGAATGGCAACTGTAACAACTCGTAATTTTAGCAACAGAAATTAATTATTAGAATTTCAAAAACAGAAATTTCTACAAATGATGGAATTTGACCACAAAACTTTAATCGATGCGTTCATCTTGGAATTCTGGTCAACTTTCATGTTTGGAGTTTTGCGAACGGAGTCTGTATGAAAAAGTTACGGATGAAATACGATAATGGACGGAAAATTAACAAGTTAGAATATATAAATATATTACACCATATTATTTAACCACCTACACTGGACAGTTGGCGACCCAAGTGGTCTACCCTAGCGGTCGACCTACTGGGCGCCAGAACGCCCAGTGATGGCTAGGGTTAAAGGGTTAAGTATATATATATATATATATATTAAAATATCGAATGGATGGACGGATATAAATTAAAGTAAATATAACGGTTCATGGCCAATTCCACTCCTATAAATAAAGGGGTAGGGCCTCATTCTTTTCCACACAAATCTGTAGGCAGCAGCGAAGCTCGACCATTTCCTTTTCTCTTCCAATCAAATTTCTTAATAAAAAATATATCCATATACAATCAAAATATAAAACACATAAATTTGAAAGGGACTATCAGATTCAGTTGGAAAAGGATGCGAATTAACATTTAAAGCGGTTCACATTAGATTCTCCCCTCTCTTCCTATTTTCCTACAGATCTACAGATATGAAAGTATCCCCTTTTTTAGAATAATTTTTGATCTGTAATAATTTGGGAATTGTAGGCCTAAAAGATTATTCAGATTTCAGATTTGGATGCTTACAGGTGAGTGGCAAATTTGCATAGAAAGTTATAATAACCTATTTATCACGTTTGAGTTAGACCTCAAAATATATGCCAATTATCATCAGATATGTTCAAAATATTATTGAATTTGAATTGGCACCTATCAGATCTGTTAATAAATATTTTCGAAACTAGGAAATTGTGGTTAGGAATAATATTATTTATAGGTTTATTTAATTATTTATACATATTTCCTACAATTAGGTTGGAAAATATGTTGTAGTTGTTGCAAAACACTATAGATTTGGAAATCAGTCCCGTTAAACACCATTTAGATGTAGTTATATTCCAGATCTCTAATATCAGTGTTTAAATGATAAATTATATGAATTTGATTAAAAAGTTATGTAGGTGAATTACGTGATTTTAATTTTATAAGAAATATGCATATTTGGGTTCAATAATGTTGGGGTTTTAGGCTTAATTGTTGAAAAAATGTCGTTTTTCTCTTTTTAAACAAAAAGACGCTATTTTGGACTCACAAAAGATATGACAAAAAGATTTAAAAAGGGAAAAGTTGTGTAAACATACACATAAATATAAATATACATATTTGTGCGTAGTTTGCATAAACTATTCCAAAATATACATTAACATATATTTCTTGTGATTGAAGATATGTCAATTCCAATAGTCAAGCATAATTTACAATAAATACAGCTAATGGTCTTTTTGTAAGATTTGGAATCTTTTAGCAAGATTGAATGCAAAACGGAATGTTCAGTTATTAATTAAACCAAATTACCAAATTTAACAATAAATAATAATAAAGAAAGATAATTACATTGACCACGCAAAAATATAAATATATACACATTATCCGTCCGAATCTACGTAAAGGGACAAAATATACATTTTATTGGATGTTTGAGTGTATTCAATTATGGAATTATTCACATATATGTAATCCATATTAAATGAATATATTTGTGGTGACCGTTGTAGCAATCAATGTAAGTGATTGCTATAAATTGGGCCATAAATATATAAATAACCATTGTAAGCAATGTTGATTTGGGGAAAATAAACTTAATAGGGAAATTAAGTAAAATGGTTACAATTCCTAAGATTTATTCGAATTAATGTTGTAAACCCTAATCAGCGAATTTAATTTAAATTTGCATCTAGATACGAGGTTAGGCTCAACTTATGGTAGAAGTATGCCCGGAACCAACAAGCAAATCCAGCATCCACAAGTGGTCAGCTTAATGTAAGGGGTCTAGTGCGTAAATATACCTACACTAAGACACGAGGTTAAGTTCAACTTGTGGTAGAAGTCTGTCCGGAACCGCCCGACAAATCTAACATCCACAAGTGGTCAACTTAATTTGAGAGGTCTGGTGCATACATATACATATACATATATAACAAATGATATATAAATAGTCAAATAATTAGTAATGTCTGTTGGGGTACAACAAATAGATACTTCGGGACTGATAAGATAAGGATATCCATTGTGAATTAATGTCTTAGAAAATTATCACCATTAGGCTCATAAATGACATAATTACAGTCAATGGAAATAAAAGGAAAATTAAAGATTTAGTGTTGAGGGGATATGGGTATTGATTGTTTAAGTACTAAGTCCAATCAGGGAAATAATCAAATAAATAGCCTAGGGTAAGGAGGATTTAACTTTCCTTATTTATGTTACTTAATATAGAACTTATAATTAGAAGTGAGAGTTGGACTTAGTGAGTTAAGCATAGGAACCCGTGACGATAAACCGTATGCGTATAGTATTTTTTGTAAAGAAAAACTACACGAGAAGGACTTAATAGCGTAGCCCACTTTGTCCTAATAGGGAAAGGTATTAAAGGCTAATGGGGTACGAACTTAATAACCTTCGTGTATAGTCTGCTTCCTGGGTCTTAAGCGGATAAGGCTGAGGAGTCCACCTGGGAGTAGGTGTTTCATTTTAGGGTTCTTAAATGGCGTGAGTGTGTCGGGCCTACCCAAACATGGAAACTTAAAATGCCAGATGTGGTTACCTATCCTACGGGAAGTAGTAAGCGACTAAGGAGGTTATCCAATAAGGTCGGCTAGATGGTACAACGAGCGATAAAATACCATCTCTCGCCTTACACAGGGTAAGTGTATATGCATAACTAGTAGGGCCCGTAGCTAGTGCCCTCTAGTTTATATTAACAATGAATATATCATCGAGAAACAATAAGTGACCAATAGGTCCTCTTAGGGTTTTAAGCGATTAAGGAGAATCCACCCAGTCTATCAGTAATAGTGAGGCATTAAATAATAAAGGATAAGGGAATGAATATATATATATATATATATAGAAACTCCGTAATTAGGGGTCCACTCTCGATTAAATAACCAGCCATGTTCTGGTATAAAAAGCTTCTCAAATATATGCGTAAATGTTATATCTCGGTATCATATTTTAGAGAATACTATTTAGGAAGGGTGGTTAGAGTCGTGCGTAATGATTTACAAGGTTAGCTTAGAATCACTAACTTTGGTAGGCATACATCTTGGGTTGAGCCAAACGGGATAAATCTGTGTATTATAATCTGTGTTCTACATTTCCTATTCACTAGAATCTTGTTGTTCTGATCCCCCCATTACAACTGCTAGGTTTTCTAGAGAAGGTCGGGTTCTAACAGATGTTTTAGTTTGGATTTCGGTTCTCGTTCTCTCTCATGCTTGGTATTGGAAAAGTGACTTACTTTAAAAAGGTAGTTACTTGAGTTAATACTAGTTTATCCTATTTTGTTTCCACTGTGAGTTATCTTATCGTACCCTGATTATGCTCATGCTCATTTATTTGCAGATATCAGATATACACTCCATGCTTGGATGTGTTCGAGTTTCGATTTTTCTCGAATTTTAGGCTCAGAAAATTGTGGGGTATTGCAGCAACACCTCCATTAACGGTGATTAACCTAGCTGGTCAGCTCACGGGGTCCAGTAGCCAACACCCTTCACGAGGATGCGAGATATTGGCCTATCTAAAAAATGGTCTATTTCATTTATTTGAATTTGAATTTAAACAACAAATAAATAAACAGTTGAAATCAAAAGTTGTCTATTTGTTTCAAATATTCATTAGGAACAGATTGATACACCATTGCAAAATGCAAAGAACTTTGATATGATCGTGGTGGAAAAGACAACGTCTTAAAGGGACATTATTTTCGCAAGTTATTAATTTTGGAAAATTATTAAAATTTAATTTCATTAGGTTTAACTTTATTAAGTTATCTATAAAAGGATTTATCGGCTCTTTTGATGCAAATGGATTGATATGCTCTAACAAGCTAAATGGGTCATTTGGTGGGCTAGCTCCAATATAGCATCTGATGTGTCCAAAGTTTGAGACTATTGCATTTTCTCCATGAGCGATACCTGAATAACAAATGTTTTTGTTCGATGCCAAAATTAAATTCCCTTACAACCCAATTTTCATTCAACAAAGCCTTAATTTTTTTACTTCATAGCTTCCATTCCCCCGTCAATCATTTCAAGGCCTTCAAAAATGAATCCTTTCTTCTTAACTTAGTTACAACTCGCAATCAAAATCAATCTTTTTTTCCACTTTTCTATTCCCTCAAGTTGTAGTACCCAATCGAAATTAATCCTCTTTTCCACTTTAATTTTTTCTCAACTTAACAAGAACATTTATAGTAGTGACTAGAGAAGTGAAAATAGGGAGAAAAAAAACCATTTTAATTCGCATCCCCATGCATGAGGAAAGGAAGTTCGAGCATGGGGAGTAACTTCAAATGAGACTTTCCCCCTTTTCTAGGTGGTAAACGATAAACAGGAAAGTAAAACCCATTTATGGTATAAAAAGTTTTTTTCCTACTTATAGCATAAACCGGTTTCACTTAAGGGGTATTTTAATCTATTTTTTTATTCTAACAAATTTTAGGGTTAAAATTCCTTTTTCCTGTTTTTATTAGATATTCCCATACTATGTAATTTTTTGATTTCAAAATTTTGTTGAAATTCGAATTTATGGGATATGCATACTTTATATGTGCAGGTCCTTTTATATGTTTATTTTGGTATTTATCAGATATGTATACTTCATTTTAACGTTGATCAAATTGTAAAAAATATTAATAAACATTACACCAGATCATTGAGTAAACTCGAAACATACCTAAAAAATTATGCCTAAGCACGTAAACTGAACTAAATAACATGAAAAAGGATACTTGACAATAGTTGATTAGTATTATAGATAGTATCATTCAACTTTCTCTAAACCTCTGAACTTCTAGCGTCATACCTTGTTGTTGCACTTTGAGAATGTTGTGTTTTTGGTCAAAACATACTCCATATACTCTCCAGATAGCTCAGAAACATCTCTTGATAAGTATTCTTCCTCCTCCTTTTTATGTAAATGTCTTTCAAGTTCCTTATTCAATTCAATTATTTCTCTAAGAGCACTGGTTCCATTTGCATTTTGTTGAATCTATGATTTAAGATCCTAAATTCTTATCTTTAAGCTTTAATCAATCCATTTTTTAGGCAGATGCAACTGAAATATAACTTAAAGGTGGAGTTACCTATCATTATTTAATGCAAAGTCACTTGGTTCTCAACAATGATATCTTGTTTCATTTTATTCCTTTAGGACGATTTGCAACTCCACCATATAATATTCTTGAAGTAGGAGTCAATATATTTCTATTATTTTCGTCTACTTCCATAGAGGTTGAAGACTCATATAAATTCCCAAGAGAGGAATCCACCGAGGATCTTGAGGAAACATTTCTTGTATAAATTTCATTAGTATTTTTCATACCAACATTTTCTTCTTCATCGAGAGTTGCATGTCGCAGCTTCAACAAAAGAATTTCAGAAGCTTTATGAGGCTTGAATTCAGTGTTGTATGTACCATGGCATATTTTATCATAACCATCTTTTAAATTTTTTGAACAATTGTCCACTTTTCAATTTTTCTCCACTTTGTAATACAATAGATTTGTAATTGGTACACATAGCATTCAAGTTATACCATGTCATCTTTATAGTCTTAAACGACCATTTTTATGGGCATTTTCAGTCTTGATTGTAGTTCACATTAACTTTAAATAAAAATTATATATCTCCAGTGAAATGCCGCGTTGGAACTTTAGATTCTTTAATCCATGCATTAGCTAGCACTTTATAATCATGTGCTCTCCACGTGTTATTGCTATCAGTGCTTGTGTCGACTCTATGTACCCAATCATAATGTAAAGCTAATTATAAATCCAGAACTGACTCTATGAACCACAAACTTATTGTTTCATTCATTGATGTGAAGAAAAGAGTCTCCATCATGTATAAGACAAAAATTCTAGCAATATAATTGAGGTTATTTAAATTAGCTACTATGTAGTTCTAAGCAAAATATTTAACAAAATGAGATATGGTAACATTCTTGTCTTGATATTAGTTTCACCAAGCACTAGTAAAAATTGAATAGCCAACTTCATTGCTCGTCATATGGAATACTGCATACATTCAACCCAATTGGCATATATGTCAACGTAGTAAATTCTAATGGTTTAAAGCAATCTCAGCAGTCGAAAATAAAAATGTACATGTAGTAGGCTATCATTGTCCAACTATGGAATGTATACATCTATTATCTGGATTTCTCAACTCATTATTCATAAATCTACCAAATATTCTCACTATATAATTTCTAATTTATGGACTAACTTTTCGTTTTCCCACCAATTTAACGTTGTTGTAAAAGCTCTGTGACATCTCATATTATCTGAATTCTATTTATAACATGGTTTGAATGTAAATTAGTTACATAAACAATTAAATAAACATAATAATAACATTGAACTATAATAAATGATACAACATACGCTTTTTCCTGATCGTAAAGATACGATGTACTCCTTCTTGAAGACTAGTAATCAACTTAAGCAGAATTGTGGATGAAATCATATTGGGTATGATCGACACAAATACATCATCATCACCACCAAAACCGTTTGCTTCTTTTCATACCTTTTCTTCCACGAATATGGCTTGTAAAGCTAGATCCCTCGGCATTTACGTTTTTCATCTCTAAATCGAACCAAAATTTCAAATCCTATGAATTGGGCAATTTTATTTTAGGATTTTAATTAAAGAAATTAATCAAAATTTGTTGGAGAATAGCTTGAGGAATGGATACTAGTAATTTTTAGATTGATTTAAGCGACAAAATTTTAAATTTTCTTTGGTTTGAAGAAAGGTTTTGGGCATTTTCCATTGGCCATTGAAGTTGAAGGCAGAGAAAACTCTTGGGTTTGGTTTTACGGAAACATTCCTATAATTGTTTTTGTTTGTGTGTGTATGAACTTAACCTATAAACGATATTTAGAAAATAGTTTATAGGTTAAACATGTTTTTGAAACTCGCTTAAACCTATAAATGATTGTTTATAAGTTTTATATGTTTTAAAAAATACCTCCACTCGCCATTGGATGTGTAGGGGTTTGTGATATTTATTTTCTTTTACTGCTCATAAAAATAACCAAGGTACTAGAGATTCTTTCATAATCCCTAATCCAAGTAAATCCCATTTCCTTATCCACTTTATAATTGTCTCCAAGCCCCAATAAGTCCCTTTTCTTTTGGCATGTTGGGATGTACAAGGCAACAATCACTTGATTCGTTGTTGTATCCGCCAAATTTCATGGTGTAGAAGTAATTTTAGGTTTTAAAAACATTATCGAGTTCAAGCATCGGTCAGTGGTGCCACCGTGTCATGTGAAAGAAACGAACGTCGATTGTTTCGATTGATCGGATTTATTTATGTATAAGCAGTGAACTTCGCCTCATCCAGCCACTGCATCATTGCTCTATGGACACCAACGCTGGTTAATAAAGACAGTGCAAGGGTGATTTTCTAGTGGGAATTGAACCTAGGTTCGGTGTGTTTTGTATGCAGCTTAACCGTTCTACCATAAATAATATTGACTCTTTCTTTCCCTTCCGTATATGTAACCCAATATTTTTAAAAGTATATAATATATTTCTGTTGCTCCCTCTATTGTCTCCGATGGTATTCCCTAGGGGAAGGTCACCCTTGTCTAGACTTTGGGATGGGCCCATCGACGGTCAATGTGGGATTAAAAGAGTGTTGCAGGATGTCAGTCGTAAGATACATTGGTGGTTTGTAAGCTATATATTTGCTATCTAAATATCAATTGTAAGGTGAAAATGCAAGTCCTGATGCCACTACTGCACTGATATATGATAGTGATTGGTGTTGTCACTACTTTGGTCCTGAATATGTCTGGATTCTAATTCAATATACCATTAGGTTCGTATGTGTTTCACACTATAAACTACTTGTTGATTTCTTGGCTGTCTCCTATCTATGTATTCATTTATCTCATCAAGTAAAATCATATTTTCTTGTTGTGTAAAGGAGAACTGTTGGCAAGTGATGACTAGGTGCTCGAGAAGAAAGCGAGAAAGGAACAAATACATGTACACTATCAAGTTGCACATATGCAGTACTAGGTTACATGAGTTTTAGATTGTGGATTTTGGAATAGGGTAGGTAGAGATTCTTAGTACCCAAAAATTGATAAAATAGGATGTTATCTCTTAATCCGCCTTTTGAGAAGGTCATTTCGCTTTGGACTTGGACATTTGGATTGTTCAAAATTGGGTACAGATAATTATATAAAGTCACAAACAAATGGATTCATTGGAATGGCGCGTTGGGTAAGCTGGAAAAGCACTCAGGATTTGGCTAAGTGAGGCACTAAGTTAAGACTCTGAATGAGGGATCGGTAAGACTTTGAACCAAGTCTTGACTAAAAGTATGGTTAAGTGTGGGATCTGTAACAACCCGTAGTTTTATAACATGTTACAACAAGAAATCAAGGCAGAATTTACTTTGAAAATCAGAATCAGGAGAAACGGGTTACGCCATTGCGTTCGTCTCGAAATTTAACATGAAATAGATCTGAGTTTTCGAAAATCGGAGTCCGGATGAAGAAGTTATGGCCTGTACAAGTTTCAGCAGTTTCCAGGCAGCACTGGACTAAGGGGTTGACCATAGGGTCGAGCTATCCCCCAGGTCGACCATAGTGTCGACCTCCCCCCTTACAGGTCGACCTAGTCGGCCTGTTTTGACCCATAACTCATTTTTGAAGCCTGAGACGTGTTTTGATGGTCCGGATTGATTCTAGGGTTAATCTAAGGGCCTAAACTAGTTGCTACACCTATAAAAACACCCTTAGACCTAACCTAATTCATATCAAATCATTTTTACACCAGTATGCTGCTAAAATACCTCTTAAACCATGGGCGCCGTCTCCAAATCAAAGTACAAACATTCAAACTCAAATCAATTCAAAGAACAAGGCTTCTACAATGATTCAAGACAATAAATCAATAACGCCGCGACATTTTTACAACAAATTCAGTTCTTAATTCATTAGCCATGCTCTGTAAGTTCTAGTTGTTTTTAGATTTAAGCGTTTAATTATAATATGGTCATGGAATAAAGTGGAATTGGATTTAAGTATGTTTATCGATCTATTTCTGTTGCTTCTTGGATCTTAAGTTTTGAGACTTGTCTATCTTTATTACCATGTCTAATTTATGATCTATTCAGCCTGTTGTAAATCAGGTTTCTTGATTCATATTGATATTATTACCAAGTTGTAATCTTCCTACATGTGATGATGTTTTTCTCTCTGATCTTATTTTTATGCAAAATTCTACCTTCCCCTATTTATTTTGTTTTGATGAACCTAGGTCAATTTCAGACCTAGGCCTAAACTACGATATACGTGCGATGGTATACGGGGGAAATATTGGAATATTGCCTAGTGCAATATATGTGTTTGGTGGAATTGATGGCATAACATAAAAATTGGATATTTGGGTATTATTACCCTTAACATGAAATTGGAAATTTGGGTATTGTCAATATAATTGAAATTGCAAGTTTGGGCATTGGCATAAATAATTTGGCATGAAGTGGGCATACATGAATTGGCATGTAAGTTAAATCACGAGTTTGGGACTATGTAAGTTTAAATCAAAAGATTGGGCTTATGTTAGTTAGGCATATGTAGAATTGGGAATTTGAACATGAAAGCAATTGTAAATTTGATAATTGGCATAAACATGTATTATGAACTTGGGCAACTGACATGTATTGTAATAAAAAGATTATAGTTTGGGATAACTACATCATGAATCATGATTTGGGTCTATTGGGTATAAAACTTGATACATGTAATTTTGGCTAGAACTTGATATGGTAAAATGGCATAAAATTTGGCATACATGTAAAACAGCATGAATTGAACATATGTAAATTTGGTATGAATTGGGCATATCTAAAACTGACATGTAACCTAGAACTTGGGCATATGTTAATTATGTAAAATTTGGAGTAGAAACATATATGATAATTTATGACTTGGAGAAAGTTTAATATGAACGCGCCTAATTTGGGTTTTGGGTAGTTGGTATGTATTGGACATCTAGAAGGCACGTAAGCATGCTTATGAACTTGAAACATGAATTGGTTATGAATATGAATCATTAACTTGATAATAGGCATAAGTGAAAACATGAAACTTGACATGAAACTCGCCATGAAACTAGACACGAACTTGTCATGAAACTTGAACATGGACATGACATTAGAATAAACATGAAAATGGCCAACTCGAAGTTGGGTTGAGTTTGCAGTGTAAATCTGCCCGGAACCGCCCGGCAAATCCATTTACTGCAAACAATAGGATCCAATGTGGGTAGTTGGTCATATCACGCTTGAAACCCGAGGTCAGACTGAGTTGTGGTGTACATCTGCCCGGAACCGCCTGGCATATCCAGTGACCACAACAACAGGTCTGATGTGAGAGGTTGGGGTGCATTAATGAATTAATTCCACATGATAGGGTTAAGTCATGAACCGCTTGAATATACTTAACCAATTTGACACGATGATTTGATAGGGTTAAGTCATGAACCGCTTGAATATACTTAAACAATTGGATACGATGATTTGATAGGGTTAAGTCATGAACCGCTTGAATATACTTAACCAATTGGATATGATGATTTGATAGGGTTAAGTCATAAACCGCTTGAATATACTTAACCAATTGGACTCGATGATTTGATAGGGTAAAGTCATGAACCGCTTGAATATACTTAACCAATTGGATACGATGATTTGATAGGGTTAAGTCATGAACCGCTTTGAATATACTTAACTAATTGGATAAGATGATTTGATTGGGTTAAGTCATGAATCGTTTGAATATACTTAACCAATTGGACACGATGATTTGATAGGGTTAAGTCATGAACCGATTGAATATACTTAACCAACTTGACAGATAATTCGTAGGGTTAAGTCATGAACTTGAACGATAACACTTAGCCAATTTGACATGACACGTAGGCGGGTTAAGTCACGAACTTGAATGACAACACTTAACCAACTTGACATGCTAGACTGATGGGGTTAAGTCTCGAATTTAAATGACAACACTTAACCAACTGGACGGAAACCCTAGCTGCGCGGTCCTTTTTAGCAGTAACCCACTAGATGTATCACGGTACCCTGGAACTAGGCAGGGTGGGGCACGATTACTGGGCTGATTGTAAGCGACCAGAACGACGGCTAAGTTGGTGCGTCATTGTAGGTTCAGGCGGACTATGGTCGTGCACGTAGTCCGGAGTTGAAAAAGCAGGCATTGGGCACCAGTAGGTTTACACTGTGCGTGCTTGATTCGTGTCGGAGGTTGGCACCCTAGGGCTTGATACACCCTATGGTGGACCTAGCACAGGTGACTACATTTCGTGATTGGGCCGTATGACACAGTCACATGAACGAGCTAGGACTTATAGGGAGCCGATCGATTAATAGATCGTTACGTGGAAAAGGGTGTTGTTCGTTAGGTAGCATAATCCCTAAGTGGTCCTAGGTGGCATAAACCCTAATCGAATCTAGAAAACGTTCAATAGGTAGCATAATCCCTAGTGGTCCTAGGTGGCATAAATCCTAGTTGAACACGCGATAGTTCATGATAAGGAAACCTAGCCAGAACAAGGGTGGCGGTCCAAACGATTTCAAGAACTGTGGCACTACATTGAAGTAGTATAGAAATACGTGATGAAACCCGTACGATATACGGCAAGGGACTGTACATATACATGGAAAGGATGATACGGGTTGGGGTACTAGAACAGTTGGTGCAGAGAACATAGGAAATCAAAGAAAATAGTGGAATGGTGAAGCTTAGAAATCTTGCGATGTTATACTTAATAAAAACCTTGCAATGTGATACTTGGTAAGAACCTTGTGATGATACTCTTGATAGGAAGCATGGGATGTTACACTTGATTCATCGTGCCTATAGCTTACCTTGTCATCATGCTTATGTTTACTTTCAGTTTATTCATGCCATATTATCTTCACCTATTTTTATGCTGAAAGCCACTCGGACTTACTCAGTCTTTATGACTGACCCAGTTTTTTTCTCCTCTTTTTCTTTCGTTTCCCCCCCAGGTTCGCAGGATGGGAATACAGCTTAGTTCGGAACTTACCAAGCTCCAAGGCTCTTTCATGTACTACTTGAATTTCTCTTGGCTATGGCTTGCTTTGCTGTTTTACTTGGGGAATGATTTATGACTATGGTTTTATGCTTCTTTACTATTTCAAGACAGATTTCGATGTAATGGATTTAATAGCATTTTGATGTAAAAGGCTTTAGACCTTTCTAGATTTTAAAGCAATGAAATTTGGTTCTTCTTCCGCTGTTTTATATGTTCTGTCTAGTAATATTTCTGTGTGTGTTTACCTAGATGATGCTCCACCAAAGCTAGTGCATTCCCTTTGTGAGTGACCCTAGCGGAGGTGGGGTGTTACATTTGGTATCAAAGCAGAAGGTTACCAGACTGGGAAAAAGTTTTTAAAACCTTTTGAAATTATTTTCAAAACCATTTACAAAGAAGCATTTTTCAAGAAAAGTTTTATCTTTAAAGGCTATTCCCCAAAGGCCATTAGCATTATCCTTTGTTTCCTTGTTTGAGTCCCTTTTCCTTTCTTTCCTCCATCTGTAGTCACATTAGTTCCATCTGCGACTAATCTTATTTCATGCTTTGTAGGGTTGTCGTGCGATGGAGGTAGTTCTCGAGAGACCTGTTAACACGTTATATAAGAGGGGATAAGAGTGGTTAAGGCGAATGAGGCTCAGAACAAGAAGGTAGAAATGTTCCTGTAGGAAAGTCTAGTTTATCTTTCTATCCTGTTCGTTCCCTTTTTTATTATGGTACATCGTATCCTTTTCATTTCTTCTTCGATAGTTGAGTCTCTGCACCTTAGTACTAGCATAATAGAGGATCCCATTTTATTCTCAAATCCTGTTAGGGAATCGGCTCATTTATTCATGACTCGTTTGGATTTGGGAATGTCTATGCTAAGTGTAGAGTTTAGAAGTAATGCTTATGTTTTTTTTTTTAGCTGTGGGTTGATTTTAGGGATGGAGTGGTTATCCAGTAATGGTGCCATTCTTGAGTATGAAAAGAGGGTAGTTAGATTCTTGACTTGCCTTGGTAATGCCCTCGAAGTCTAGTGTAACCCTTAGGGTTCTGCCATGCTTAGTTACCTAGAATCTCTTGATACATTTATCGATCCGCTCGAGTAGTGTTCGCCACTAAGGCGGATGGTTCATTTCGCTTATGCATGAGTTATAGAAAATCACCTTAGTAAGTACACTTGGCAACATGGTTGGCATTTGTTTATTTTCAAGAGATAATTCATTTATGTGGAATACCTTCTAGTAAGTGAATGAGATCCAAGATTCACTAGTGAATTTTGGAGAGCTTGCACGAAACCATGAGTACACAGTTATGTTTGAATCGGGTATACTAGAAAGAGAATAAGCGAAAGTGGAACGAGAGGCGACAGTGGAATGAGTTCCAACTCATATTCTGGGAACAAGAATTAAGGAACTACGAAATTGTGAAGTTAAAGAGGGTCAAAGCACAATGGAGTTAAGCTCAAGGAAATACGACTTAGAAGATTGAAGACTAGACACGCGCATCATATCTCTTTTTAAGAGTATATCCTTGATCCCTCTATTCCTGTAGAGCTTACTTGTATGCTATCTTTTAAGTATAACCTCTCGGTCCTATTCTCAATCCTAGTTCTGTTGCAAACCCCATAGGGAGTATGACTTATCTGTTAGTAATACATGTTGGGGCTTGAGGGTGTCCGTTGGGTTGACTAAACTTTTTGGGTTTTATAGGATATGGGCTGGTGCTTAGGGAGTTCTTCTCCTATTCAGTATATATGTGACGTAGATTCCCAGCTTTGACATAGCCTAATGGGCACAAAGTTTTTACTTGCTTCTATCATTCGGCTATATCTTTAGGTAGGAACAATTGGGTAAAACATGTGTTTGAGACATGTTATGATTGATGGTCGCAAGTGGTTGCAAGTGGTTGCTCGTGGTTGCATAACACACATAAGGCACTAGATCGGCTCAGACACAGTTTCATATTGCATATGCATGAGTGTTTATACTTGTTTATGGATGAAATTGAATGTGTTATCATGTGAATGTTGCATATGGATGGATGTTTGAGCACACATATAGTGTTTATGTGATTAGGGCTATTTGCATACATGTTGGACTCATGGCACTAAACATATTTTGCATTAAGAAGATCAATCAGGCCTGATCATTTGCATTAGATAAGGAACATATACACACACTTTCTGCATATGTTCATACAGCATTAGAAATCTCTTAAGGACAATGGATGCCTGTGATTGATGATTGAGTAGATGGATGATTGGATGGTAGGACACATTCTTCTTAACTTGAAGATTTCGGGGACGATTTCCTTTAAGGAGGGGAGAATGTAACAACCCGTATTTTTATAACATGTTAAAACAATAAATCAAGGCAGAATTAAATTTTACAGTTAGAATCAGGGGAAACGGGTTACGCCATTGCGTTCGTCTCGAAATTTTACATGAAATAGAGTACGGTTTTCGAAAATCAGAGTCCGGATGAAGAAGTTATGGCATGTACAAGTTTCAGCAGTTTTCAGGCAGCACTAGACCAGGGGGTCGACATACCCCCTCCCCCCCTCCAGGCCGACCATAGGGTCGACCTACCCCCCAGGCCGACCATAGTGTCGACCTCCCCCCGTACAGGTCGACCTGGTCGGCCTGTTTTGACCCAGAACTCATTTTTGAAGCCTTAGACGTGTTTTGATGGTCCGGATTGATTCTAGGGTTAATCTAAGGGCCTAAACTAGTTGCTACACCTATAGAAACACCCTTAAACCTAACCTAATTCATATTAAATCATTTTTACACCATTATGCTGCTAAAATACATCTTGGACCATGGCTGTCGTCTCCAAATCAAAGTACAAACATTCAAACTCAAATCAATTCAAAGAACAAGGCATCTACAATGATTCAAAACAATAAATCAACAACGCCACGACATTTTTACAACAAATTCAGTTCTTAATTCATTAGCCATGCTCTGTAAGTTCTTGTTGTTTTTAGATTTAAGCATTTAGTTATAATATGGTCATGGAATAAAGTGGAGTTGGATTTAAGTATGTTTATCGATCTATTTCTGTTGCTTCTTGGATCTTAAGTTTTGAGACTTGTCTATCTTTATTCCCATGTCTAATTTATGATCTATTCAGCCAGTTGTAAATTAGTTTTCTTGATTCATATTGATATTATTACCAAGTTGTAATCTTCCTGCCTGTAATGATGTTTTTCTCTCTAATCTTATTTTTATGTAAAATTCTACCTTCCCCTATTTATTTTCTTTTGATGAACCTAGGTAAATTTCGGACCTAGGCCTAAACTACGATATATGTGCGATGGTATATGGGGGAAATATTGCAATATTGCCTAGTGGAATATATGTGTTTGGTGGAATTGATGGCATAACATAAAAATTGGATATTTGGGTATTACTACCCTTAAAATGAAATTGGAAATTTGGGTATTGTCAATATAATTGAAATTGCAAGTTTGGGCATTGGCATAAATAATTTGGCATGAAGTGGGCATACATGAATTGGCATGTAAGTTAAATCACGATTTTGGGACAATTTAAGTTTAAATCAAAAGATTGGGCTTATGTTAATTAGGCATATGTAGAATTGGGAATTTGAACATGAAAGCAATTGTAAATTTGATAATTGGCATAAACATGTATTATGAACTTGGGCAACTAACATGTATTGTAATAAAAAGATTATAGTTTGGGATAACTACATCATGAATCATGATTTGGGTTTATTGGGTATAAAACTTGATACATGTAATTTTGGCTAGAACTTGATATGGTAAAATGGCATAAAAATTAGCATACATGTAAAACGACATGAATTGAACATGTGTAAATTTGGTATGAATTGGGCATATGTAAAACTGACATGTAACCTAGAACTTGGGCATATGTTAATTAAGTAAAATTTGGAGTAGAAACATATATGATAATTTATGACTTGGAGAAAGTTTAATATGAACGCGCCTAAGTTGGGTTTTGGGTAGTTGGTATGTTTTGGACATCTAGAAGGCACGTAAGCATGCTTATGAACTTGAAACATGAATTGGTTATGAATATGAATCATTAACTTGATAATAGGCATAAGTGAAAACATGAAACTTGACATGAAACTCACCATGAAACTAGACACGAACTTGACATGAAACTTGAACATGGACATGACATTAGAATAAACATGAAAATGGCCAACTCGAGGTTGGGTTGGGTTGAGTTTGCAGTGTAAATCTGCCCGGAACCGCCCGGCAAATCCAGTTACTGCAAACAATAGGATCCAATGTGGGTAGTTGGTCATATCGCGCTTGAAACCCGAGGTCAGACTGAGTTGTGGTGTAAATCTGCCCAGAACCCCCGGCATATCCAGTGACCACAACAACAGGTGTGATGTGAGAGGTTGGGGTGCATTAATGAATTAATGCCACGTGATAGGGTTAAGTCATGAACCGCTTGAATATACTTAACCAATTTGACATGATGATTTGATAGGGTTAAGTCATGAACCACTTGAATATACTTAAACAATTGGATACGATGATTTGATAGGGTTAAGTCATGAACCGCTTGAATATACTTAACCAATTGGACACGATGATTTGATAGGGTAAAGTCATGAAACGCTTGAATATACTTAACCATTTGGACACGATGATTTGATAGGGTTAAGTCATGAACCGCTTGAATATACTTAACCAATTGGATACGATGATTTGATAGGGTTAAGTCATGAACTTCTTGAATATACTTAACCAATTGGATACGATGATTTGATAGGGTTAAGTCATGAACCGCTTGAATATACTTAACCAATTGGACACGATGATTTGATAGGGTTAAGTCATGAACCGATTGAATATACTTAACCAACTTGACAGATGATTCGTAGGGTTAAGTCATGAACTTGAACGACAACACTTAGCCAATTTGACATGACACGTGGGCGGGTTAAGTCACGAACTTGAATGACAATACTTAACCAACTTGACATGCTAGACTGATGGGGTTAAGTCTCGAATTTAAATGACAACACTTAACCTATTGGACAGAAACCCTAGTTGCGCGGTCCTTTTCAACAGTAACCCACTAGATGTATCACAATACCCTGGAACTAGGCAGGATGGGGCACGATTACTGGGCTGATTGTAAGCGACCAGAACGACGGCTGAGTTGGTGCGCCATTGTAGGTTCAGGCGGACTATGGTCGTGCACGTAATCCGGAGTTGAAAAAGCAGGCATTGGGCACCAGTAGGTTTACACTGTGCGTGTTTGATTCGTGTCGGTGGTTGGCACCCTAGGGCTTGATACACCCTATGGTGGACCTAGCACAAGTGACTATATTTCGTGATTGGGTCGTATGACACAGACACATGAACGAGCTAGGACTTGTAGGGTGCCGATCAATTAATAGATTGTTACGTAGAAAAAGGGTGTTGTTCGTTAGGTAGCATAATCCCTAAGTGGTCCTAGGTGGCATAAACCCTAATCGATTCTAGAAAATGTTCAATAGGTAGCATAATCCCTAGTGGTCCTAGGTGGCATAAATCCTAGTTGAACACGCGATAGTTCATGATAAGGAAACCTAGCCAGAACAAGGGTGGCGGTCCAAATGATTTCAAGAATGGTGGCACTACATTGAAGTAGTATAGAAATACGTGATGAAACCCGTACGATATACGGCAAGGGACTGTACATATACATGGAAAGGATGATACGGGTTGGGGTACTAGTACAGTTGGTGCAGAGAACATAGGAAATCAAAGAAAATAGTGGAATGGTGAAGCTTAGAAATCTTGAGATGTTATACTTAATAGAAACCTTGCAATGTGATACTTGGTAGGAACCTTGTGATGATACTCTTGATAGGAAGCATGGGATGCTATACTTGATTCATCATGCCTGTAGCTTACCTTGTCATCATGCTTATGTTTACTTTGAGTTTATTCATGCCATATTATCTTCACCTGTTTTTATGCTTAAAGCCACTAGGACTTACTCAGTCTTTATGATTGACCCAGTTTGTTTCGCCTCTTTTTCTTTTGTCCCCCCCCCCTCCAGGTTCCCAGGGTGGGAATACAGCTTAGTTCGGATCTTACCAAGCTCCAATGCTCTTTCATGTACTGCTTGGATTTCTCTTGGCTATGGCTTGCTTTGCTGTTTTACTTGGGGAATGATTTATGACTATGGTTTTATGCTTATTTACTATTGCAAGACAGATTTCGATGTAATGGATTTAATAGCATTTTGATGTAAAAGGCTTTAGACCTTTCTAGATTTTAAAGCAATGAAATTTGGTTCTTCTTCCGCTGTTTTATATGTTCTGTCTTGTAATATTTCTATGTATGTTTACATAGATGTTGCTCTACCAAAGCTAGTGCATTCCCTTTGTGAGTGACCCTAGCGGAGGTGGGGTGTTACAGGATCGGTACGTATCCGACACAAAATTCCAGAGCTCAATAATTGATCATAACTTCATCAATAATTAGAGAACCATAGCTCATGTCAAAGAACCGCCAACTCGAGAAGCAAAATAACAAACAACTAATTTAGGGGTCTCACCCCCACCTAGGTGTTTGTACGGACCCATCAAATGAGGTGCAACCGTGGTCCTACTTTGTGGGTCGGGTTGTGCCTCCTTAATGGGCCATATTGTGCGTTTTCTTTCTGAACCTACCTCTCCTCATCTCTGTAAATACACCTCTAAGGGATTCTGAAAATGGATTCTCTTCTCGGCATGAAAGATCTATTGCTACTTAGAGACAACTTCAACAACTTCTCTCTTTATTCATACGATAAATAATTGTACTTATAATCAATAATATAAACAAATATTATTCGGAATTGATGTACGACAACGCTTGTCGAACTACTACAAAAAATCGTGTGTTCATTTAATTTCGTGCACTCTATGACTTTTCCGTTATTGTTTTCAATGAATTACATAAGATTTGGGTGTTGCACTAGATTGATCAAAATCCAACGTCAATGCTTTGGCATGTCGGGTAGGAGGCTACTACTTGAATCAAAGGAAACCTAACGACTAAGTAAATTATGGCAAAGAGGAAAACCACGGACAAACAACTAGAAGGAACAACAACTCAAAGAGGGAGTCTAGATAATGACCCGTAGTTTATACGTGTTTTTAGCTCATAAATAAGAAATATTGTTCATATGAGGTCCTATCATTCTATAATTTTGGGGAATGGCTATTAAAGGCATTCCTAACATTCATAATTTTTGTCGAATTTTTCTATGATTGTTTAACCCTTGATAAATTCTTATTTCATCCGTAAATATTAATTGGAGTGTAATTTTAATTCGAAACCACTTCTATTGGATCAAGATGATGGTTACCCTTTCCGTAAAGTAGTCATATGTTAAAAACGGATATATCAATTGGAAGATATGGCTATTTAAAGGGTTTTTGAAATTCAAACATACTATTTTCAGCAATTTAAGCCCATAACTAGGAGGGTGCCAGCCTTAATTTGGGATTAAGAAGAGAGGGGGTTGAAATGAGTTGCAGTAACTCATTTTTTCATTCTCCTTTCTTTAGTTTCTTCTTCGATGCTTTTACCTCCATTAAAATAAATTTCTTTATTCAAAAACCAAGATTTCTTCACTAAATTAAAATTAAAATTAAAATAGAGAATTTATTAGATACGGGAAAGAGAAACATATCTATAACTGCTAGGAGAGAAGATCTATCTCGATTATGCCATTCCATTTTCAGATCAAGAAGACTTACCTTAGATCTACAGTTTTTCATAGGCAAAAGTGACTGATTTATTCCCATTAACATATTTATACACTTTCTAATCCTAAAATCATTCTGGAAAATGTAAACATGTTAGGAATCTTACAATTATAAATTACAATGATGAATTTAAACGGTTAGGGACTAAATTGTGACATTTTTGTGACACCCTACGTCCGTTAATCTCATTCATAAGAGAATGCATTAAGTTTCGTGAAGCGCAATAGGTAAACAGTACATAATATCACAAGATAAATATAAAATAAGCAGCGGAAAATTTCAACTTCATTATTAAAAATAAAATGCAGTCTCAACATGTTACATCAGAACCAAGTATCACAAATTAGTCTCATAAAACAAAATAATAGAGTACAATAATGTAAAATCATATCCCTTATAGCAAGCCATGACAAAGTAGAAAGTAAGGCAAACCGGTACATCTCAGAAAGTTCAGATCCAAGCTGAAAGAGAAAGTTCTAATCACTGAGGAGTGCTACCACTCTGATGACCTATGGGGAAGGAAGAAAGAAGCGAAAACAAAAGGGTCAGACATAAAGTCTGGCGAGTTCCAGTAATTTTCAAATATGCATAAAGTAGGAATATCAAGACAGGCAAACAAGACTAGATGAGAAAGTACAGTATCATATAAGAAAAATAATAACTAAACAGAATAGCAGGATAAACAGGAATAAACTATGATCGAGTAATACTTCATATTTATATACCTAAAACAGGTAATGTCTGCACTAATATTAGTGTGATAGGATTAGGCGTCAACCTAATTACTTAACAGAAACAACAGAATTAAACAACAGAATTAAACAGTTGGATTAGGCGTACCCTAATTACATAACAGGATTAGGTGTTACCCTACATAACAGAAGGATTAGGTGTACCCTAATTACTACCCATGCGATCGACTCCTTAATATGTAAATACCTTGTGTCTGCCCTGGCAGTACGGTGTATCGCTCCCTAACCCTACAACTTATATAATACAGACCTATTTACCAGTATTACAACGACTTTGTTTCCCTAATCGGACTCATGCACACTCATGACTCTTCCGAAAAGTAACTTCCAAATGCGAACCTCTAACTATCCAGTTCAATAAAGTGTTCCCTGTCCCTACCTAGTGCGAGGCCCTCTAACAAAATACCAACATAGATACTGGCTAATATGGGTTCGAAACAGCAGATTGACACAAGCAAAACCCTAAGCTTGTTCCCTCAAATAACTAGGATTTAAGAGTCCCAAAATCCGATACAACAGTAGAACGAGGGACCTTTTTAGCTTATTAATAATTAGATTTTACCTAGTAAGTTTAGGATTACAAATAAGCGTGATTGTAATATTACACGTTATTATGGGTTTACAACTCTTCCCCAAAACACCTTCCTAGATGTATTTACAACTACTATAGTGATTCAGTTTATTAGCCTACATCTGTTACGTACAATACTCTGACATGTTTTTTAATTAATTTCTGCATTAAGTTAAATCTGCAAGTTCATACATATGCATACTATTCACTCAATTATGCCTTCAAATTATATCATGTACGAGTTTGTGCATATTATCCATTTTTATCAATTTATATCAAGTATATGCACATTACCCCTTTTTATCCATTTACAACAAGTATATACGTGTGTATATTATCCCTTTCCCAAATTATAGTTAAACAGTCCTCAATTTAACAATATGCCTAAATTCCCCTTTTTATGCCATTTCTTATCATCCAAATTTCATTATACACAAACTTTGATTGGGCATAGCCTAGGCTTCCAAATGCCTAGGCTTCGCGTAAACAAAAAGGAAAAAACAGAGAAAGGAGAATAGAGTCAAATCATATAGGCATATAGGCAAGATCGGAAATAAACTAAAACAGTAGAAATAGGGAAAAGTAAGATAGATACACATACCTGATTAATTATCCAACAGTATAGGCATGTATTTTACATATAACGACAACATAGGTGATAAACAGTGAAGAACAGGCATATCAATTATCTTATAAACACTATATATCCTAAACCTAATTTTATTTAACTGTTATGGTATAGTCTTTGAATCAGATCTGAAAATAATAGGGAACTCACAACGGGTCTTCATGAAGAGATTAAATCTTATATATATATATATATATATATATATATATATATATATATATATATATATGCCGTTGTAGAACAGTCCAGTCATATCCCATTTTGTTGTTGTTTGCAGATCTTGAATGTTATCTCTGTAAATCTAGTCTTCAGCAGCGTTCCCCCATTATATATATTTATTCATAATAGATTCATGGAGGCAGAAGGTTTGAAGAATGTGTGTTTTGGAATGGGAGAAAGCCACCTAATTATGTATTCACAAAGTTAACCTCAGTCTTTAGATTATAGGGTTTTAATCTGAACCGTACACTGAGTCAGCATGAACCTAGCCAAAATGGTATGAATTCGCAATTCGGAATTTTCCCCGGATCTGGGTGGGTCGATCCAACATGACTTGGGTCGCCCCTATTACGGTCCAGTTTCATGTGATTATCTCATTTGAATTATTTTAAATTATATCTATTTATAAGTCCCTTATATGTATACAAACTTCTAATGCTCATAACTTCTTCATACATTGTCCGTTTTAAACAAACTTAGGGTCTGTCTGAGCCAGAATTCTGATACGAACGCAACGACAAAGTCGGTTTTACTTGATTTAGATAGTTAAGTAATTCTCATTTTATTATCTTTGGTTATAGTGTATTAAATTTTGGGGTGTTACATTCTCCCCTACTTAAAAGATTTCGTCCTCGAAATCACCAAGTTAAGAAGAATGTTACTATCCTAACAACCATCTACTCATTCGTCATCCACAGGCATCCATTGTCCTTAAGAATCTCTGATGCTTGTATGAACATATGCAAAGGTGTTGTGTGTATATATATCCTTACACTAATGCGAAAATCAGGCGGTCTACTAATCCAATTCACCTCCTTAATGCAATATGTGTTTGTACCATGAATCCAAAACGTATGAAAATAATCTTAGTATAACATATAAAACTATATATGTATGCACAATCATTCATCAGTATGCAACATCCATGTGGTGATTCATCCATTTTCATGAATAGTATATTTAAATTTCACACACATCCATATGCAATATGTAAGTGCTTGAGCCAATCTAGTGCCTGGTGTGTGTCGGTGTATGTATCCATTCGCGAGCAACCACTACCAAACAATTGCATCCGGTTGCAACCATCAATCATAACATGTCTCAAACACATGTTTCCAACCATTGGATTCTACAAAAAGATCGAAGGTTCGAACGATAGGATAAATATACATGAATGACAGAAGCAAATGCAAAGTAAAAGCTCCGAAAAGAAATCAAGAACGTACTTTCAAAATGAAAAGGATAAGAAGCACGAATCCTATCTTTGGGTTCCCACATCGCATTTCGCGGTCTTCTCCACATTGCACCTTTGCCAATCTGATTTCTTTATTGCATAGATTCTTGATTTATGATCCAAGGTTATGAATAGGAACTCGTCACATCAATGCTTCCTTCTCAACTTCCACGTCTTCAAGTGTGCTCGGCTCTATTATCTCTACCGTATCATGTGGACATTTCCTCAAATGGGAAATGGGAAATACATCATGTACACCTGCCAATCTGTTCGGTAGCTTGATCCTGTAGGCCATCTGACCTATCCTCTCCACTATAGGGAATGGCCTTACAAATCTCAGCGCCATCTTGCGTATTAAGCTAAAGCGAACCACATTCCTTAGCGGTGATACTTTGATAAAGACCGTAAAATTTTATTTCGAATTCCAAATCGGTCCTTCTTTTATCGGCATATGATTTTTTTCTGTCTTGAGCTGCTTTCATTCTTCGGTGGATAAGATCATTCTTCTTGGAAGTATCTCGAATCATCTCAGGTCCAAGTAGAAGTCTGTCCATAGACTACCACCAACAAGTCTGGCGATTTACATGGTCGTCCATATAATGCTTCGAATGGTGCCATGCCTATGCTCGATTGGTAACTATTGTTGTAGACAAACTCAACCAATGGGATATGATCCTCCCAAGTCCCCTCGAAATCTAGGATACACAGTCTTAGAAGATCCTCGATAACTCTATTCACCCTCTCAGTCTGTCCATCGGTATGAGGGTGGTATGTCGTGCTTAATCATAGCTATGTACCAAACACCTCTTGTAAGCTCTTCCAAAACTCACTATTAAATATGGGGTCGTGGTCGGTACCCCATGCAGTCAGACTACTCCTTGAAGATATACTGACGCAAGCCAAGTTGCCGTCCTCTTACTTTTAACAGGAATAAAATGAGTGCTCTTCTTGAGTCTATCCACTATCAGCCAAATGCTCGTATTGCCATAACTTGACCAAGGGAATCCATTGATGAAATCCATAGAGACGCTCCCTCACTTCCATTGTGGGACTTCTAACAGCTAAATTAATCCACCAGGTTTCCTCTATTCAGCCTTTACCTGCAGGCACATCAAGCTACAAATTTTTTCACATCCTTCTTCATTCCAGCCCAAAATAAAACTCTCTTCATGTCTCGATACATCTTGTCGTTGCCCGGATGGATAGTAATCCGAGAATGATGGGCTTCCTCCAGCACTACCTTAAGCAATTCCCTAATCCTAGGGACGCACAGCCTTCCATCTCATCTTTGCCACCCTTTCTCATCCACGGTATATCTAGCAACGTGACTAGAAGTCTCTCCTTTACCAAGTTTGTCCAAGATGTCTGCTATCTGCGGGTCCTCCCGCTGCATGGATCTAATACGGTCCAATAGAGTCGGCCTTACCTCCAACGATGCTAACAATCCCAATATGAAATCCGTAGATGGTTTAAAATCAAAAGGTCGAGATGTACTAAAAGCTCCGTCTTTCTACGAATAGAGGACTCAAGGTCATCCTCTGCCTACACAATGCGTCTGCCATAACATTACCCTTGCCCAGGGTATAAGTTATCTCAAAGTCATAGGACGCTAGGAACTCCATCCACCGTTGCTGCCTTAGGTTGAGAACCTTCCATGAAAACAAGTATTTAAGTGACTTATGATCAGTGTATAACTCAAACCTCTCTCCAAGTAGATAACGTCGCCAAGACTTCAATGGAACACTATTGCAACTAACTCAAGATCAAGGGTAGGGCAATTCTTCTCATGAACTCTTAGCTCTCTCCTACCATAGCATACTACCCTTCCCTCTTGGATCCGAACAACACCAAGCCTTGTTCCATAAGCATCTGTGTAAACTGTGATCATCTTGCTTCCATCTGGGAGAGTCAGAATTGGTGCTATTGTCAATGCCCTCTTCAACCTCTGAAAGGCATCCTCGCAATCAATGCTCCATGAAAAAGCTAAGTTCTTCTTCGTTAATCGAGTGAGCATGGCGGATACCCTTGGAAAATCCTTGATAAAATTTCTATAATAGACCACCAACCCTAGAAACTTCTCACCTCCGTCGCATTCTTTGGAGCCCTCCAATATTGAACTGCGATGAATTTAGCGGGGTCTACTGTTTTCCCGTCCTTGGAGACCACATGCCCTAGGAACCTTACTTCCTTTCTCCAAAAGTGACACTTAGAAAGCTTTGCCTTGAGCTGATGCGATCCGAGAGTGCATAGAACCTCTCATAAGTGTAGGGAATGCTCATTCTCATTCTTTGAGAAGATCAGAATGTCATCCACAAAGACCACCACAAACTTGTTTAGAAACTCCCTAAACACCCTACTCATCAAGTCCACCACAAACTTGCTTAGGAACTCCCTAAACACCCTACTCATCAAGTCCACAAAATAGGCAGGTGCATTGGTTAGCCCAAAAGGCATAACTAACCATTCGAAGAAACTGTCTGGAGTTCTGAATGTCGTCTTATCAATATGTCCTCTTCCACTCTTAACTGATGAAATCTCATGGACAAATCCATCTGCGAGAAAACTGATGCGCCTACTAGCTAATCAAACAAGTCGTCAATCCTCGGTAGCGGGTGCCTGTTCTTCTTAGTGAGCTTATTCAGCTCCCTATCATCCACACGCACAAAGTGAGTCATCTGCCTTAGTTTCAAAGACGACTAGAGCTCCCCATTTTGATATGCTCTGTCTAGTAAAAGCTTTCTCGAACAGCTCCCCTACTTGCTTGCTAAGATCCCTCCTCTCTCTAGGAGCCATATAGCGCACTGGTAGAGCAACTAGCTTCACATTCTCTACCAAGTAAATACGGAAGTCTATCTTACGCCTTAGAGGTAATCCCTTAACTTCCTCAAACACATCCGGGTAATCTATGACTATGGGCACAGATCGCAAATTGTCAACAGTAGTATCAAGCGATTCTAAAAAATTAAGCACCACCGACCCTCGTGGGTCGCAGGAAATTTCGAGAGTCCTACCATGACAAGTAATTAGCCTAGCCCTCTCTTTTCAAAATCAAGGATGGCACCATACATGGCTAGCCAATCTAGGCCTAAAATCAAACCATATCCCATAAAGCCCAACATGTATGCATCGCATTCAAACTCGACGCCGAAGATAGAAATTCTCAAACCCCTACATATCATGGATAAATGAGTCATACCTCCCATGGGATTTGAGACCACTATGGGATCAAAGACTATAATAGTATTAAGTTGCAACCTATCTACTAAAGAACTAGATATAAACGTATGTGAAGTGCCAGAATCAAACAGGGTTCTAACATGAAAGTCAAAAAGGGAAATCAAACCTTTAACTGTGACTTTCCTACCTCGATCAAATCCACTAGCCTCAAGAGCATGCACTTGTCCAAAAGATCCTTCCCCTTGTCCTTGCTTGTTAGGTCATTGCTTAGTGAAGTGTCCCATTTGTCCACAAATAAAGCCGTCTTTCTTTGCCTTCCTACAATCTTGCACATAATGACCCATAACTCCGCAACCATGACAGTTGATATCCTCCTTGATTTGAGCCTTATCAGGCTTTACTCCTTTCTTTGCTTTCCTTTCCTAGGCCACCATTTCTTTTTCTCGACCTAAGTCTGTGTTTCTTCAGTCTTACTGTCTTTCTTATCATCCTTGCCTTCTTCGTGCATAAGAGCCATGTCAACCAGCCTCTCAAATGTCGCCCTCATTGCACAGAAATCCTTATAAAGCTTAGGAAAGATTAGTCACTGATGGCACTACCTCGGCTACCAAAGGAGGCTGGGCACTTCCTTTCCCTTGGGCAGGTGCCGTAGTTCTAACATCCCTATGGAACCCTGCCATGATGGGGACATGTGACACCCCACGTCCGTTAATGTCACTCTTTATCAGAATGCACTATGTTTCGTGAAGCGTTATAGGTAAACAGACACAGAATTATACAAGACAGATATAAAATAGTAGCAGAAATGTAATACTTTATTTTCCAAAAGAAAATACAATGGTCCAAAAATCTAGTTACAACATAAGTTTGAAATATCGAAAACCAATTACATCAAATTAAAGTATTTGCCTTATACTAAAACCATCAAAGTACATAAATATAAATCCGTAATTCCCAAAAATAGCCATATCAGTGTAGACAAATAGTCAAAGTGGTACATCGAAGCAAATCCAAATCCAAGCAGAAATAAAAGAAAGAATCCAAATCAAGACTAAGTATTCCCACCCTGAGAACCTGGGGGGAAAGGGAGAGATAGAGAAAAAGAAACAAAATCAGACATAAAGCCTGGCGAGTCCAACGAGTTTTAGCATATAAAGAGATAAAAGTAACGAGACAGTAAATAAACTGGATGAGAGATAACAACAGTAAATAACAAGTATAAACAAGATAAACAGAGTGAATTATGCTTCTCAAATACCTTTTCTACACCAATATTAGTATATTGCATTAAGTGTTTGTAACAACCCGGAAAATCAGAACCAATTAAAATTTTTATTTAAGGGAAATTTGTTAGAAAATGCGCCAGAAATTTTTTAAAAAAATATTCCATTATTAAATTAAATTATTGGGTTTAAAAAGTTTTTTTATAAATTACACAAATAATTTTTCTATCCATTCACATTTCATGCAAGTTTACTTTTCTTTCCTATTCCTTTTCTAATTTCCTCAAATTCAGTGCTTCTTTCTATCCACTCTATTTCTCCGTTAATGTGGCATTCATTGTTTCCTATTTAATGCATATCTTACCCATTTCTATTTAAATATAATAAAAATATGCTAAAATAAACAAATGGAGAGAAAGTTTTTTTATTATAATTACACCTTTCTCTCTTCCCTTTCATTTATTTCTTAACGTTACAATTCTTAAATAAATAAATAAACAAAAAGAAGAAGAAAAAACGCATTAAGACAAAACACATGAAGAGTTAATGCACCCTCTACCCATTCAAATTCCTTTCTCTTTCTTCTATTTATTCTTACGTCACTCCTCTTACCTTCCATTCATCTTTCACATATTATTCCTTCCTTTTTCTCCATTAAGTGCACATTTATTTCTTTCCTTACTTCTACATTCATGCATCTTATTTCATTTTCATATTCTCATTCATTATGTTTTCATCCCCTTATTTTCCTTTCCTGTTATCTTTCTTGTTATTTTTTTCTCTAAAAACAAACAATCCTCACACACATACACACACACACATATATATATATATATATATTATTCCATTCTATATCTATTCTTGTTTACATTATCTGTATGTGTTTGTAGACATTTTCTTTGCCTTATTCTTGTCTGTGCAATTAAATATGTTCCTATAATTATGATGTTATATGTTTTGAAATTAAAGAAGACACAAATTTATAACGATTAGCATCAAACAATTTGTCATGCATTCATTTTCTTTGTTTTCTCTTTCTCTTTGTGATTTATTTTTGAATTTTGAATATGAGATAAATATTGCCACCCAAGCTTAATAAACCACGTTTAATTTATTTATAACTTACCTAATACAAAAGGGCATATTAGTTAAATAAATCATGTATATATCTTTTCATTTCTCATTCTCTATCAGAAAACTCTAATTCTCCTTCTTCCTTTCTGAATCTAGATCTACATCTCAAAAATTCATGGAGAAAAATTTCCTCAAAATCCATTTGCAAATGAAGAATCAAGGAAAACAAATCCTATATTCCTCTCTCTCTCTTTTTTATCGTCTCCTCTCTAAATTCCATGCCATATTTTCAACAACTTAATTCATGGAAATTAAAGAGATTCCTCTGCTATTTATTTCTATACGGACATGATGAATTTTTGTGGCCTGCTCTGCTCGCAATTGCCACTCAAAGCCGCTATGTTTATAGCATTTTCGGGTGAGGCTGGGCCCTCTAAGTTGGGGACGGCGCTGGGTGCGGGGAGGAGTCGGACCGGCATTGGAGGCGGCGGGATGGAAGATTTCAACTCGACGGGTTTTTGGTTCTCTAGAAGAAGAAAACGATGAAGGGGTTGAGGATTAAAGAAAGATTAATTAAATTAATTATTAATTAATTTCAGTAATTACTCGTTTAATTTATGCAATGTTTAATTTGCCATAACTAGTTCAAATCTAATAAAAATTTGATGAAATTGAAAGCGTTGCGACCGTAAATTCACGATCTACATGATGGAAAAGTCTGAAATAGATTTGGAGCTATCTACAAATTCAAAAGAAATAAAACCACGGTGAGATTTCTCATTTTAAAATAAAAATAAATAAATATATATGTAGAAATATATATTTAAACTGATTTGGATTGATCTTGGTTGTGATGTTGGATCTTAATGTATGTTGTTCGTTAAAATATTGTCTTTACCATTTTGATTCAGAGTATAAATATTCATTTGTTAATTATATGTTATGTTAGTCAAAATTTGTCATTTTATATAGAAATGTTGTGTTAAACAAAATTTGTCATTTTATATAGAAATGTTATGCTAATCAATTTGTCATTTTATATAGAAATGTTATGTTAATCAATTTGTTATTTTATACAGAAATGTTATGTTAATCAATTTGTCATTTTATATAGAAATGTTAAATGTTATATTAATCAGTTTGTTATTTTCTACAGAAATGTTATGTTAATCAATTTGTCATTTTATATAGAAATGTAATGTTAATCAAAATTTGTCATTTTATATAGAAATTTTATGTAAATCAAAATTTGTCATTTGATATAGAAATGTTATGTTAATTTTATTTGTCATTTTATGCGGAGAATGTTATGTAAATAAAATATGTCATTTATTTAGAATCATACTTGGTAAATAAATATGTCAATTATTTAGAATCATGTTACGTTAGAATTAAAAAGATCATTTATGTTAGAGAACATATTTTGTTATAAAAATGTCATTTTATTAGAGGCTGTTATGTTAAAATAACAAAAGTTGTTTTATTAGAAAATGTCATGTTAAATAATCATGTCATTTTAATAGAAAATGTTACGTTAAATAATCATGACATTATATTAGAAATGTCATCATATTATAAATGTCATTCTATTAGAAAATGTCACATTAGAATAAAAATGTCATTTTATTAGAAGATGTTACATTAGATTAAAAATAACATTTTAGTTAGAAATGTTACATTAGATTAAAATAACATTTTTTGTTAGGAATGTTACATTAGATTAAAAATAATATTTTTGTTAGAAATGTTACATTAGATTAAAAATAACATTTTTTGTTAGAAATGTTACATTAGATTAAAAATAACATTTTTGTTAGAAATGTTACATTAGATTAAAAATAACATTTTTGTTATAAATTGTCATGTTAGATAAAATAACATTTTTGTTATAAAATTATCATGTTAAATAAAAATATCATTTTAGATAAAAATGTCATGTTAGATAAAAATGTCGTGTAAGATAAAATTTTCATTTTTAATAAAATGTCATGTTAGGAAAAAATGTCATTTTAGATAAAATGTCATGTTAGAATAAAATTGTCATTTTAGGTAAAAATGTCATGTTAGAATAAAAGGTCATTGTAGTTAAATATGTCATTTATGTTAGAGATAAATATGTCATTTATGTTAGGGATAAAAATGTTGAAACTTCAAAATTCACATTTTTTTAATGTAAAGATAAAATATATAAAATAATCATTGAATGGATAATAATGTTGAGACATTAAAATTTACATTTTTAATGTAAAGCATGATTTATGTAAAATGATCATTGGTTGAAATATAAAAATGTTTTAAAAAAAAAGTTTACATTATTATTGTATGTGAGAAAATATGAAAAATGAACGTTTGTTTTAAAAGATTCAAGTGAACAAAAATTTTGTTTACATTAAAAATTACATTTTTAATGTAAGTATGAATCATATAAAAGATTCAAGTTAATTAATTTTCTTTACATTAAAATTTACACTTTAATGTATGTAAGAGTCATATTAAAAGATTCATTGTTTGAAATTTTGTTTTCACATTAAAATTTGCATTGTTAATGTGAAAATGAATCATTAGAAAAAGGTCCATTGCTTGAAAAATGTTTTTATATTTAAATTTACATTTTTAATATAAATGAATCATATGAAAATAAAAGATTCATTGTGTAATAAAAAAATGTTTTGACATTCAAATTTACATTTTTAGTGTAAATAAATCATTAGAAAAAGTTTCATTGTTTGATAAATTCTGTTAACACTAAAATTACATCTTTAATGTAAAAAGGATTGATTAAAAAGATTAAACTTTGGTAATAATGTGTTAACATAGGAAAGTACATTTTTAATGTACAAATGATTATACAAAAAGATTAAAATTTGATTATAATATGTTTACATTAAAAAGCTCATTTCTAATGTATAAAATAATTCAATAAAAAGATCATTATTTGATAAAAATGTTTTTACATTGAAAATTACATTTTTAATGTAAGTAGGAATAATTAAAATATGCATTGTTTAATATCAACATTAACATGTAAGAGAAGTAGAAAAATGCACATTGGTAAAACATTACCAATATTATGTTAGCGATATTAGAAATAATTCAAACTAAATTATAATTGGTTAAATTTATTAATCAATGATTTATGTATGTAAACTATTGTTGTTAGAAAACCCCACACGGGTATTGGGATGACATTTTTCATACACTAGTCCCAATATTTAGTTGTATGTCAACCGATGGATTGACAGTCTGTGATAAGCATTATTTATTTTAATGCTCACACAGTTATAAATTTCACTCTGGATGTGAATGGATTGTTGATTGATTATTTCTCATTGTTGTTATATATATGCGATGTATGAAATCCATATAACTGAAATTATATGGTAATTGATTGAGTCGCATTCCGATTCAGAATATCTTTTAAATAAATATATATTTTTATCGAAATGAACTAGTTATTAACTAAGTAAATCTTTAAACTAAGATTTAATGAAGTTTTCCAATAAATTAATATTTACTTGGAATTAAATAAATAAATTGGATTTTTGGGTTTGTCGTGAATGGTGTCTTCAATAACACCGTTCTTAAACCCAATTGAGAAAAGAATAAATCTTTTAATTAAGATTATTAGAGTTTCCAATTATATTTAGTAATTAGAATAAAATGAAATGTGAATTGGGTTTATTGTGAACTGTGTTTTAACCGACATTTTTTCTTTAACCCAATTAACAGTGAAAATATATTTTGGAAGTTACATATCTTTTATTAAGATTTAATGGAAATTCTCCAAAGTAAAGTTTTTCAATCTAATATATTAAATTGGAATTAAATGGGATTCGATTTAATAATAATCGAGATGAGATTCTATAAAAGAAGACCATTACTATATATGGAATTTAAAAGGCTTTGCCGTTATTCCATTTATATTATTTGTTTGATACAGAAATTTATACCGATTATATATTGATTTGATTTCTGTGAAAATTCTATATTTAATGGAAGCTGATTTTGGGTTTATTGTGAACAATGTGTTTTAAATGACATTGGTTCTTTAACCCAGGTAAAGATAAGATTATTAAATTTGAATAATCGTAAAGTTATGATTTTTGGTATTTAAAACCAAATTAGAGTTTTAATGAATCTTTGAAAAGAAGATTAAAGAATAAATTTAAAAGAATTTATCTTTGATAAAATTAATGGGAACGTTTCCCTAATAATGTGAATATTTTAGCTGAGGCCGCGGTTTGGGAGATACTCGTTAATGGCGTCAAGCGATCCTATTTTCTTCCTCTTTTTCTGATTTTGCTCCCTTTCTCCCATCTTCCATCGTCTTCAATTCTTTCTCCTCCTCTCTCTTTTCAATTGCTTGATTACGCTATGCGTGAGTACTCCCAAACCAAAATTTCTTTTTCAGATCTGGCCGATTCTCTTTGAGCCACTACCACTCCATTTTCATCTTGCTTTCAATTTTCGGATCTGCTCCTCTAGCATGGAGTCAGATTCATTCCGGTAGTTCCTCTATTCGCCTTAGCAGTTCTTGTGTCGCAAACCCATTTTTCCGGTTTATGTGCCAATCGAAGTCTCTAGGCGATTTCAAGCTACGTTGCCCGGTGGTTTAATGTCACGCTTGGTCTGTATAGCCAGGTAAAGATGGATCTGCTGATGCACCTGTTAGGGCTTGAGTTTTTGGATTCAACAGCAATGGTTGGTTACATTATGCTTTGGAATTGGTTCTTTCTAGCTTTAGTCAGTCCTCGTTCATAGCGAGAACCATAATCTCTTATGGTAGTCTTATTGCTTGGCCTTGCAATTGTAGTAATGAGATGTATCTCTCAGATCTCTGTAATTCGCCATTCAATTCTAGGCGATTTCGATCTACGTTGCCTGGCGGTTTTTGAATTGTTTGGACAGTTACTAGTTGGAGCTGGGATTGATGGATCTTCTGTTGCTCCTGCTTTTGGAAGGGCTATGAGATTCAACAGAAAGGGGTTTCTCTCTGCTTCATCGTGGAGAGTACTTCTGGATGCAGTCAGATTAGCAGCACTTTTGATCGATCTGTGCCATTTTCTTTCCTGGTTTGCCTTCAACTATTTACCAAGAAGTTTCGTTCTCCGCTCTTGCTTGGTGAGTTTTGCTAGCTTGTTGGCTTACTAGATGTGAGTTTGGTTTTGTTCGGATTTTTAGTGTTTGTGGTATCTGTCTTTGGACAGAGGTTCTTTTCTTGATGTTGTATGAGGTTGATGACAGAAGCTTGCTTAAGAATGGCTGATTTGGAGTGTGTTTTGTCAAATCATCGTCAGAAGTTATGTTTCTTTGTGATTCAGTCATTAGGTATGTTGCTGCATTTATGGTCAAATCTTTATGCTCAGATGGTTCAATAATTAGAGAATTTTTGTTGTTATCGATGTTAATGGCGATCGGGCTTCTTATAAGGGCAATGTTTTAATCAATACTAGTTTTCATGCTTCTTTTGCTGGTGATTAACAAGAACATAGCAATGGGGTTAATGGAGTTATTGGGGGTAATGACAGTTCTTTCGTCAATACCGATGTTACTCACACTTCTGGTGTGCGAGATCCAATTGATGGCGAAGGGCATGATTATAGTATTAGGGCTGGTAATGAGGATTTAGTTAATAATGAGTCGAAATATCTAGTTGATCCTGCTGTTTCTTTACCTTAAAAGAAGATGATGCTACTCAAAGTGCAATACAATTCAGTAAATTGTGGTTATGGGAATATAGGATTCAGTGGCATGTGTACTTTGTATAGTAGTTTTGCTGAACTGATGTTTTGTTGTGATTTTCGACTTGGTATATACAGAAGTTTAACTACTGTGATGGAGTTCCTGTAAAGATTTACTTCTATGAAGCATTTGTGAGGTCACTGATGATGATACTGTGTTGTAAGTATTGCTGAAACTACGGTCAAGCTACTATGATGGAGATCGTACTAAAAGTTTTCGATACATGGGAATATGAAGCTTTAAGGTCTATCAATCCATTGACTTTGCAAGTTCTAACAGGAAATTGATCTGCAGTGCTGAGTTTTTTTCCTGGATTCTTTGTTTTTTTGTTATTGTTTTTTTTCTCAGCACTGTTTTACTGAGTGATATGAGGGTGATTGTTGCATTGTATAGTTAGTCTTTAGTTGTGATAGTAATGTCGTAATATCTTGTAATAGTTCCAATGTGATAATAAAATTCTACCTACCTTTCAAATAATGTGAATATTTTATCGAAAGAATATTCTGAATTGGAATGAGGCGTATGATGTGTTTTTATAGCACTTTATTATTGATTATAAAATACGCGAGTTATTCGGAAAGACCGGATTTAACTCATTCTGAATAATTACTACAACGACTAAAAGTCAAAGATGAAGATTGTGGTTGAAGACCGGAGGTCTTCACATCGTGTGGATGATTACTGATGTCTTGATTGGGAGGCATCCCAAGACAAGGTAACAAGTGGTGATCGTCCAGACGTACTTGGAGATCGACGGATAAGCCAGAACCTCTCTTCTGTATTGGACATATGGGACGAGTAATAAGGTGTCTTCGGTTTCGTTCAGATCCAGAACGGAGTTTTAAATGGATGGTATGTCTGACGTTGTATTCTTTTATGTTGTATTCATTGGTCTCTACTAAATATATATCTGTTAGTGGCAGAGAATTTATTCTCTTGCATAACACCCTTCTCTGAGACGTATGAGCTTAGAGGTTATATATAGGCAGAAACAAATGATATGGTAAGGACCGACGATGTGGCATGCTAAGATGAAAATGATCAAGGCTTTTGTTGAAAAGCAGAGCCTTGTGGTTGATGATCAAAGCACAACTTATTTAGGCATAGCTTTGTGTATAGCGTGACTTCGCGAGCCTTACACCCCAGTAAGGGCCAGAAACAGGACAAGGGAACGTAGGGAGTGCACACGTTTCTTTCAAGCTAGAAGTGGTATCAGGGTTTTGCAAGCCCTGACATTTTATTTATGTGGATAATGGATTACGAGGCCTCAGTTATATTGGTCGATAGAGACCAATTTATAGGTTCAATAGGACCGGTAAGTGTGTGTTTAGGAATTGCCAATCCACTAAAGTATTTGTGGACTGGCCTTGTAGGATCCAAGGGCTTGCCAGCGTCCTGAGACATTTTCTAGAGTGTCTCGAATCGGTAAGGAGATCGTCCCCAGCCTTGACTCATGATGGAAACCCAACTTCCGATATGACACCGTATGGTTTTGAATGTAAAACTAGTATGGCGACATATTATATGGTAGTTATGCCGTCTATGATTGATACATTATGATTGAAATGTTTTTGAAACATATATACACTAATAATAATATCAAATCCGTTTTATCGTATCAAGCATTTTTGACCATTATAAGATAAAACTCTATCCTCCGGTTTGCATTGCATTGTGTGATGGGACTTGAGTCTTATAATGGTTTCATTTTTCTAAAAAGCATTGCGTTGTTTAATGATTTACTTTATTTCGTGCACTAGCAATCCAACGGAGTAAACCCGTTCCGCGTTAGCGGCGTGGTCCCGTGATTAGCCTTATTATTATTAGTTAAGTTAAGAATGATTTCTCATACCAGTCCCATGACTAACCTGTGGTTTGTTTCACTTGCAAACTCGGGTGCCCATATTTTCCATACTGGCAGTCGAGTAGCTTATTTTGCAGATATATTGAGCAGGATTCTATATCAAAGCTTAAAGTTGTGTCCAGAGCACTGATAGACTTCCGCTGTGTTAGTTCATTAGTTCCACTGCATTATATTAAGGTTATCGTAAAATTAGCTTCCGCTATATTATTTTTGAGTGTACTCTGATATTTCGTACTCTGATGTAACATTATTATGATGTCTATAAAATTCTTTTGTTATTTGTTCTGATGTATTGTATTCCTAAGGTTAGCGTATTCGGGTTTTGAATGATCTTGGTCGATTTTACGATCGATTTGGTCCGGGCGAAATCCAAATCGTTACAGTTGGTATCAGATTTTTGGTTAGCTCAAATCTTTGGGGTACAACTCGTTAAAACGGAACAAAAGACTCATCAGAGGTTGAATTAGTAAAATCTTATAGAAGAAAACTCATTAGAGATAGGATCAGTAGTATCCTAGAATGAGAAAACTCGTTAGAGATGGTGTTAGAAATGCGCTAGAATGATTTAAGAGTGACATGTTATAATTAACGTATTTGTGATTATATATATAATCCGATTTTAGAAAATATGATTTTTAATATATAAAAGTTATATATATTTGAAAAGCTAATCAACTAATTGATTGATGATTGTGTTGTGTGATTATTAGTTCAACTAATAAAATTATTGAAAGCAATAAAAGAATGAAAATTGAGTTGGTTAGTTAAACAACTTTTAGTTTCGTTCCTTTTCGATGACGAAAAGTGTAACGACTCGCATTCTACGCATCGACGGATCGTAGAATATTTATTTCTTTCACATACGAAGTTGTACGGTCATGTAACTTTGGGAGACGACTATTGGGGTCATTTCCCATGTTCATGATTTTTTCCGATTTTTAAATGACCGTTTTGCCCCTCGCTGATACTGTTTTGGCCATAACTTTTGACTGGAAAGTAGTTTTGACCTGAAACCACTTAAATTGGCTCCGGATAATGGTATTTTTTTCCGTAGAGTGGTCATATTAGCCAAACGGACTCACCGTTTGGGAGACATAGCTGAAACAAGTTTCAAATGGTGAAAAACAGCTTAATTGGGCTTAACCGGGTGATCAACAACTAGGCCCAAAGGGGAATTTCCGGATTAGGAGTTTTAAAGGGCTGTTAGGGTTTGGGGAATAACTTTTTCTCATTTTTCAGCCGTCACTATTCATTCCTCTTAACCTAGCCATGGCCTTCGCTCTCTAAATCTCTTCAAAACACCTCTAAACCACTTTCTAATTGAAGATTAGGCTTAGCTAACATCAAATTAAGGAGAGAAAGCCCCAAAGCAAGGTTATAGCTGCTGTGTTGCATTGGGAACAACGCCAAACAGATAATCATGTCAGATTTGGTATTTTATTTGTGGCCAAGGTGAGTGATTTGCATAGTTTTGCACTAATTACGGTTAATTAAGGGTAATTAGTCAAGATTAACGAAATTAGACATGATAAAATTTTGGAAAAATATCTATAAAATTTGAAATGATATTTTAGACCTCTGTTAGAAGTTTGGGTTAATTTGGTTAAGTTTTTCCAATCATATCATTAGATTTTGCCTAAATATGCTTAAGGGAAAATATGGGGTTTTGGCCATGTTTGATCCATTTTACATGCTATGATTGTTGTTTTGCTGTTTGTGGATGATTATACATATTGCTATGACTGTATAGTATGCTTTGTGATTGTCTAGAAGTGTTAGATTGGTCGAAAACGCCGTTGAATGGCGTAAACAGTCGCTGGAAGAAGTTGCAGGAAAATATGCAGGCACCGGATCAGATCGCCCCTACCCGAAACAACCCGATCGTGGAGTATCTTCTCCAAACCGATCCGCTTGTGGTGATGGAGTCCGATCTGAACCGCCTGGAAGCTCGTGAACTGAAGGCCATGGAAGATCACAATCCGGAGTGCTCTACCCGAACCGAAACGCTCACACCATCCGACCCGATCCGCCCTCGTGAGCATGAGCTACCCCGACCCGAACCACTCTAGGGGACGCGATCCGAGCCACTTAGTGGACTCCGAACCAATAGCGTTGCATCACGAGTAGGACCTGACGATGAGCCACGAGCTGGAGGAGCACGACCCGATCCGTATGGGGTATTCCGATCCGAACCGAGAAGCTGATGACCACGACCTGAAGCAAAGTGAAGTGAAGAAATGAAGACCGATCCGGAGAAGAACGTGACGACCAAAACCCAAGATGCAAAGGTAGTCCAAATGGGAAGTTTGTACTTAGGATCCAGTTGGGAACCAACGAGTTGACTTCATGAGTTGGGCTTTGCTGCGGGACGTGTGCAAAGGGGTTGTCGATGTCTGTAACTTTGGATCACTATGTATAGGGAGTACGTGAACGGATTCAGGGCCACAGTGGCCTAGGTACGACTAAAGAGTTATAGACCAATGAGGTGGGGTCATTTGTAAAGATTTGGTCATGACTCCATGGGGTAAGCTTGGTAGTAGCAGTAGTTGTACAAGTCGAACTCCGTTACTACTTCGATGGGTCTAATGATTGACAGTGGTGGACATCGTATGCTTTACGCACTGAGTGAGAGATGTGAGGATGGTTACTATGCTTGATTTGTTTGCCATCATTATGACATGCACACCCCTACCCCGTACTCTTTACACAATATATTAGTGGCACCTTAGAGTATTGTACGGTATGTAGTGCAAACTCTTTGGTTGCAGGTCCAGGTTCAGGTATGGTTTAGTATACCTGTTATTGTTCTGTTTAGCTGCTTATCGCTCATACCAGACTTTTTGTATGACCCAGAGTTTTATGTCTCTTCTTATTACTCTGGGTGCTCTCACGAGCAGACTAGAGACAGGTTAGGTGGTATGCACGAGTAGCTGTACCGGAGACGAGCAGGAGGCTTCCACGTATGATATATATATATATAGATATTCTCCCTGGGTCGTTGTTGGTCACTACTTTAGGCATTAGTGGCGTACCTTTCTTTCTTTTGTTTAGAGACAGTAATTTGGAAAGTTGTAATAAGCTGTATTTGGATTTCCTCTACTCTGATGATGATGAAGATGTTGGTTTTAGTTATCAGCTTATGCACTATCTCGCCTGTTTTATGTCAAGTACATTATTATTATATTTTGTTTCATGCACTGTGAGACATTCTACAGGTTTTCAATTAGTTCATTCTCTTCTTCCTTCTTTGGCGGCCAGTTCCGTGCTAGTCGGGCATGTGTACAATGCACTTTTGGAGGAAATGCCGGCTGGTGCCGCGGGGGGATGGGGCGTCACACTTGGTATCAGAGCTCTGGGTTGCATAGTTAACCTAGGGAAAGACACCAGGGAGAGATAATACGTATATGTGAGCACGTATTTGTGATTATTTTGGTTTTCAAAAGCTATATATATATATATATATATATACTATTAGTATAGCTAAGGATGAAGTCGCACTGCACAAACACCACAAAGAGGATGGTTAATCATTTTCTCTTTATAGATTGAACGATGAGCCGATACGCAAGAGGTGCCGGTAGATGAGCCAATAATGGGAATGCTACTGACATGAGGACAATGTTTACTAACCTCATGAGGGAGATGCCCAGGTATGTGCAGAGGGCACCTCCTAATGCTGCTAATGGTGGTGGTCCAATAATGCAGGCACCTAGGGCCGATTTCTCCAAGTCGAATAAGGATTATACTAGTCTTGGTGGGAAGCCGTTCCATGGAACAGAATCGGCTACGGATGTTCAGGATTGGTTGGATAGCTGCGAGCGTATCTTCGAAGACTTGGGTATCGAGGATGTGATGAAGAGGAGGCTGGCATCTCGTCAGCTGCAAGGACGGGCAATGAATTGGTGGAATGCTATAAAGGAAGCTACCCCAGAGGATCAGATTACTTGGGATCAGTTTAAGGTTCGCTTTAGCGATAAGTTCATTCCAGCTGCTCAAAAGTCAGTGTTGTTTAAGAGATTCTTGGAACTCAAGCAGAATGGCAGAGCTGCCTCGGAGTATATTGACTAATTCGACACTTTGTCGAAATATAGGTTATCCCTAATAGATACTGCCGAGAAGAAGAACGAGAAGTTCCTAACTGGCTTGGATGGATACTTGGGGGAAAGGCTTATTAAACACATCGATGAGACGTTTGAATCAATTGCGGGGAAAGCATTGAGGTCAGAGAATCTTTACCCTAAGTCGAAGACTGAGGTCACATCTGCAGAGGAGCCAAAGCCGCAAGCAAGTGGTGGATGCAAGAATGGTTCTCAGAATAAGAGAAAGCAGAATCAGACCAAGGATGACCAGAAGAAAAAGAATAAGAAGGATGTTGAGTGCTTCAGCTGTGGTAAGAAGGGCCATTATGCTAATAATTGTCGGGCCAAGCCAGCGGATAGGAAGTGCTTCAACTGTGGCCAAGTGGGACATCACAAGGACAAGTGTCTGCAACCCCCTAAAGAAAAGCAGATGGTGAAAGCATATGCCCTTAATGCTGTTCCTTCTTCGTCGAATGCCCCAACTGCGGCGGAGAAGGGAAAGAATGTCGTTATTCAAGGTATGCTTTCTGTTTATGATGTTCCTGTTCGAGTATTGTTTGATACCAGAGCTTCTAGTTCTTTTATATCTAGTAACCTGGTAGATAGGTTGGGATTGGAGCCCGAGATTGTCGATAGACCTTTAGTAGTGACTGTTAGACCAAAAAGTGGTTCTAACACCCAAATTGATTAAAAGCAGAATGAAATGAGATCAAAAATAAAAATGAACACACATGATTTATAGTGGTTCGGCGAAGAAATGCCTACGTCCACTTGTCTTTCACTATTTTCACTGATTTAGTTGCAAGTACAATGAAATGTTCACTTGATTTCTCTCACAACTCACTTACAATCACTCAATTGTCTAAAAACAAATAGTGAAAGAAGATTTGGATTTTCCGGGAGTGCTGGAATTCGGGTTATGAAGGTGGTTGAACTCTCAAAGTGCCAGAAAAAAGATCCTTTTCTTTGTCTCCAGACGGGGTATTTATAGGTGAAAATTAGCCCAGAACCCGATCCGGATCGGAGCCACGTGTCATCCATCCCATCAGCCTCGGGTTTGGATGAATTTCTATGCTGACAACGCATCAGAGTAGTGGACGTTGAGGGTAGGAACTGGTCACAGCCGATCCGAATAACCAGGCGCTCATGCAGGAGAGTGACGTGGAAGACAGGCTCGGGTCCGAGGGGTATGCACAAGGGGTTCGGATCGGAGTACCCGATCCGACCCGGATTGACTTAGGACTAATTCCTGTGTTTACTCCGCTCCGCTCAGTTCTATTGCTCTCCGCTCCAGCTGGAAATAGGTTGCTCTCCGATCTGAACAGACGTGCCTCTCTAATTCCAACAACAATAGCTCACCGATCCGAACAGCAAGCTTTATCCGATCCGAACCGCTACACTGCTCCGATCCGACCCGCTTCAGTGTTTTTCAAGCTATTCAATATTTCACATCTTGACTTTGTGTTACCCAATTCACAAAGTGGGCTAACATTTTGCCCCCTCAAAGGATGCTTCTATTGGAGACGGAGCATGCTTTGAATATCATTGCACAACGCTCTTCGAGGTGATTTTTCTTTTGATTTTCCTTGTGTTTTCATCTTTTTCTTCAGATTTCAATTTAATTCATTGCTGAGCTAAAGAACTCGGTTCGGTTCGGATTCTGATCCGAACAGATCCCTTCTCCTTTCTATTTTTTACTGGACTGTTGGGCCAAGCTTCGCTTCTGGGCTGTCCATCCGATCCGAACGAGAATTCTTCTACTGGGCCGCCGACCCGAATGGGGAGACGAATAGACACTCTTCTCTCTTATATAAACACTGCCTTCTTCCTCCTTTCATTTTTACTGTTTTATTCCCGAAGTTCTGTAAAACGAGAGGAAAAAAAACTCAATTCGTGAAACATCAAAATTCTCCTTAATTCTCGAAGTAATTACACCGGTAGGTTATAAAACTTTAGATAATTCCCTCTTTAATTGCTCTCGATTCAGATTCGTAAACAATTAGGATGATTTAAGTATGAAATTTGGACAACTTCGCCACCGTGACTCCCCCCTCGTCATCATCACCAGTAAACTCGTCGTCGTCTCGAGATTGGAACGGAGGAGATTATAATCAGTTGTTGAGTGCACCAGCGTAGAATTGCTTGGTTTTGGTTTGAGTGACTGGCACGAAATTGGCTTTGGCGTCGGTTAGGGAAGAAAAAGGGTGAAGGGGAAGAAGAAGATAATAGGGAATCGGTTCGGTTCGGAGGGATATGGAAGGTGAATAAACAAAGGAAGAAGGAAGGAAATTCAGGAGGTCGGACTGGGTCGGGGCAAGCAAAGAAAGAAAAAAGAAAAGAAATCCAGGAGATCGGATCGGGTCGGAGCAAGTACTTAAGGAAGCGGGAAAGGAGCCTACCTAACCGGATCAGGTCGGATCGTAAGATGATGGAGGAGAAGTATAACTACGTGATCCGATCCGAACCGTTAGGGGACTTTGCCTCCGATCCGGTCCGATTTTGATTTCTTAGTTTCAATGAGATTTCCAAGCCTAGGGCCACGCCCCCGATCCGATCCCAATAAATGCACCCGAACCGAACCGAAGCACAGTCTACCTTAACGCAAAAAAACTCGTCTAACTGGCCCAATCAACTTTCGGCATAATCTTCAATTTAATGGACAGTTAGGATAGTGCCTTGCAAACGTAACTGGACATCAAGAACTACTTCAACTCTTTATATTTTGCCAAACTTTTTCATCGCACTTTTAAACATTTACTTTGCACTTTCCATATACACTGCTTGCACTTTAGTTTGCACACATGCACGGGGGGATACGGGCTAATTTGCTCTAATTTGTGCTATTGCTTCTTCAATAGTTTTATGACCATGAGACCCAGACGCTCTTCCAGACTAGCTGAGAGGAAAGAAGCCCCGGAAACCTCTAACAAGATTACTCTCGAGGACATATCTTCTCCGTCGGATCCAGAATGGGATAATGAGGGTTCAGACTACGACGTCGAAAATCGTAAAAGTGACGAAGCATCTTCAGAGAATGAAGTTTCTTTAGGGTTTGAAGAAGAAGGAGGGGTTGGCGACGACCGGGCTCCTGATGAGTTTGAATCGGCTGTCATATTGGAATCGCCCCAAGATTCTGTTGAATCAACAATTGATAACGACCGACTTACCCGAATTTGTTTGAAATATGGGATAATGAAAAGGGACACTCTAGTGCCTTCAAGCTCTGACCGTCCCCACAACCCTCCAGAAGGATATATGGCGGTCACTCGGTTGATGTGTATGGTCGACGCTATCCCTCCATTTTCTCCCTTCATCGTTGACTTTCTAAGACAAATGCGGATTGCCCCCATGCAGCTGCATCCCAATTCTTATGCCTACTTGCACACTTTGTACATAGCATACCGTGAGGTCTTAGGCATAGAGCTCATGTTCGATGACGTTCATTTCTTCTATAACTTCAAGCATCGGACTCGAGAGACTCCACCTTTCTACTATTTTGAGTCTGTTCCTAAGAGGAAGATAATCTCGGCGCCATTCAGCAGTAAAGCTGGAGATTCCATACTGGAATGGTTCTATGTGAAGCGACAGCCTGGATGTGCCAGGAGGTGGACAAAATCAAGTAAAGCACTGATTTTCTAAATCCGGGCTTTATACACTCGAGTCATCACCTTAACTTGTTTTCCTTTTTGTTTGCAGTCGACAATCCAAAACAAATATCAGATCAGGTGTTCTTTGACCGGATGCACCAACTTCTTAATGGCGATTAGAAATTCTTGACTATCGATGAAGTCCTTAAGGACGAATATCTTCACTTTCATGGGCTGTTATCCGTTTTTCGTAGTATTGGTCATGGGACGGCTCCATACGTATATATTCCTCCAGTGGATGTAGTCCCAGAGACAGGAGAAGGCTCGGGGGTTCCTACAGTGCCTCTTCAAACTTCACCTTCTCCATCTTCTACTCAGGATGACGAATTGGCTAACCTGGCCGAAAAGCATCGTGAAGGATATACTGCCCCCGAGGAGGCTACTTCTCTGGAAAAGTCAACATCCTCCCAAGAGTCGCCACTTAATGCTTCCGAGGGAGATGTCCCTAGTACTGATGACCCAATATTTCAGGGTTTGGGGGGTCTCCCCTTACCTGAAACTGTATACACCTCAGAGGATTTTAGGAAGGATCCTTTAGTCTTCACCTCTTCTGAAGAGACCACTCCTGCTAAGGCCAAAGAGCCTGCCCGTACTAGTCTAGCTTCAGACTCGGGTTGGTTGGGGGGAAACACACCACTTAGGACACACTTTATACAACAGCATTACCATCCATTGCACCTCTTTCTCCGTGAATCCATTGATTCTGAATTTCGTTTGTCTTATTGTGCAGGCACGATGTCTCAATCTTACTATGATATCAGGAAGCTTCGCCGCAGCATGTCTAATCCACCTCAGGATATCGAGTATGATCGCCGCGATGATCGCGGTAGGGAGGAGAGAAGGCCTTATGATCCCTATCGCTCTCGACCCTCACGTTTTCGCTCTCCCGTTCGGTCGGAACAAGAGAAATACAAAGGTTATCAAAGCCGTAGGGAAGAGGACAGGCCACAATCGAAAGACTCCACCTCTTGCCACGAAAAGCGCAGCAAAGTGAGAAGCCCTCCAAAAGATACTGAGTCTCGAAGTAAGCGCAAAGTCCCTGCTACTAAACGACCTAGGACAGACAAAGAAACTACTGAATCCTCCACACACAGGGACACTGAATTGACGATCCCCGCTCCTCCCCCACTAGATGCGGAAACTGCAATAAAGCGGGCGTATTTGGAGGAGCAATTTCCCGAACACTACTTCGAGACTTTGACTTTTTTACCTGCCCTTGAACCTGTTTCTTCTAAGTGGGCAGATGAGGCCAAAGCAAAGATAGACGCGGTTGAAAAGCAGTATTCTGAGATGTTTAAATATTCACGCAATCTTTCCAGAATTATCCGTACTCTAATCATGAATGCTGATTCAATGCAAAAAACCGCGGAAGAAGATGCTAAGGCCTTAAAGAACCTAGGTAAAGATTTGGAGGACACACAGGCCCAGCTTGCTATTGCTCAGTGGGACGCTACCAACTTCAAACAACAATTTGAGGATATGCAAAAACGTTATCATGACTTGCTTGAATCTCACACTCAAGAGCGTTCTGAGTTAAAAAAGCAAGCTGATGATGCTAAGTCAGAAGCTGCTAAGACGCGCCTTGCTTATACTGACCTCGAACGGAAAAATACCGAGTTAGCAAAGAGGAATGCTGAACTAGAAAAGAAGAACGCTGACTTGGCTTCAAAGCTATTGGAGGCAGAGAACAGAGCTGCCCTGGCGGAGGGCAATGTTGAGTGTGCTATCAAATCTGCGGAGGAAGCCCGCAAACAATTGTCACAGGCGGAGGCTGATATTCAGGGTTTTGGCGAATTAATGATTGAATTCTTCGCACATATCATCCATCGCTGAAACATTTCTTGGATCGAAGATTACCCATCCACTCTAGTTCAAGTATGGAATCAGATCGTTGAGTGGGAAAAAGAGGAGCTCAAAGTCGATTCCATCGATGAGGATAAGCTAATGGAAAAATACTTAAGGGATGATGAGCCAGAACGCCTAGCTGAAGGGCGCCGCCTCATTGCTGAGGCTATGGAAGAAGAGAGGAGGAGGATTAAATAGAAAAACATTCCCGAGACTGGTTCCTCTTCTGCTGCCCCCGCGACTTCGGAAGTAGAGGGGCATGACCCTGAAAATCCGGGAATCCCCCGAACAACTCTGCTATCTCCAATCCCTGAAATGGCATCAGAGACAGTAGTTACCCCCGCTGAGAAGTCTTCGGAAGGTATCCCTACCTTTTCTCCTCAATTTGTCAAGGCTATTTCTACCTTTCGCCACGTGATTGAGAAATCGATGAAAAACCCATTGTTTTCACCTGAGTTGATAACTGTTGCTTCTCATTCTGTAGGTATTGAGCCATCCGGAAAGACAGATGTGACTCAGGGAGCCACCGCTGGGGTAGAGCCTACGGAAAAGGCAAAAGGAGGGGAGGACAAGGCTGCTCCTATAGACTTGGGAGAAAGAAGTGAGCCGACTAAGGCCGACACTCCCCATGATGAAGAAATGATAGCAGCTTTAAAGGATGATGGCGGTGACGGAGGTCATGAGGAGGAACCAGAAGTTGCAATAGTCGGGGAGTCAAAAAATGCTGATGATGTTACTTTGGCTGCAATGAAAGCTGATCAAGACAAACGCTTGCAATTAAAAGCCGAAGAACTAGACCCCGAAGCCCTCAAGCCCCTCGCAGTTGTGGATGCGGGATCAAGGTTAGTTGTTAAGCTCTCAACTAGATCTATTACAGAGGAACTCGCTAAAAAATCTTCTCTTGATTCCAGCGCTCCGCCCTCCGGGAAGAAGTCTACCGGTTCCAGCACCGCATCTTCAGGAAAGAAGAAATCAAAACGAATCTTGACAGAGGCCGAGAAAGAAGCAAAGGATGCGGAGAAAGCCGCCAAGAAGTCCAAGGCTCACTCGAAATCTAAATAGTGGATTGCCTTGTGTCGTTTTAGCATTTAGTGAACCAACAATTGCTGCTACAAGAGCGGCTCTTGCACCTTCTTTTTTAGCTACTCTCCTGTACAAATTCATTTGTTCGTAAATAAACAAAAAATAATTCATTTTCTGCAATGTCTGTTTGTCAGTAGTTCTGCACTTATGTAAAAATGCATGTCTTACTATAGTTATGAAATGAAGTTACGGAGGGAGAAAATATGCGTGTACATATATGCCCCCAGTCAATTCTCACAAATTATTTAATGCTTGATCAAGCAATCTGAATGCTCCCGATTTTCGGACGGGATAGCACTTCCTGTGTCGTCAGTGCCTGTCGTTTTTTTCTGGCATTTCTTTTATACTCTCTTGTCTTATATTCAGGTTAGACTTCTTACTGAGATGGTCCCTTGTCTGGGTGCACCTTCATGCCTTAGAGGATGTCGTCTTCCCGTCCTTTTATACTCTCTCTCTCTCTGGAGAGTTAGAGTTCGAGCTCAGCAATCTATTCATTCCCCGGTATTTCAGCGGGGAAGGATCTCTTTCTCAGCGCTCAGTCGGAGACGCTTTTATACTCTCTCTCTCTCTCTGGAGAGTTAGAGTTAGGGGAAGGATTTCTTTTTCAGCGCTCAGTCGGAGACGCTTTTATACTCTCTCTCTCTCTCTCTGGAGAGTTAGAGTTAAGAATGTCGCTTTCTCATTCTTTTATGTCTTGTCGCACAAATAGTCGTTGTGCTTTTTCTTATGTTTAAACTGTCTTCAACCTTTTCAGGTTTTGAATCATCCTGTATTCCATAATCACAACAGAATAATCGATGAATGTATATATATAATGCATAAAAGTAAATAACACACAATATTTTTATAGTGGTTCGGCTAAGTCGTAGCCTACATCCACTTTATAGTCCTTTATTCATATCGTCAGATTTTCCCAAGGCAAGTCGTGCCTTATTACAGAGTTCATAAGAAAAATAACAAAGAGTACAACATTTCTAATCCAAATATCGCATTAAGTGTTGGGCATTCCATGCTCTAAGGACTTCTTCGCCATCTACGGTCGTTAACTTGAAGGTTCCTTTTTCAAGTTTCCGTTGGATGACAAAGGGTCCTTCCCACTTTGGATCGAGGTGAGGAAGGGATGGAAAGACTCTCTTTAGCACCAAATCTCCTGGCTCAAAAGTCCTGAGGCGAACTTTTTTGTCGTAATAGCGTGCCATCTGACGTTGATGTCTTGCCGCACGCAAATCTGCTTCGTCCCTTTTTTCTTCGACTTCATCAAGAGACTCAAGTAAGAGTGCCCGATTCGTCATCGGGTCATAATACGTCACCCTATGGGAAGGAACTTCCAACTCAACTGGAATTACTGCTTCTGAGCCAAAGGAGAGAGAGAAAGGGGTGTGACCAGTAGCCGTCTTAAATGTTGTACGATATGCCCACAAAGCTAGGGGCAATTCGTCAACCCATTTTGCCTTTGCACGCTCTAACCGTTTCTTGAGGATGGATTTTATTACTTTGTTTATTGCCTCTACTTTCCCGTTCGACTGCGGATAAGCAACCGCAGTGTATCGCTTGTCAATCTTATACTTCTGGCAGAAATTTCTGAATTCAGTACCATCAAATTGGGTTCCGTTATCAGTTATAATCGTCCTTGGGATCCCGAATCGGCATATAATATTTCTGACCACGAAACTTATCACCTTTCTTGCTGTGATTTTGGTCAAGGGCTCAGCTTCCACCCACTTCGTAAAATAGTCCACGGCCACTATTGCATATTTCGCTCCTCCTTTAGCAATCGGTAGAACTCCAATGATATCAATTCCCCACGTGGCAAATGGCCAAGGACTCACCATTGATTTAAGTTGGGTCGACGGTGCTCTGGGGATTTTGGCGAATCTCTGGCATTTATCGCAGCGTCGTGAATAATCAGCTGCATCTTTATTAATTGTGGGCCAGAAGTATCCGTATCGCAATATCTTTTTCGCTAAAGTCTGACCTCCTGTATGATCTCCACACTCATCTTCGTGCACTTCTCTTAGTACACGCTTGATGTCGTCGTGTGCTATACATCGTAACAGGGGCATAGAAAATCCTTGCCTATAAAGAGTATCATCTTGCATGACATATCTGGTAGCCTTGCGAACTACGGCCCTTTTCTCACTCTTCTTTGATGCGATTGTCCCATTCTTAAGGAAGTTCTTAATTGGGGTCATCCATGACTCCTTTTCCGGTTCCGCTTTGAAAGCGAACTCAACTTCCATCGACTCAAAGCTTGGCGATTCCAACGTTTCAATTGGAATTATTTCAGTCTCTTTTGGATTGTCGGAACTAGCCAGCTTTGCCAGCCTATCCGCCTTCTGGTTTTCGGCTCGTGGGATGTGTGTTATATTGTACCGCTCCAAGCTACTCAATAGCTCTCTCACTTTCCTGAGGTAGGCGATAAGTCGAGGTCCCCGAGCCACAAATTACTCTCGCACTTGGCAAATAACAATTTTAGAGTCACAAAATATGTCCAACATTTTTATTCCGAGGTCTTTAGCAAGCTTCAGCCCAGCAATCAGGGATTCGTATTCAGAGTCGTTGTTAGTTGCCGAGAATTCTAGTCGTAGAGCGTAATATAACGACCGTCCTTCAGGAGTGACTAAGACGATTCCAGCTCCGGATCTTCGGTCGTTCTTAGCTCCGTCTGTGTATAACTTCCATGGATCTATCTTCAACTCATCCTCGGACTTAACCACTCTGTCATCGATTACTTCCTCCTCTGGGATGGTGAACTCCGCAATAAAGTCTGCCAGAGCTTGCCCCCTGATCGACTTTCGTGGTTGAAAATTTAAATCAAATTGGCTTAATTCTATATTCCATTTGATCAACCTTCCCGATGCTTCGGGTCTCTGCAACACCTGCCTCAAGGGCTGGTCAGTGTATATGGTTATTGGATGAGCTTGGAAATAGTGACGAAGTTTTCGGGATGCGATTAGGAGGCTGTAAGCGAGCTTCTCAATCTTTGGGTAGTTGCGCTCTGCCGCTGCTAATTTCTTTCTTACATAATACACTGGCCTTTGTACTTTGTCTTCTTCTTGAACCAGGGCTGTGCTAACGGCGTGAGCCGAGACTGCCAAGTAAACAAACAATTCTTCGTGATCCACTGGCTTTGACAAAATCGGCGGTTTCTCTAGCAGTTCAGTAAATTTCGAAAGGCCTCAACACAGTCCGGAGTCCACTTGAAGTTCTTCTTTCCTCTTTTTATCAAATCAAAAAACGGAATGCATTTGTCTGTGGCTTTGGAGATGAATCTACTCAACGCGGCTACTTTCCCTGCAAGACTTTGGACATCTTTAATTCTTCTTGGTTCTTCAATGTTTCTAATCGCTGCTATTTGGCTAGGATTGATTTCAATTCCTCGGGAGCTCACAATGAAGCCTAGGAATTTTCCCGACGCCACTCCAAATGAGCATTTCAGAGGATTCAACTTCATCCGATATTTTCGCAGGATACCAAACAATTCCGCCAAGTCTTGCATATGGCTGGAGGACTGTTTCGATTTGACAAGCATATCATCCACGTAAACTTCTATAGTCTTCCCTATTTGATTATAAAACATTCTGTTCACCAAGCGCTGATAAGTGGCTCCGGCGTTTTTCAATCCGAATGGCATTACGACATAACAATATAATCCTAAATTCGTAATGAAGCTCGTATGTTCTTGGTCTGGCACGTGCATAGGAATTTGGTTGTACCCAGAATATGCATCCATGAAAGAGAGAAGTTCATGACCTGCTGTCGAATCTACAAGCTGGTCAATTCTGGGAAGTGGGAAACTATCTTTTGGACAGGCTTTGTTCAAATCTGAAAAATCAATGCAAGTCTGCCACTTTCCATTCGGCTTCTTTACCAAGACGGGATTCGATATCCAGTCGGGATATGTCGAATCTCGAATAAATCTGTTCTGCTTCAGCTTCTCCACTTCCTCTTTGAGAGCAGCCGACCTCTCTGGGCCCAGCATACGTCTCTTTTGCTTCACAGGAGGATGCTTCGGGTTTACATTTAATTTGTGACTTATAATGGATGGCGATATCCCACACATGTCAGCGTGGGTCCAGGCAAAAACGTCCAAGTTCGCCTTCAAAAAGTCCGTTAGTTCTTTAGCTCGACGTGGATTCAGTTGAGAGCCAATCTTCAAAACTCTTGTTGGATCAGCTTCATCAATGGGAACTTCCACTGTCGCTTCATTAGGAGTTGCATTTCTAGTCTCTGGTTCCTCGTCTTTTCTAGGATCCAGGTCTTCAGGCGTTCCTTTGAGCAACTCCTTCGGGGTCGATCTCTCTAATTGCTACGCCGAGCCCCCCTTTGGGGGAGGCGAGGCATCTTTACTCTCGATGTTAAGTCCTTTCATCAACATCTTTAATTCGGCAACATAGCAGGCCCGTCCGGAAACTTGATCCCCTCTCATTACTCCAGTTCCGGCTTCGGTTGGGAACTTAAGCAATAAACACCAAGGGGCAATACAAGCTCTGAATTCAGCAAGGGCAGACCTCCCCAAAAGTGCATTATAAGGTGAATCTACGTCCAATACTACGAACTGAAGCATCCGCAATCTTCTGCGTTCTCCTTGCCCCAAGGTCACGGGCAATTCTATGTATCCCATGGGAGCTGTTGACGCCCCGTTGAAGCCTCTGATCCATCCTTCACATGGCTTCAAATCTTCAGATTCAAGCTTCATCTGATCGAATGACTTTTTAAACAAAATATTGACGGAACTTCCGTTGTCTACTAACACCTTATGAACCAAGGCCGGCCCAATGGTGGTAGTTATGACCAACGGATCATCAGTGGGTGAGTGAATCCCAGTATTATCTCTGCTGCGAAATACCACGTCGTCAAACATTGTCTTCTGTTGTTTTATGGGGGCGATATCTTCCAAATCATCACCTTCATTCACATCTGCGTGCTTGGCAGCATTTACATATTGATCCATTGCTCTAAAGCTACGGATTGCTGGGTGAGGTCCACCCACTATGGAGTTGATAACAATTCCCTTGCCTTTCTGCTGCGCTGTAGGCTTGGGAGCAGGTAGAATCTGTTTTGGAGCTTGCTCTCCTTGCCCCCTGTCCCTCGAGGCAACCTTGTATTCATCCAGTTTCCCTTCGCGCAGCAGCTTCTCAATCACATCTCTCAAGTGCCGACATTCATTGGTTGAATGCCCATGAGTTCCATGAAACAAACAAAACTTCCCAGTTGCCATTTCTTTCTCTGTCGAGTCACGAGGTGGCGGTCTTTTATATTGCAAAACGTTGTACGTATCCAGGTAAATATTCTCCAGGGTGTCGTTCCATGGTGTATAATTCTCGTAGGTCTGGAATCGGGGTCTTTTATTAGGATCACTTCCCCTATTTCTATTTCTTCTGTTACCATTCGCATTACGGTTATTGCTGTTGCCCCCGTTTCCAGCATTGTTGTTTCCACCCTTGTTTCCCACATTTACTTCAACCTTTCCGGAACTTTCCCCAGACTGCTTCACGGCGACGTTACTCTGCACATTTTCTTTTGAAGCCGCTTCAGACTTTCTCTTTCGGTTTGCCCTGGCCTCCTCTCGCCTTAAATAAATATCGGCTTTTTCATAGAATATCTCTCTTGTGGAGGGTGTCTTCCAAGAAAGGTAATCCCCGAACTCGGATTCAGGATCGACTCCTTCCTTTAATGCCATCAGAATGGTGGGCTCATGCGGGTCACTAACTTCAGTCACAACTAAGTTAAAACGGTCAAGATATGACCTCAAAGACTCTCTTGGTGCCTGCTTAATTCTTGATAATTCAATAACACTTTTGGACTTTCGGGCATGGAGTCGGAACTGATTCATAAAACGTTCGCTCAGTTCCTTATAATTCGAAACCGAACGAGGGGGAAGTCGGGTAAACCAGAACAATGCCACATCTTCTAAATAGATCGGGAATGCTTTACACTTCACTGCGTCAGGGGCAGCAGCAGCATTCATGAGCCACGAGTATCGCATCAAATGCTGTCCCGGATCAGTTCTCCCGTTGTACTTGTCCATCTGTGGCAGGTTAAAACGCCTGGGAAACTGAAAGTCGAGGATGTCGTCAGTGAAAGGAGTATGGCTTCGCTCAATGCCATAATCTTCATTGGTATAGTTCTGGCTCTCGGACATAATCTGGCGCACCATTGCCTGTACATCAGCATTAGTTAGGGGCCGTTCAGGTTTCCTGACCCTGGTATCTGGGTTCCTTCTGGGCTCTTGTTCAGGAGATGCCCTTCTTCTTCGAGCTGCGTCTGCTCTATTCCGTTCCCTACGCTCCCTGTCGATCTTGGGAGGAGGGGACTGGAGCCTTTGCCCCTGAGTGGGATCATTGTTTCCTAGTTCTCGTGCAATATCCTCGCGAGACCCCAAAGATCCGAATGTCAGTTGCTCCAAATTCTGAGCTCGTTCGAGTGGCCTTCGTTCACGGGGCCGCTCTTCCTCGGAAGATGAAGACTGATCCACTGGGGTGTGACGAATCGGTGACGGGGTTCTCTGTCGATGGAGCTCGCTAATCTCCCTGCTCATGAGCCTCATATTTTCTTGCATCATGAGGTTGGTGCGCTCGTGGACTTTCATAGCCTCCCTAGTACTCTCAAGCATATCAAGTAGGCGCGAGAAATCTCCTTGAGTAATAGGCGCAGATGGATTGACCTGATCATTGACCCTGGTGGCTGGAATTGGAGCATTCGTAGGGACTCGAGTAGAGGTTCCAACATCACCAAGTGTCGGGTCGGATCGGATATGGGAGATCGGGTCGGATCGGAGCTGGGGAGCCTGGTCGGGTCGGTACATGGCAAGCTGCTCGGGTCGGTTCAGGTTGGGGGAATGCACTGCTTCAGAATCTCCTACCCGGATCGGATCGGAGCTCTCCCCCTGAAAGCGGTTTGGATTTCCTGCATCGGTTCGTCCTGTTGCTGAACTCTGCCTACGAGACCTTGTCACAATCGCATTTTGCTGATCTTCGCCAGCTCCATTTCCTCGACCAGATTGAACTTCTTTGCCTTTTCCTTTGGCCATGATTCTTCGACAATCACTTCAACAAATATCCAAGGGCGTTGAAGCTTGAGGATTAACTTCTTTGAACTCAACGGTCCAAAAAGTAGAACGATAATCCCGAAAAACAAAGAATTCAGATGATTTCTCAGTGAAAGCACCAAAATGTTAGACCAAAAAGTGGTTCTAACACCCAAATTGATTAAAAGCAGAATGAAATGAGATCAAAAATAAAAATGAACACACAGGATTTATAGTGGTTCGGCGAAGAAATGCCTACGTCCACTTGTCTTTCACTATTTTCACTGATTTAGTTGCAAGTACAATGAAATGTTCACTTGATTTCTCTCACAACTCACTTACAATCACTCAATTGTCTAAAAACAAATAATGAAAGAAGATTTGGATTTTCCGGGAGTGCTGGAATTCGGGTTATGAAGGTGGTTGAACTCTCAAAGTGCCAGAAAAAAAAGATCCTTTTCTTTGTCTCCAGACGGGGTATTTATAGGTGAAAATTAGCCCAGAACCCGATCCGGATCGGAGCCACGTGTCATCCATCCCGTCAGCCTCGGGTTCGGATGAATTTCTATGCTGACAACGCATCAGAGTAGTGGACGTTGAGGGTAGGAACTGGTCACAGCCGATCCGAATAACCAGACGCTCATGTAGGAGAGTGACGTGGAAGACAGGCTCGGGTCGGAGGGGTATGCACAAGGGGTTCGGATCGGAGTACCCGATCCGACCCAGATTGACTTAGGACTAATTCCTGTGTTTACTCCGCTCCGCTCAGATCTATTGCTCTCCGCTCCAGCTGGAAATAGGTTGCTCTCCGATCCGAACAGACGTGCCTCTCTAATTCCAACAACAATAGCTCACCGATCCGAACAGCAGACTTTATCCGATCCGAACCGCTACACTGCTCTGATCCGACCCGCTTCAGTGTTTTTCAAGCTATTCAATATTTCACATCTTGACTTTGTGTTACCCAGTTCACAAAGTGGGCTAACAGTGACGAACCCGATTGGTGGTTCGACTAACCTTAGCATGATTTGTCGTAATGTGGTCTTAACGAGTCATGGATGCATGTTTGCTTATGATTGCTTTGTTTTAGGCTTTACTGGGTTTGGCATTATTTTGGGAGTCGATTGGCTCCAAAGATACGGGGTGGTGGTAGACTGTGAGGGCTTTTTGGTGACAGCTTGAGAAGATAATGGGCAGAGGGTAGTGTTTGGTGGTCTACCGAGTGATAGGGTAATGGCTAGTTTTCTAAATTCCCTCGACATCCCACATGGTGAGTTGTCAGGTTTGCCCGTGGTTGGCCAGTATCCAGACGTCTTCGAAGAAGTGACCGGGCTTCCACCACACCGAGAGATTGAGTTTCGTATTGATTTAGTGAAAGATGCTTGACCTATAGTGATGCGACTTCGTCGTATGGCACCAAGGGAGCAGCGAGAGCTCGAGGTGCAAGTCAGCGATCTTTTGAAGAAGGGATTTATCAGAAGGAGTGTTTCTGAATGGGGAGCACCAGTTGTGTTTGCTACCAAGGCGGATGGTTCCCTTCGATTATGTGTGGACTACCGCGAATTGAATAAAGTAACAAGGAAGAATAAGTATCCTCTACCGCGGATAGATGATTTGTTTGATCAGTTGAGTGTCGTGAGAGTATTTTTCCAGTTGGATCTCGCGACAGGTTTTCATCAGCTTAGGGTGGAAGCTGAGAGTATAGCTAAAACAACATTTCAGATGCCGTCTGGATTTTATGAATGGTTGGTCATGCCATTTGGGTTGACCAATGCACCAGCATATTTTGTGGATCTTATGAATAGAGTATTCAGAGATCAGTTGAGTAAGTCTGTTCTTGTGTTCGTGGACGATACACTTGTTTATTCGAGGACAGAGGAAGAACACAAGGAACATTTAAGAATAGTGATGGAGGTGTTGAGAAAACACCAGTTGAAAGCAAAGTTTTCTAAGTGTCACTTCTGGAGGAGGGAAGTGAGATTCTTGGGCCATGTTGTTTCAGAAAATGGTATCGCTATAGACCCTGCGAAGGTGGCTACAGTACAAGATTGGTCTACGCCCGAGAATGCGACAGACATAAGAAGTTTCTTGGGGTTAGCTGGATATTATCGTAAGTTTATCCAAGACTTCTCCAAGATAGCAGCACCATTGACTCAGTTGACCAAGAAGAATCAAGCTTTCGTCTGGGACGAAAAGTGCGAGAATGCATTCAAGATTATAAAGGAAAAGTTGACATGTGCACCAGTGTTAGTCATTCCTAAGGGGAATGAAGAAATGACGGTATATACGGATGCATGTGGTACCGGACTAGGTGCTGTATTGATGCAAGGAGGTAGCGTTGTAGCTTATTCAAGTCGGCAACTGAAACCGCATGAGAAAAGATACCGTACCCATGATTTGGAATGGGCAGCAATAGTGTTTGCATTGAAGATGTGGAGACATTATCTCTTGGGAGAAATATTCGAGTTGTTTACCGATCATAAATCATTAAAGTATCTCTTCTTTCAGAAGGATCTAAATCTCCGACGGCAAAGATGTTTAGAATTCTTAGCTTCCTATGATTTCGACATCGCATATACACCAAGAAAGGGCAATGCGGTGGTTGATGCATTAAGTAGAAGACATGCCAGTTTAGGGGCTATATTTCTTGAATGGAAGCAACAGGAGTACATCGCTGGGTATGATTTCAGACCAAAGTGCGAGTTGGATCCAGAAATGTTAGCAAGTTTGATGATCAGACCCACTTTGATTGAGCGGATTGGTTCCAGTCGGAGGGACGATCCTAACCTATTGGAAATCATCTCAAAGTTAGAGATGGGAATCGACGAAGAGATGAATAAGTATGGGCTTGATCGAGATGGATGGCTTAGGAAGAATGGAAGAGTAGTTGTACCCAATGTCAATGGATTGAGAGATGAAGTGCTTAGAGAATGTCATCACTCAAAACTGACTATACACCCCGGTGGTAACAAGATGTATCGAGACATGAAGCAAAACTACTACTGGGAAGGGAAGAAAAGAGACGTTAGGACCTTTATATCCAAATGCATTAATTGCCAGCTAGTTAAAGCTGAGCAAAAGAAGCCTAGTGGTTTGTTACAACCATTAGAAATTCAAGAATGGAAATGGGAACAAGTGTCAATGAATTTCATTGATGAGTTACCAAGGACTAGATCAGGCCATGATAGCATTTGGGTGATTGTGGACCGATTGACTAAGAGTGCAAGGTTTATACCCGTTGAGTCAAACAGGACGGCAGCTAAGTTAGCGGAACTGTATATAAAGTGGGTAGTGAGATTCCATGGAATACTCAAAGGTATTATGAGTGACCGAGATCCGTTGTTAACTAGTGGATTTTGGAAGAGCTTACAAGAGGCGTTAGGATCAGAACTACATCTCAGTACCGCGTAGCATCCTCAAACTGATGGTCAAACAGAGAGGGTGAATCGTATATTAGAAGACCTCTTGAGAGCCTGTGTATTGGAGTTTGGTGGATCATGGGATGACCATTTGCATCTTGTAGAGTTTGCATATAATAATAGTTATCAACCCAGTATTGATATGGCTCCATTTAAACTTTGTACGGAAGACCGTGCAACTCACTGTCCTATTGGTTAGAGACTGGTGAGAAATATGTGCTTGGAACAGAAGTAATAAGAGAAACATCAGACAAGATCAAGGTTATCCAACAGCAAATGAAGGCAGCCCAAGATAGGCAGAAAAGTTATGCTTATAAGAGGAGAAGAGAATTAAAGTTCTCCATTGGCGACATGGTGTTTGTCAAGATTTCTCCGTTGAAGAGCGTGATACGATTTGGCAGGAGAGGCAAGTTAGCACCAAGATTTGTTGGTCCATTCCCAGTTCTTGAGCAAATTGGGAATTTGGCATATAAAGTTGAATTACCACAAAAGATGGCAGGAGTTCATAACGTATTTCATGTTTCCCAGTTAAGGAAGTTCATACATAACCAAATGTGACTATTTCACCTGATCAGTTGGATGATATCGAAGTTGAACCCGAGGCAGTTGGGAACCGCAAGCCTATGCGTATTATTAGGTACAATACAAAGCAACTTCGAAGGAAAGCGGTGAATCTAGTCGAAGTCCAGTGGGGCGAGAATGAGAATGACTGTACTTAGGAGACAGAGGAGAGCATTAGGAAGACGTATCCAGAACTCTTTGCCTAGTAAGATTTCAGTTTCGATTTAGTCTTTCCGCGTGCTAGGATAGGCTTGTTTTGTTTGTTTTGCATGTTGATTGTTGTATGTGGCTGGTAGGCATGCGGGGACCTTTGTATGTTCTGGGTTAAGGAATTTCGGGGACGAAATTTCTTAAAGGGGGGGGGGGGGGGGGAACGACCCGCATTCTACGCATCGAAGGATCGTAGAATATTTATTTCTTTCACATACGAATTCGTACGGTCATGTAACTTTGGGAGACGACTATTGGGGTCATTTCCCATGTTCATGATTTTTGCCGATTTTTAAATGACCGTTTTACCCCTAGCTAATACTGTTTTGGCCATAACTTTTGATTGGAAAGGAGTTTTGACCTGAAACCACTTTAATTGGCTCCGGATGATGGTTTATCTTTCCGTAGAGTGGTCATATTAGCCAAACGGACTCACCGTTTGGGAGATATGGCTGAAACAAGTTTCAAATGGTGAAAAACAGCTTAATTGGGCTTAACCGGGTGATCAACAGCTAGGCCCAAAGGGGAATTTCCAGATTAGGAGTTTTAAAGGGCTGTTAGGGTTTGGGGAATAACCTTTTCTCATTTTTCAGCTGTCACTATTCATTCCTCTTAACCTAGCCATGGCCTCCACTCTCTAAATCTCTTCAAAACACCTCTAAACCACTTTCTAATTGAAGATTAGGCTTAGCAAACATCAAATTAAGGAGAGAAAGCACCAAAGCAAGGTTAGAGCTGCTGTGTTGCATTGGGAACAACGCCAAATAGAGAATCATTTCAGATTTGTTATTTTATTTGTGGCCAAGGTAAGTGATTTGCATAGTTTTGCACTAATTACGGTTAATTAAGGGTAATTAGTGAAGATTAACGAAATTAGACATAATAAAATTTTGGAGAAATATTTATAAAATTCGAAATGATATTTTAGACCTCTGTTATAAGTTTGGGTTAATATGGTTAAGTTTTGCTAATCATATCATTAGATTTTGCCTAAACATGCTTAAGGGAAAATATGGGGTTTTGGCCATGTTTGATCCGTTTTACATGCTATGATTGTTGTTTTGCTGTTTGTGGATGATTATACATGTTGCTATGACTGTATAGTATGCTTTGTGGTTGTCTACAAGTGTTAGATTGGTTGAAAACGCCGTCGAATGGCGTAAACAGTCGTTGGAAGAAGTTGCAGGAAAATATGCAGGGACCGGATCGAATCGCCCCTACCCGAACCAATCCGATCGTGGAGTATCTTCTCAGAACCGATCCGCTTGTGGTGATGGTGCCCGATCAGAACCGCCTGGAAGCTCGTGAACTGATGGCCATGGAAGATGACAAACCAGAGTGCTCTACCCGAACCGAACTGCTCACACCATCCGACCCGATCCGCCCTCGTGAGCATGAGCTACACCGACCCGAACCACTCTAGGGGGCGCGATCCGAGCCGCTTAGTGCACTCCGAAACAATGGAGTTGCAAAACGAGTAGGACCTGACGATGAGCCACGAGCTGGAGGAGCACGACCCGACCCGTATGGGGTATTCCGATCCAAACCGAGGAGCTGATGACCACGACCTGAAGCAAAGTGAAGTGAAGAAATGAAGACCGATCCGGAGAAGAAGGTGACGACCAAAAGCCCGAGATGTAAAGGTAGTCCAAATGGGAAGTTTGTACTTAGGATCCAGTTGGTAACCAACAAGTTGACTTCATGAGTTGGGCTTTGCTGCGGGACGTGTGTAAATGGGTTGTCGATGTCTGTAACTTTGGATCACTATGTGTAGGGAGTACGTGAACGGATTCAGGGCTACAGTGGCCTAGGTACGACTGAAGAGCTATAGACTATTGAGGTGGGGTCATTTGTAAAGATTTGGTCATGACTCCATAGGGTAAGCTTGGTAGTAGCAGTAGTTGTACAAGTCGAACTCCGTCACTACTTCGATGGGTCTAGTGATTGACAGTGGTGGACATCGTATGCTTTACGCACTGAGTGAGAGATGTGAGGATGGTTGCTATGCTTGATTTGTTTGCCATCATTATGACGTGAACACCCCCACCCCCGTACTCTTTACACCATATATTAGTGGCACCTTAGAGTATTGTACGGTATGTAGTGCTAACTCTTTGGTTGCAGGTCCAGGTTCAGGTATGGTTTAGTATACATGTTATTGTTCTGTTTAGCTGCTTATCGCTCATACCAAACTTTTTGTCTGACCCAGAGTTTTATGTCTCTTCTTATTACTCTGGGTGCTCTCACGAGCAGACTAGAGACAGGTTAGGTGGTATGCACGAGTAGCTGTACCGGAGACGAGCATGAGGCTTCCATGTATGATATATATATATATATATATATATATATATATATATATATATATATTCTCCCTGGGTCGCAGCTGGTCACTACTTTGGGCATTAGTGGCGTACCTTTCTTTCTATTGTTTAGAGACAGTAATTTGGAAAGTTGTAATAAGCTGTATTTGGATTTCTGCTACTCTGATGTTGATGTTGGTTTTAGTTATCAGCTTATGCACTGTCTCGCCTGTTTTATGTCAAGTACATTATTATTATATTTTGTTCCATGCGCTGTGAGACATTCTATAGGTTTTCGATTAGTTCATTCTCTTATTTCCTTCTTTAGCGACCATTCCGTGCTAGTCGGGCATGTGTACAGCGCACTTTCGGAGAAAATGCCGGCTGGTGCGGGGCGGGGCGTCACAAAAAGATTTTAAGTAGGAGAGAATGTAACAACCTGGAAAATCAGAACCAATTTAAAATTTTATTTTAAGGGAACTTTGTTAGAAAATGCGTCAGAATTAAAAAATATATTCCATTATTAAATTAAATTATTGGATTTAAAAAGTTTTTTTTTTTTTACAAATAATTTTTCTATCCATTCACATTTCATGCAAGTTTACTTTTCTTTCCTATTCCTTTTCTAATTTCCTCAAATTCAGTGCTTCTTTCTCTCCACTCTCTTTCTCCGTTAATGTAGCATTCATTGTTTCCTATTTAATGCATACGTTACCCATTTCTATTTAAATATAATAAAAATATGCTAAAACAAACAAATGGAGAGAACGTTTCTTCATTAGAATTACACCTTTCTCTCTTCCCCTTCATTTATTTCTTAATGTTACAATTCTTAAATAAATAAATAAATAAAAAGAAAAAGAACGCATTAAGACAAGACACATGAAGAGTTAATGCACCGTCTACCCATTCTAATTCCTTTCTCTTTCTTCTATTTATTCTTGCGTCACTCCTCTTACCTTCCATTCATCTTTCACATATTATTCCTTCCTTTTTTTCCATTAAGTGCTCATTTATTTCTTTTCTTACTTCTACATTCATGCATCTTATTTCATTTGCATGTTCTCATTCATTATGTTTTCATCCTCTTGTTCTCCTTTCCCTTTTCTTTCGTGTTATTTTTTTTCTCTAAAAACAAACAATCCACACACACACACATACACACACACACACACACACACACACACACACACATATATATATAGTCCCTTCTATATCTATTCTTGTTTACATTATCTGTATGTTTTTTTAGACATTTTCGTTGCCTTATTCTTGTCTGTGCAATTTAATATGTTCCCTACAATTATGATGTTATATCTTTTGAAATTAAAGAAGACACACAAATTTATAATGATTAGCATCAAACAATTTCTCACGCATTCATTTTCTGTGTTTTCTCTCTCTTTGTTATTTATTTTTGAATTTTGAATATGAGATAAATATTTCCACCTCAGCCTTAATAAACCACATTTAATTTATTTATAACTTACCTAATACAAATTGGCATCTTAGTTAATAAATCATGTATATATCTTTTCATTTCCCATTCTCTATCAGAAAACTCTAATTCTTCTTCTTTCTTTTTGAAACTAGATTTACATCTCAAAAATTCATGGAGAAAATTTTCCTCAATATCCATTTGCAAATGAAGAATCAAGGAAAACAAATCCTATATTCCTCGCTCTCTCTTATCATCTTCTCCCTAGATCCCATGCCATATTTTCAACAACGTAATTCATGGAAATTAAAGAGATTCTCCTGCTCTTTATTTCTATATAGACATGATGAATTTTCATGGCCTGCTCTGCTCGCAATTGCCACTCAAAGTCGCTTTCTTTACATCGTTTTCGGGTGAGGCTGGGCCCACCGAGTTGGGGACGTAGCCGGGTGCGGGGAGGAGTCAGACCGGCATTAGAGGCGGCGGGATGGAAGATTTCAACTCGGCGGGTTTTTGGTTCTCCTGAAGAAGAAAACGGTGAAGGGGTTGAGGATTAAAGAAGAATTAATTAAATTAATTATTAATTAATTTCAGTAATTACTCGTTTAATTTATGCAATGTTTAATTGGCCATAACTAGTTCAAATCTAATCATAATTTGATGAAACTGAAAGCGTTGCAACTGTAAATTCAAGATCTACATGATGGAAAAGTATGAAATAGATTTGGCCCTAGCTACAAATTCAAAAGAAATAAAACCATGGTGAGATTTGTCATTTTAAAATTAAAATAAATAAATATATATGTAGAAATATATATTTAAACCGATTTGGGTTGATCTTGGTTGTAATTTGGATCTAAATTTATGATGTTCGTTAAAATATTGTCTTTACCATTTTAGTTTAGAGTAAAAATATTCATGTGTTAATTATATGTTATGTTAATCAACATTTGTCATTTTATATAGAAATGTTATGTTAAGCAAAAATTTGTCATTTTATATAGAAATGTTATATTAATCAATTTGTCATTTTATTTAGAAATGTCATGTTAATCAAAAATTTTCATTTTACATAGAAATGTTATGTTAATCAAATTTTTTTATTTTATATAGAAATGTTATGTCAATCAAAATTTGTCATTTTATGTTGAAAATGTTATGTTAATTTAATTTGTCATTTTATATGGAGAATGTTATGTAAATAAAATATGTCATTTAGTTAGAATCATATTTGGTAAATATAATATGTCAGTTAGTTAGAATCATGTTACGTTAGAATTAAAAATATCATTTATGTTAAAGAACATATTTTGTTATAAAAATGTCATTTTATTCGAGGCTATTATGTTAAAATAAAAAAGGTTGTTTTATTAGAAAATGTCATGTTAAATAATCATGTCATTTTATTAGAAAATGTTGTGTTAAATAATCATGACATTATATTAGAAATGTCATTTTATTAGAAAATGTCACATTAGAATAAAAATGTCATTTTATTAGAAAATGTCACATTAGAATAAAAATGTCATTTTACTAGAAAATGTTACATTATATTAAAAATAACATTTTTTTGTTAAAAATATTACATTAGATTAAAAATAACATTTTTTGTTAGAAATGTTACATTATATTAAAAATATCATTTTTGTTAGAAATGTTACATTAGATTAAAAATAACATTTTTTGTTAGAAATGTTACATTAGATTAAAAATAATATTTTTGTTAGAAATGTTACATTAGATTAAAAATAACATTTTTGTTATAAATTGTCATGTTGGATAAAAATAACATTTTTGTTTTAAAATTATCATGTTAGATAAAAATATCATTTTAGATAAAAATGTCATGTTAAATAAAATTGTTATCTTAGATAAAAATATCATGTAAGCTAAAATTGTCATTTTAAATAAAATGTCGTGTTAGAATAAAAATGTCATTTTTGATAAAATGTCATGTTAGGATAAAATTGTCATTTTAGACAAAAATGTCATGTTAGAATAAAAGGTCATTGTTGTTAAATATGTCATTTATGTTAGAGATAAATATGTCATTTATGTTAGGGATAAAAATGTTGAAACTTCAAAATTCACATTTTTTAATGTAAAGATAAAATATATAAAATAATCATTGAATGGATAATAATGTTGAGACATTAAAATTTACATTTTTAATGTAAAGCATGATTTATGTAAAATGATCATTGGTTGAAATATAAAAATGATTAACAACAAAAAGTTTACATTTTTATTGTATGTAAGAAAATATGAAAAATTAACATTTGTTTTAAAAGATTCAAGTAAATAAAAATTTTGTTTACATTAAGAATTTCATTTTTAATGTAAGTATGAATCATATAAAAGATTCAAGTTAATAAATTTTGTTTACATTAAAATTTACACTTCAATGTATGTATGAGTCATATTAAAAGATTCATTGTTTGAAATTTTGTTTTCACATTAAAATTTACATTGTTAACGTAAAATGAATCATTAGAAAAAGGTCCATTGCTTGAAAAATGTTTTTACATTAAAATTTACATTTTTTAATGTAAATGAATCATATGAAAATTAAAGATTCATTGTGTAATAAAAAATTGTTTTGACATTGAAATTTACATTTACATTTTTAATGTAAATAAATCATTAGAAAAAGTTTCACTGTTTAATAAATTCTGTTAACATTAAAATTACATCTTTAATGTAATAAAGGATTGATTAAAAAGATTAAACTTTGTTAATAATGTTTTAACATTGGAATGTACATTTTCAATGTACAAATAATTATATAAAAAGATTAAAATTTGATTATAATATATTTACATTAAAAAGCTCATTTTTAATGTATAAAAGAATTCAATAAAAAGATCATTATTTGATAAAAATGTTTTTACATTAAAAATTATATTTTTAATGTAAGTAGGAATAATTAAAATATGCATTTTTTAATATCAACATTAACATGTTAGAGAAGTAGAAAAATGTACATTGGTAAAACATTATCAATATTATGTTAGCGATATTAGAAATAATTCAAACTAAGTTATAATTGGTTAAATTTATTAACCAATGATTTATGTATGTAAACTGTTGTTGTTAGGAAACCCCACACGGGTATTGGGATGACATTTGTCATACCCTAGTCCCAATATTTAGTTGTACGTCAACCGATGGATTGACTGTCTATGATGAGCATTTTTTATTTATTTATTTATTTTAATGCTCACATAGTTATAAATTTCACTCTGGATGTGAATGGATTATTGATTGATTATTTCTCATTGTTATTATTATATATATGCGATGTATGAAATCTATATAGCTGAAATTATATTGTAATTGATTGAATCGCGTTCCGATTCAGAATATCTTTTAAATAAATATATATTTTTATCGAAATGAACTAGTTATTAACTAGAATAAATCTTTAAATTAAGATTTAATGAAGTTTTCCAATAAATTATTATTTACTTGGAATTAAATAAATAAATTGGATTTTTTTGGTTTGTCGTGAATGGTGTCTTCAATAACACCGTTCTTAAACCCAGTTGAGAAAAGAATAAATCTTTTAATTAAGAATATTAGAGTTTCCAATTGTATTTAGTAATTAGAATAAAATGAAATGTGAATTGGGTTTATTGTGAACTGTGTTTTAAACGACATTTGTTCTTTAACCCAATTAACAGTGAAAATATATTTTGGAAGTTACAAATCTTTTATTAAGATTTAATGGAAATTCTCCAAAGTAAAGTTTTCCAATCTTATATATTAAATTGGAATTAAATGGGATTCGATTTAATAATAATTGAGATGAGATTCTGTAAAAGAAGACCATTACTATATATGGAATTTAAAAGTCTTTGTTGTTATTCCATTTATATTATTTGTTTGATATGTAAATTTATATCAATTATATATTGATTTGATATCCGTGAAAATTCCATATTTACTGGAAGCTGATTTTGGGTTTATTGTGAACAATGTGTTTTAAATGACATTGGTTCTTTAACCCAGGTAAAGATAAGATTAATTTCTTAAATTTGAATAATCATAAAGTTATGATTTTTGGTATTTAAAACCAAATTAGAGTTTTAATGAATCTTTGAAATGAAGATTAAAGAATAAATTTAAAAGAATTTATCTTTGATAAAAT